>CM035409.1:208214917-208797417 GCA_020310875.1 Ceratopteris richardii | reverse complement strand
AAGATATATGGACAACACTAATGAACTTAGGAAAAAATGGAAGATGGCAGAGAATAAATTTCTTGAACAATGCAATGAAGATGCTAATCAACTGGCTACCATAGGAGAAGAAGTCCTAAAGAACAAGGATGCAATCATGGGAGCCACTGAAGAAATCAAGGCAAAAGATGATCTCATTGCAAAATTAAAAGCTCAAATAGAACAACAGATAGCAACGGGGACACCACTAGTTCCAAGCTCCACAAACGGCTACTGAAGAGACTGAGGTATGTCCTCTTTCTTCCCCCACACATCATTTACCGATAAGGGAGGACGCAGAGCCCAACAGTGAAAAACATAATCGGGCTATTGTAGAACTAAGCCGAAATGAGCGGGCACTACTGGTGTCCCAGCTTACGGAACAATGTGAAGAACAGGTGGTCAAAGTAATGAAAGAGGCAAAGATTGAGAGCAAGAGCATAGAGCAGATTTTGAAATGTTTCAATATACCTTACGGATTACTCAAAGAAGAGACATGACAATACATAAAGATGATCACCAATAAAGAACCAGATAGCGATTTGCAATTCAACATGCAAGCATTCACCTATACACAAGAAGAATTTGATAAAGTAGACCCTATTTGGAGATGCAAGTTTTTGGAAAGAAAACCTACGTTACGGATACACTGGGAATTGGCACCTTACGTGCTTCAAATCAATCCATCTTTTCAGTCCCTAGAAGGCACTCGTGGCACAATTTTTGGAAGCATAGCGCCAGGGAAGCTTAAATAGTCAATGGCTAAATTATCCACTATTATCGAGCCCACCACGTAACTACTTACCGATAGAATAATACATGGTCAAAACCATCGAGTTTTGGATCTCCTGATATGCTACACTACCGGATTTAGCCATCAAAATGACAACCAAAATTTTGAGTATGCTACTTACAGTATTAAAGGTATTTCAGCACGCGAAATATACCTTTTTGAATTTCATTGGAATTAACGAGGGATTAGATGCACTAGTTTTTTATTTATCTACTATCCCTAGTCGCTTAACTCTCATGGCCATATACTCCATACTTGTGTTTTTTCCGAGTCCATATATGCAAACATTCAAAGAAGCATTCTTTACAGGATTTTTTGAACTGGACTCAAAAATCTTTGCAAAAATATCTTCTAACTTCAATGCGCGACTGGTGGCCTACGAATTAAGCTTTTTTGCAGACCCTAGATAGGTACCAGATGACGGAGTAAAGTCAAGCCAATGGAAGGAACTGATGATATGTCAAACAAATTTGCTTAAGCATAGAGTGAAGAAAGTCATACAAACATATGCACGTCGCCACAAGTAAATCCAGACCTTCATACCTTCCGTATGGTGCTTGTAGTGGAGATACAAAGAGGCGATTGGAAAATTAGACTATAAAGTTATTGAAGTCCATCTTCACTAGTTGTGTGTGTGGCAGCCCGATTTAACACAGCAACCCAGATTTATGAATGTACGGAATACCAAGGGGATTACAGAAGCAAAGGATTTAATTCAGATAAAGTAACAAATTGTCTGACAATCATTATTGCTTCTTTGACCACTGGGTGCATGTATTCAGGAGCTATAGAAAAGTTGCAAACAAGAAGCAAAGACTGTCAAGGGACGACAGAGACAAAGAGGGGGAGAGTGTTGCAGAGAAAAGAGGCACAAAAGAAGAGCCCCAAAGTTTTCAAATTAATGGGCATAAATTTTCTTCTTCAAAATCCTAGGAAATTGCCTTGAGACTATGTAAATGCACTAGAGGAGTCCTCTAGATGCATAAGCCAAAATCCTTGTAACATGACTCTTGTAAAATAGTAGGAAATTAGAGATTAGTCAATAAAGTGCCGGTCTCTTGTGTGAAAGGACCATTTTTAGGGCACATGTATATAAGTCACTTTGTGAATCTTTGTAAAGACTTTTTGCCGTTGTGAAGAAGAAGAGCAAAATTTCGAATTTGCTTGTTTCGTGCTGATTTTCACCTTCTCTATGATCTTTTGTGTGTGTATGATGCTTGGAATGTGTGTGTAGGACTATTAGCTATCCCTTCCCACCATTTTCGAGCTACTGTAGTGTGTATGTGAGCCACCACGAGGTGCAGAGTGAGTGTTAGTGTTTCCCACCATTCACTATTTTGTGCATAACTTGAAGAATGTTTGTCAGATTTGAGTGAAAATACAACTACTAGATGCATCTCATCGAGAGCTATGGAAGGAACCTAGTGTTGGCCATATTCGGAGTTTGGAGCTAGGAGAAAAGATCGAATTTGTGCTTACTACTGTAAGTGGTATCGCGGCATACATTTTCAGAGAGTTAGTGAGTAGGAGAGGTAGTTAAGTCTTTTCACATGCATTGTAGCTCAGCCACTTCACTTTCCATCATGTGCGCACAGGTCCTCATACACTTGGTTCATGTGGTTCTTTGGATTGATAATTAAACATGTATCGGTCCACCACTATATGCACTTGTGGGGCGATTGAGATTTAGTCTCATCGACACAAGTCCCTAAGGCTTCACGACTTAGGTACACAAGGTGTAGCTATTACATGGAGCAGCAAGAAGCAACCCACTATTACTTTGTCGAGTATAGAGGCTGAGTATAGAGGGGTTGCAATGGCAACATGTGAGGCATCATGGCTAGAGACCCTACTTGCAAATTTAGGTGTGTGTTTGTTGTTACCCTTTGGAGTTGTCCTCTCCAATCATTATAGCACAAAGGATCAACTATACATCTTTAAATTGTCAATCCGGGAAGTATGCACAGACCACAACCCCTTCTAGTTAATGGAATCCAAGAATAAGAGTTGAGATGACTGTTTTACTGAGAAATTTATGAAGGAGGGAAATATCTAGGGTTTTGATTATCTTGAGTTGTACAACAGCATTTTCAATGATCTTTGTGCCTAAAGTGTGCCATTTCCACAGTAGA
This sequence comes from Ceratopteris richardii, assembly GCA_020310875.1. Lineage (NCBI taxonomy): Eukaryota > Viridiplantae > Streptophyta > Polypodiopsida > Polypodiales > Pteridaceae > Ceratopteris > Ceratopteris richardii. The sequence goes on along the minus strand of CM035409.1, from coordinate 208,794,474 downwards.
ATACAAATATGAAGTCAAATTTCAAAAAAAAAGTACATGTATCACATAGATGAGACAATCGCGAATCTGTAAAACGTGAGAATTTCCAATTCTAGCTTTGTTCTTCTACACTTTCTTACTCAATACATTGAGAATCACCATCTTCATTCATCTCACTCAGAAATACACAAGGAAAGCTTATAAATTCCATGGATTACACAATGATAAGACTCAACAAATTAAAAGAGAGATCATGAAAGGAGAAAACACGATTTTCTGCAGGAAAGCTCTCACATTACTTGGATAGCATGAAAATAATACAACCAACCTCTTCAAAATAGAAGAAATTATCATTTATACTTTTTCAAGTGTCCCTTTTCACACTTGAATTTTGGTTCTTTTCACCTTCTATTTAAAAATATGCTATCTAAGAGCTTCCAAAAATTCGAGGAAAAATACATATGATCCTATTTCACATGAGGAAGACTCTTCCTCAATTTTTACATCATTTGCATAAATATTTCTACAAATTTTTGACATTTTACAAATAGTTTTCCTTCAAGAAAATGCTTCCTCTAACATTCTTCCCCTCCTTGACTTTTTGGCTCTTGACAAAAAATATTCTTATAGACAAGTATTGAGAGCTTCCTTTATTTCTTCTTTCTTTGATAAACCTGAGATAACAATTCATGACTCTTTCTTTCTGTAATGTTCAAATTGTTCACCATTTCAAACAAAGCTTTCCTCCATTGTACTTCTGCCTCTGGTCTGTCTATCACATCCTTCTTCAAGTATTCTGTATAAGCAGCTTCATATGCAGTGAGTCTTGATTTATTGACTACTGATAAATTTCCAAAAATTTCTGACTCTCTTTCAGAAAATCCTTAGTCAAAAGCATCCTCAAAGATTTGAAGATAATGGCTTCCCAAAAATACTATTCTGTTGTAATATGCCATTAAACAAATTCTATCTGTTGTTTCACTTAAGTCAAAGAGTAAAGCATCTGTAGGTGAGTTGAATCCAATATAATTGAGAGTTCTCACTTCTATGTCTGTGAAGGCTTCTATACATGCTACCACAATCACTCTTACTAATAAAATACAAGCTGGATCATTTACATCTTTGTATGTGGATATAACAAATTCTACTGTATCAATCATATACTTCTTGGTTGGCCATGTTCCTGCTTTTGGTCCTGCTACTTTTGGAAAATTCAGCCATTTTGCTGGAATCTGTCCTGCATTTCTTCTTTCCCAAAACACTGACCATTCCCTTCTTCTTGCTACTCGACAATAGGCTCGATTTATCTTTAGCTGCAAAGGTGCCTCTTTCCAGATCTTCCTACATTCCTTGTTGGCATCCAACCATCTGTTCCTCCATTTAGGGTTACCTTTTTCAAACAACTCCTTAGTGACATCAATATCTTCTTTATATTCCAAATATCTGTTTGATGGTAGTCCTACCCTTGCAATCTGATAATTTTTAATACTTTCCATAATCATACAGAAAGGTATTCCTAACCCATCAGCTGCCCAATGATGTTGATCTGGGTTTACTCCTTTATTGAGAGCAAAATTTACAATCTGTTCTTCATACTCATTATGCATTTTCCTTATGAACTCCATTCTTGATTCCCTGTCTATTAAAAGCCTTTGAGCAAATTCATCTCAATATTCTTCAACAGCTTTGTCTTCTTGTTCATCAGAATTTTGAATTTTGTTATCTTCTCCTCCTTCATGTTCCTCTGCTTGTGTGGTCACTACCTGTTCTTCAACATGTTTTTGTGAGTCTTCCAAGTTTTTCTGTAACTTTTCCACCATCAACATTAATCCTTGATTCTGAGATATCAATAACTCTTTCTCTGATTTCCATTCACTTCTTTCTTTTGCTATATCCAAATGCCATTCACTCCTTTCTTTTGCTATATCCAAATGTAAATTGTTGTATCCTCTCATTGCACTAGCAGCATGCACACTAGCTTGCTTCTCCATTTCCTTGACTTCCTTCAATTCTGCTTGTAACCTTAGAATTTCTTTATTCAACTCCTCCCTCTCATCCTGGGTTATTTGTACAATCTTACTCTCTTCTTTCATTTGGCCTTCCTCCATCAACAATCTGTTTATGTCTTCATTAGATTTGACCATGATATGATATGAGCTTTGAAGAGTTCTAAGTCTTCCTTCTATTTTCTTCAATTCCATTTCCATCTTATTAATATGCTCCAACTGCTTGGTACATTTGTTTTCAAGAAATTGAATCTTATTCTGGCTTTGAACCTCTTGTTCTTTTAATGAAATTATTCTTTGAGACAAAATTTCATTGTTTTCCTTGATGACCCTGATCTGATCTTCCAGCTGCTCCTTTTCTTTCTTTTGCTCTTTGATGATCATGCTACATTTTACAAATTCTGACTTAGCCACCATCCCCGATATAATCTTATTTATCTTATTTCCCTATGATATTGATATCTATAAATAAATAATAAAGATAGAAGTCAAGTGGGCCCCACCATTGAAGATATGACTAGCTCTCCCTATAGAAAAAGAGAAATGATCAATATAGAAGGGAAATATAAAAGAGAGATGGAAATTCTAGAATATTCAAGTATTTAAACCTTGTCCCACTCTCTTTAGAATGAAACAAAAGTCTTTCCAAACGCCCCATAGCCCCACCACACCTTTTTGAATTTTCAACAAAGGAAACCTTTTGTTTATGCATAGATCTTATATTCTTGGCCCCAAACTCAAAAGAATGATGCAACAAAGTCAAAATTCAGTGGATTGGACCCATTTCACGCATTTGGAGGAGAGAATATCATATTTTTGTAAAATAGCCACAAAATATCCAAGAAATATGTAAAAATAGGCCAAATATCACACCATCGTGAGTCTGGAATATTTTGGATCTTTGTAAAGAATTCCTATCTCACCACAAATGCAAAATATCTAGAAGATTCATCTCAAAATATCATCCCTAAATATCTCCCAAAAGGCCTAAAAAAGGACCCCTTGGGTGCCCTCAAAAGGCAAGAAGAGTGGTATGCAGGTACACGCTGGGGGTGTAGTGGGCACTCCAAACCTAGGAGAAGGAGTCTACCTTATGTCACTATATTGAGAGATCTATACAAGGTCCTAATTTGTAAGTCCCCTACGTCTTTGTAATATTTTCTATTTCAATCAATTTCATTTCTTCAATTCCTTCCATTTCCATTACCCTTAACCTTTGCTTATTCTATCCAATACACCCTCTCTTCTTCCCTCATTTCCTACTCCTTCCATCTTTCTTCCCTCTTCTCCATCATTCCAAAACCCATTGAAGATTGTGGCACCACCTAGCTCCTCTTGTCATGAGAATCTCTTTCTTGTGAGTGTTTTGTGTTTTGTGTGTTGGTACTAAAAGGGTGGCGTGGACAACCCCTGCCTTAAGAGTACTTGTGTAATGTTCGTGTGTTGGTACTAAGAGGGGGGCGCGGATCACCCCTACCTTAAGATTACCCTTGTGTTGATTGTGGTTAAGTGTACTAAGAGGGCGGCATGGATCACCCCCACCCTAAGAGGGCCATTGTATTTGTGTGACAAGCTAGCTCAGGCAACCCCTGCCTTGGCAGTGTTGTGTGTGTTTTCACGTGAATGTTCTTGTAGGAGCCTGGTGTCCCTTATCTTCAATTCAATTTTGTGTTTATGATTTGAGCGTTGAGGAAGTATTAGAGGCCATTTCCTTAATGCCCCTCTCAGTATATATGTGTGTGTACCTCTATGTGTGTGTATGCATGAGTGTATGTGTGTGTCTATGTATGCATGCATGTACATACTCGAATGTGTGTGTGGGGGGTCGAGTGTGCTTCTAGGTTGATGTCTCTTGCACCCTCTCTCTCTCCCGCTCTCATGCTTGAGCCTCTTCATTCATCAGATCCTGACACAAATGTGCTAGGAGAAATTTGATTCTTCCTTTTTTGTATTCGTAGGCCATCGCTTATGCGAGGTTTGTGCATCGCAAGACGTTTTCCAACTTTTCTTGGAGCATGGCTAATGTGTGAATCTCCTAGCGACATTATTTTTTCTTGGTTGCAAAAGGAACAGTCATTGTTGGTTATGTGACTCACACTTTTTTCCTCCTGAGCATTGCTTATGCAACACTGCCTAGAAATAGCATCACATAATCGATGCTACCTGCTTTTTTTATTGGGGGCATTGCTAGAAATCCTTATTCCTTTTAGTGCTGTATATGTGTATATTTTGTATGTGTGTATGTGCATATGTAGGTGTATGTGTGTGTATATGTATGTGTATGTGTGTATTTTCATGTGTATGTGTATATGTATATGCATGTGTATATGTGTGAGCATGCATGTGCATGTGTGTATGTGAATATGTATGTGTATGTGTATAAGTATGTGATATGTGTGTATGTGTATGTGCATGTGCATGTGCATGTGCATGTGCATGTGCATGCGTGTGTATGTGTGTGCATGCATGTGGATGCATGTGCATGCATGTGCATGCATGTGCATGTGCATGTGCATGTGCATGTGCATGTGCATGTGCATGTGCATGTGCATGTGCGTGCATGTGCATGTGCGTGCATGTGCATGTGCATCTGCATGTGCGTGCATGTGCATGTGCATGCATGTGCATGTGCATGTATGTGCATGTGCATGTATGTGCATGTGCATGCATGTGCATGTGCATCTGCTTGTGCATGTGCATGTGCGTGTGCATGTGCATGTGTATATGTAAGTGTATGTGCATATGTATGTGTGTGTGCATGTGTATGTGTATGTGTGTGTATATGTTAGTATGTGTATGTGAATTTATGCGCATGTCTGTATGTGTATCTGTATGTGAACATGTGAATGTTAATTTAAAAGAACAAAATGAGTTAAATGATATACAAACAATGAAAATTGTACTTACATAGTTATCCATATATTATGCTCAGTGAACTTATTGAATAACATACAATAAAGAAAGAGAGCAAGAGATTGAAATAGAGAGAAAGAGAGGGAGAGATTTATAGAGAGATATAGAAAGAGATATCAAAAGTGAAAGATGGAGAAAGAGGGAGAGAGAGAGAGAGATAGAGAGAAAGAGAGAGAGCTCGAGCTCATAAGCAGAATGTGGATATGGACATTGGTTTGCTCTTCGATTAGATGCATGCAAAATGATGGTCAAAGAGCCACACATTTTTCTTTATTTTGGTAAAAGATGAGCATCATTTAAGAGATGTGGGATCATCAAATATGCCATCCTCACAACTATCACTATTGAACCATCAAAGCACATATTAGTCAAATTCAACAAGGTGAAAGTAAAATAGTCAAAGTCAAAGTGATCCAAGTCAACATAGTCAAAGTCAAGGCATTCAAAGTTCAGTGGTGAAGGTGCACAGGTAGTGCACAATCAATTGTTCACAAAGTGATGTTTTGTAGAAAGTTGGATGCAAGTTGCAAATTGTCTTTCTATAAGGTTCAAAAAGAGGTTTTAAAAGTGTTTGGAAGGTTTAGGTGAACCCCCCTTTTTAGTACACAATTGAACAAAGAAAAGAAAATGTGTGAAGTCATGTGAAGAGGAAGCACACGGAAAAAAGTGGAAGTATGGCCCCCCAAAAAAATTTTGTATTGTCCTAAAGTCACTACATGACAAAACAGGAATTTGTTGGCTAGTGGGCACAACTTGGAGACAATCTTGGGACATACAAGTGAGGGCCAAGATGCTATGGGAGTTCGGAGCGTATGTGAACCGACACCCAAGGGGAGGAGTCTTCTTGGTTGGAAAAAGATAGAGTAAGGATATTCTAGAGAAGAGAGAGAAGAGTGACACATTCAGAGAGAGTGCGGGCGACACAGAGAGCCATTGCAAGGTGCAAGAAGAGTGACTTAGATTGCATGCAGAGAAATTGAAGCAAGGAACATCAAGAGTTCAAAAGTCCTATTGAAGGTGTGTGTTGATAGAAGGTGTCCATCCCTTCCCTTATTGGAAGCTTGGTGCAAGGTGTGCACAATGGCAAGCTTGGAGAAGGTGGAGGTCTGGTGTAGAGGTCCGCGGCAGATTCTAAGTCCTTTGTAATCTTGTTTCATGAGCATTATTTAGTCTTTGGCATATTGCGCAGAGCATTTGGCTCATGAACAAGCTTGATTTCTTCTCTTCCTAATTGATCAGAAGCTTTCGGTGTCATTAATTCTCTTGTTCTCTCTCTCCATTCTCCTACAAACACTCAAGTTCCTTTCTACACAAGAATCCCCCAACAAAATTTGGCATGCCCGGTGGGACTTAAGGAGGCTTGAGCATAGGAGAAGCAATATTGCAGTGAGGAGAAGCATTATTCAAGTGCCGACAGTGCACAGTACTACTTCATTGGGTTAAGAGGTAAATCTTCTTATTAATTCTCTTAGACTAAGAGGATTATGAATAGCTCATGACTGCAACCCGATCTCAAACATTGAGGGTCACTTGCAAAGCAACAAGAAGGAAGGCTATTAGAAGATCCCCCCAGTCCACTATCGTAAAAATTGTCAGTAACGAACATGGCAGGTCAGGTAGATTTGGAAACTCTACTTTCTAGATTAAATATAAAATTTCCATCTTATCCAGCGGGCGTGGTTTGGCAGATGGTCAGGTTCAAGTCCCACCTAGGGCTGGATGCCTCAAAGTTCCCCAAGATGGGTGCCTCTACCTTACGAGGTCGGGTGTGTGTGTCTTTCCAATTCATTGTACTCTCAAAAAAAAATCCATCTTGCAAAGGCTTAGCTCAAGAAGATTTGGACGAGCACATTTGGAGATTCTTAGCATTATGCAAAACAAGAGGTTTGATGGGAAGAGAGGATGCCTTTTTTATCCTCTTTCTTGCCACATTAGAAGGGCTAGCAGATAAGTGGTTCAGCCAGTTTGCTGAAAACCATTTCACCACATGGGGTTTAATGAAAGAGGCATTCAAAACTCAATTCTAGCATGGGAACACTATAGAGATAATCATTGAGGAGTTAGAAAACTTAGGTCCTGGTGAAACGTTTCAAGAGTTTGTAACTAGAGCCAAGGCATTAGTGGCAAAGTTGTCAGACCCTCCACATGATTTCTTTATTACAAAATGGTTAGCTAAACCACTTCCGGTGACTGGAACAAATAGAGCTCCATAGAAGAGTTCATCAATACATCTACATGACTGGAACAGATAAGACAACAATATGGAGCAAGTTCTTCTTAACTACCCTATTCTGCAGAAATTGAGGATCTAATGATTCAATTAAAGAAAGAGATGGAGAAACTAAAAAGAAGTAAACCGCAAAAGGAAGAAGAAAATTCAGTAACATTGTTGAGGTGAGAAATCGAGGCCCTCAAACAACAAAAGGAAGAGGAAGCCCAAGCAGAAGAAATAGCTCAACGTTGACAGGAATTACTAGAATTAAGGGGAGGTGGCATAAAAAATTGGCTATGGTGTACCATGTGCAGCAAACAAGGCCATGTGGTAAGAGAATGTCCATTCTTAAATGTAACATGTCAGCTATGTAGGAAAATTGGGCATGAGGCTCAAGACTGTTCTTCAAGAGGAATGAATACACAAACATATTGGAACCATGGAGGAGGAGGAATTCAACCTCCAACCAATGTGATGGTAGCAGCTCCTAATCAAGGTAACAATTATAATCCCAGGCCTCGTGGAAACTTTGGAAATGGGCCTAGAGGGCCAATTATCTATTTTAGATGTGGAGAATGTGGGCACTACCAGAGCAAATCCAGAAAATGCCCCACCCTGCAAGAATTGCCTAGAGGCCAAAGATCACTTCACTAATTGTTGCCCAAAAAATAGGCCATCAACAACAGATTCCCACATTCAAATGTTAGCTATAAATATGGATGATATTATACAAGAAACATACATGCTATCTCCCTCTGTTAGGGTTGTTCAACTAGAAGAGATTGACTCCTTGGTTGTGCCAACTAGAAGCAAAGGAAAGGGTCAATTGGAAGCTGATCAAGACCCTAATACGTCTGGATTCAATAGAGAAAAGAAGGCCAAGGAGGTTCATCGACTCTGGTGGCCAAAGCTGTTGTTGGGGGTACAAATAGATCTTCCGGAAATGCACCCCTGACATACTACAAGAGCCCGAGACTTACAGTGAATATGAATGGTGAAATTCTAAAAGGAGTTATACTAGATGGAGGTTCAGGAATCAATCTGGTGCCTAAATATACTATGAAGAAGCTAGGGTTTGAACCATCAAGGGCAGCCAATTTCATGGTTACATTGGCAGATCAAAGTAGGATGAGACCTATGAGAATAGTCCCTAATATTTAGATGGAAGTAAAAGTTAGCACATTTGTCTTGGACTTTGTAGTTATAAGATTACCAAACGTGCACGGAGGGTTTCCTCTCTTAACTGGAAGACCCTGGTTAAGGCATGCTAGTGTAGTACATGACTAGGGCAAAGATACCATGTGGATCCAACATGAAGGTGCTAAAATAAGACAACTATTATTGGAAGAAGGTCCGAAACAATAAGGGCATACCAACATGATGCAATCTGTTGGTATACATATAGATATAGATCCTATGGACATACAAGAAGACAAGGAATTGGATCTATATGATGAAGACAACATGCTAGCATGGCTAGAAGCAGGTAATTCTCTTCCTTGCTTTGGAATGTTTCCATCTAACTTAGACATAGAAGAAGGGTATTCAAAAAAAGAGGAAAGAATTCAAGTGGCTAGGTTGGGAGAATCAACAAAAGACCACAGAAGGGGAAATAAGTCTCCTTTACAAAGCAATATCGAGGAAGTTATTTCAATAGATTGTGATAAAAAAGAAGGTTCAGAGTCTAAAGGTAAGAAAAAAGAATATGGAAGAGAATTCTTTACCACTTCATGATATTCCTCGAGGATGGATTTAGGAGGAAGAGGTGCAAATAAACATTCAAGATGTTCATGCTTATCATACCAAAGCTATGTGGGACAATGTAACTAAGGATGCTACTCAAGAAGAACTTACAGATAACATTATAAATAGGCATCCCGTGAAGGAGGTTCAGTTGGGCAACAAGGATCAGCCGCGTCCCATTTTAATAGCCACACGGATAGGGAATCATCCAGAGGTGCTCTTAAAGGTAACATCTTTTAAAATCATTTGCGCATATCTTTTCTTGGCACTACAAGGATTTGGAAGGAGTACCACCTAGTTACGAAGAGCATAGAATGCCTCTCGTTGAAGGAGCAAAACTAGTGATAGGTAAGAGTTATAGGCTGAATCCTAAATATGCTGAAGCTGTTTACTTGGATTCCTTGGAGGATTTGTTCCTGTACTTATACCTCCTCCCCCCCTTCCCCTTTCCCTCCCCCCTCCCCCCCCTCCCCCCCACCCCTTCCCCCCCCCCCTTCCCCCCCCCCCCACCACCCCCTCCCCCCCCCTTCCCCCCATGTCCCGCCCGCTCCCACAACACACCTCACACAGATTTGACTCCCACCTTCACAGCGTTCCATTTGCATAGTTCAACCAATTCACAAAGACAAGGCATTTCAAGATCGAGTTTTAGCAATCCAAAGCTCTTCTCCAATCTCCCATCATTTAGCATATCTAGATCATGTTTGGGATACTTGCGCCATGAAGCTTTGGAATAGTGAAAGTTGTACCATACCTAACGAGCTACCTCTATGCAACATTTCTCGTGCACCCATCATTGGAGAGCTCATTAGCATTTCGCTTAGCTATCAAGCTCAACTTTGCTCACCAGTCAGCTTTTTACTTTATTCCAGGAGTGCCTTTCTTATGATATCAAGATTCAGGAAGCAATTCGAGCAGATATCAAGGCTTTTAGAGAATGAGATCCAGCTTGAATGGTTATGGACATGCCATGCCTAATTACAAAGGATTTCTAGCATGCGAGGCCCATCGAATCACCCACAAACTATGGGATCAAGTCGTTTTGCCAGAGCACTTGCCCTACAAAATCGTATTTCGGAAGTATTTTATGTTCACATCCGTCTCGATTTGTAATTACCTTAGCGAAGGTTATTAAATCACTACTAGGATATATTATGTATCAGCAAATTGCTCTTTTAGCAAGAAACTTTTGAAAAAAAAACTACCCCCCTCCCCTCCCCCTCCCCCCCTTTTTTCTCCCCCCTCCCCCCCACATCCCGCATTGCCCCCGCCCCACTCCCCACCCTGCCCACCACAACACACCCTGCCCTGCCCCGTGCAATGCTCCTGCCCCCCCTCTCCCTCCTCTCTCTCCCCCCTCTTTCCCCCCCCCTTCCCCCCCTCTCCCCCCCCCTTTCCCTACTCACCCCCCTTAGTGCATTGGCCCCCGCCCCACTTCCCGCCATGCCCCTCGCAACACACCCCGCCCCGCCCCCTACAATGCTCCCTGCCCCCCTCCCCCCATTGCCTATATAAAGCATTTTAATTGCATACAAACTGCATATACGTGGAAGTTTTTTTCTTTTTTGGTAAGTTCCCCTCCTCCCCCCTGCACCGCTCCCCGCCCCACTCCCCACCCCACCCCCCACAACACACCCTGCCCCACCCCCCCTGCAATGCTCCTGGCCCCCCCTCACTTCCCCCACCCCACATTGCCTATATAAAGAATTTGAATTTTGTATAAATTGCATATGCGTGGAATTGGTTTTTTGGTAAGTTCCCCCTCCCCCCCTCCTTCCCCTCTCCCCCCCCCCCCCCCCACTTTTTTGTTTTCTTAGTTTTCTCATTTCTCTTTCTATAGAACTCTAATTTGGATACTTTTGGAGTCGTTTTTAGGGTTTTTAGTAAAAACATGAGGATTCAGATTTTGGGGTTATTTTGGCCTAAGTTTTACATCTTAGGATTGTTTCTAGCATACCTCAGATGCTTTGGTCGTTAGGTTACATACTTCTTATGCACTTAGTTTAGATATCGTTTTCATTCAACACTTCCTTCCCTTGCATTTCCCCTTCCCTCATTTACCTCTCCCTCATATTGATGAAGGCTTTTTCCATGCTTTCAGCATTCGATCCTATAGTCGTTCACCTCTGTATAGCAGCATGGCTTCTTCTGCACCCGAGGAAGCTTCCTCCAGGGCTACAGAGGAGTGTTTGGAGCTCCCTCCCTCCATCCTAGGTCTCGCTCGGCCAGAGTCCTAGGTATTTCCCAACCACCTGCGCCCTATGTAGATGACTGGACCACACACACATTTTCCAGCACCGACCTACTCACCTAGTATACTCTATCGTCCCATCACTCCCACCTTTTTTGGGCCATCATTATCCGACTCCTCCATCTATAGTCCTTCATATCCTCCGCCTGGCCTCACCCTCCCACTACCTCCCATGGGTTTCCCTACACTTTCACCTTCCCTTACTATGCCTGCCATGAGTGAGTTGCATTGCCTCTTCACATCGCCTATCATTATCGACTTTAGATTTCCCGGTTCCCTCTACCTCCCTTTACCTACACCTTCACCTCGCTCTCCTAGAGTCATCCCTCTTTGACCTCTTCAATGAGGATTACCTACTACAGGAAGGTATTCATTGCTTGACTTCGATCATTTGGTCGAAGCTAGAGGATCGTGATGTTTATTCGGTCCTCACATCGTTCCCCACTTTCCCTTCAGGGACACTATCCACCCAGACCATTGTAGTCGGTATTGGTTCTTCAGTCATCACATATAGGCCACCTCCATTCCTTTATTCAGGTGTTTCTAGAGATGAGACTATAGCATTTTGTACTTGCATGTTTAGCGTACCCACAACATCCCATAGGATGGTACAGCTGCTGACAACTTTCATGTTCCATTTCCTTTTTCGTAGCCCTTCTTCACACCAGCCTCTTAGTGACATTCATATAGCCGATCCATTGTAGTGCTTTGTACATGGGAGACCTTACCCATATGCATTCCTCATGTATGTCTCATTCCAGCTTCGCTACCGACGCTTCCACGAAGCACTGCAATGTGGTTCTAGATCCTTTTCCATATATTCTGCCCTAGTCCTGGCTTGGCTCTACCACTTTCTAGGTCAGCTCAAACTAGCCCACTCTACTCCCCCCCATTCCTTTCCCACTCCCTCTCAGCATGTGCACGACATCGCATCCCACAGCCCCATTAGCCTTCCCCCTCCTACTTCATCCACTCCATCCACTCGCTATGTTCGCCTTAGGATTGCAGCCTACTCCCTAGACACAATGCCCGCAAGTCCTCCTATGGAGTAGCTAGCCCCACCATCCACTCAGCCCACACCTTTGCCTGTTGGTGCAGACCAATCACCAATTGAAGATTTGAAAGACAAAGGATGGAGATAAGATCAAGTCTTGAAGCAAAGAAGGTGGTTACATTCACAAGATGAATGATATGTACACATATGTACATTAGTAAAGACATAGATCACTTATACTTTTGTCTAGTTATAAGCTTGTACATATTTGCCTATAAATACTTTGGAAAAATGTCGGGGCAAGAGAGAAGACAAGAGGAGACAATAGGAGAGTATGAGAATAGTGCATTTTAAGTTGTAAGACTCATTAGAGTTCATAGGAATGAAGAGAAGTCTCTCTCATAACTCAGTTGTAATTTTTCTGAGAAATAGAAGAAAATTTGCGCCCGAAGTTTTTGTGTCTTCTCCTTCTGTGATAGATCTTCTATGGAATGCTTTTGTACAAGTCTAAGTCTAGAGTTGATCAACCTCTGTACAAAATTTCAGCTTCCAATTGTAATCAGGTTAAGAGAATTGTGTGTAGGAACATTCATATGTAAAGAATGTTCACAGTCTCCTGAAACAGGCGCAGATTTCGAGTTCAATGAAATGAGTAGTGCTCCGTGCACAGTGTAAAGTTTTACACATATGATAGCTCAAAATCTAAGTCGAGAGATAAGCTATATATAGCTAAAAGGATTTGATCAAACGGGTTCGACATTGTGAGAACTAAAGCTAAGAAGTTAGGGGTGTCCAAATCGACTTCTCAGAAGTGCAGATTTAGACATAGGTAACTTGTGAAGTAGATTTCTCAAGATCTACTGAATCTTTTGGAGTGATTTGACTTGGAGAATGTGCGCAATCTTTAGGCGACACCTTGTGCAAAGTTTCATAAAAAACTTTACACATTTGCTCAGTCAATGAGCAAGATCTATGCAGCAGACTTTCTGAATAATTTTCTTCTTCACAGTTTAGTCAAGAAATTGATATTTGGTTATTGATCTCTTAAATTGGTGAAGGTTTTGACTTACTCTTGATATAGAGGTGTTCTAAATTCAAGATTAGGTTGTTCTTTTGGAGATTAACACTCTCCATCAGTGGTATCAGAGCAGGAAACATCAAAATCAAGGAAAGGAGGATCCCGACTGCTGCAGATTCAAGAAATTCAACAACTGAAGAACTAAAAGGTGAAAGCTTGAAGGCAAAGCTTAAGGAGGAGACCATATGTTGGAAGCAGCCAGAGGCACAGACGACGCGGAAGCATGTAATGACGGAGCAGGAAGCTAGTGGAATCTTTTTTCAAAGAATCATGTTCTAAAAATACTTTTCAAAAACCTCCAACAGTGATTTTCATCACTATTGTAACATATGTAACATAGAAAACCCCATTTTGTAATCCATAGCTCCATTTTGTGCAAGCCGAGGAGTCCTCGAGCTTGAGGAGCTTAGGTAGAACAAGCGTATCAATTTTCGTTATTTTTTGACATCGTTTACCCTTCCAAATAGCATCTAGGACCTAATTTTTAACTAGGCCGGTCACTAGATGTGAAACCGGTCAAAACTAGTCTAGAAACTATAAAAAGAGCTAGAGAGCTCATTTTTGAGGTTAGCTTGTTTGAGGTTAGAGTTCTTTTGAGCTTGTAATAGTGTTCTTGAGTAATAGAGTTGAGTTCTCACCTTCCATTGTGTCTTGCTTGTCTCTTCGTAGTGTGTGTGTATGTGTGTGTGCATTTCTATGCTTCTCACCTTCACTCTCACTTCATCTCACATTCACGATCTTCATATCACTCCTATCTCTTCCGCGGATTGACATTAAGGAGGTGGAGCTTCTTAACGTGGTTCTCACCATTGTGCTAGAGCAACACCAAATTTGGCGCCGTTGCTGGGGATCGAGTCTAGGACGAATGTGTGATGGTAAGAGTATAGCAAGAAGTGGCGTTGGAAGGTAAAAATTTCAGTTTTTGTTGTTGTTTTTACTTAGTTTTTAGTGTTTTTCACCTCCCCCACACTCCATCTTCATCACCGCATCATCATCTTCATCTCCAAAAAAATCAGAAAATTCACCATATCCACCCATTCTCCTCATTTCCCCTCATTTGTGCATGTGAGAGAGTGAGAGAGAGCTTTTGTGCTTGTGTGTACTTTTGTTTTCTTGAGTTTTCTTGCAGGTACAGAGCTCCAGTGCATCAGGAAACCTTGGAAAAGGTAAAAACTTCAGTTTCTGTCAGAAATTTCCGACTGTGTCAGACCATCGCGATGGTCTGCAAAGTTCGGATTTTGACGAAGGCGAGTTCACCAGCGTGTAGGCGACCCTTGCGTGTGTAGGAATCCATAGCTGCATCTCAAAAAATCACAGTTTGGTGGACCATCGCGACGGTCTCAGACCATCGCGATTGTGTCACACCATCGCGATTGGCTCACGCCATCGCGACGGCTCGGCCGGACCATCGCGACGGTCTCACGCCATCGCGACGGTTCATTTGGACCATCGCGACGGTTCGCGGACCATCGCGACTGTTCGGTTGACCCCACACCATCGCGATTGGCTCACGCCATCGCGCCGACGGTGCCACGTGGCAAGTTGGACCATCGCGACGGCTCGCACCCTTGCACCATCGCGACAACCCAAAATTTTGGACCATCGCGATTGGCTCACGCCATCGCGCCCAGACCATCGCGATTGGCTCAAGCCATCGCATCTGTGACCATCGCGATTGTTCACGTTGACCGTTGACTGACGCCATCGCGATTGTCCACTTTCACGCCATCGCGACGGTTCACCCTCACGCCATCGCGATTGTCCACTTTCACGCCATCGCAATTGTTCACTTTCACGCCATCGCGACGGTTCACCCTCACGCCATCGCGGCGGTCCCAGACCATCGCGATTGTCTCACACCATCGCGATTGTGCACCCCCATCGCAAATTTTAGGGTTTCATTTTTTGGCCAATTTTGGGGCTATTTTTGGGAAATTTTTGGGTGATTAGACTCATAGGAGACCCCTTAGCTCATATTTGGAGAAAAACCTGTTTGTCAGTTTTTACCCCCCAGGGCCTGAACGGTCGTAACTTTTTCATCCGAAGTCCGTTTTTTGAGCTTAATAGCTCGTTAGAAAGCTCTTTACGAGTACTACGTGACCTCAACTGTTTTTTTCTTAAAGGATACGTCTATTTTTTGATAAGCTATTTTGAGGTTGACCTAGTTTGGGACTAGAAAGCCAGGGGGCAAGCATTGAAAATTTGGGCAAAAGGGAAGGGACTTAAAAGGTGTATATACTCAAGTGCTTGATCATCCAACTGTGAATTGGTCTAATATTGAATTTTTCCAGGTCTAGCAAGGGCAATCGAAGGCAACCAAGGCAAGGCAGTGAAGGGCATAAAGCTTGGGAAGCGCGGCTTCTTGGGCATCAGAGCAACCAGAAAAGCTGACTCGAGGTTGGAAGATTACTCAACCCCCTCAGTCAATTCTTAGCTTAGGATAAACGGTAGTATTGTGGATTAAAGACGATAGGAACGCCTCAAGTTCAAGAGAATTAAATTTATCAAGTCCAAGACTAAAGATAAAGGTGTGTGACACGAAAACCTAAAGGAAAGAACATAAGTCTGACGGAACGAGAACTCAAAATTATAACGGAAAGTCGAATTCCTAACGCATACATTAAGACAAGAATTTAAAGAAATTTAAAAAGAATCAAGACAGTAATAACAAAGAATCATTGACGATCTGAGCGTGTACTGATTGTGCAAGGAAGAAAATTAATGAACCTTAGATCGGGCAAACATATAGGTAAGTCAGACCGACGAAGCCTTAGATCATCCGAGGCAAGTGTAAGAACTACTGCACGATCGTGGGCTCAACAATTGAACACTAGTTATCCCTACGAGAACTCAGACACGAGTGATTCAGAAATGGCATTTAGCACATAAAAACTAGAAGGAGGGTCTAATGTAGCCTATTTAGAAAAACCAGAAGGACCCTATAGAATACAACTAGAGTTTCTCCGAACCAACCGATTAGGTGCTCGCATCTATGAGGATGGTTTGCGAAGGCAAGTGGTGCAAATGCACAACCCCGATCAACCCATTGGATTGGAACGTCCAGTGGTGAAATTTGAGAGAGACGCGTACATAGACAAGGAAGGAACAATGTACATCTTAAGTACGCAGCCAAACAATACCATTGAGTTTGGCGTGATTCAACCAGAGACGGAAGCAAAATCTCAAGGAAAAGAACCATTAGAAGAGCCTAGAACACCTAGAGGGAAATCTATACTGACACGAGTACTAATCCCAGATTGGATCCCTCAAGACAACAGAAGCATAGAGTTGTTTGTAAATAAAGAAACGGATGAAGCCTTTTGGAGATACAAGACAAAACTACTTAGTGAGGTAGGTATCATCACTATATACGAGTTCAAGGACCCGATACACCTGGAAAGGTTGTATACCTGGATGAGACTTCAGAAAGAGTCTTTGTGGTGCCTGACCGCGCTAAAAACACATACACATGGAGAGGTGAATTGGTATTCCCTCCATCTAGAACGAACATGAATACAAGTCAACAAGGGGCAGGAACATCATCAGCCCATGGAAATCAAAGAGAGAAAAATAAAGAGAGACCGGAAGTAAGCTTTAATCATCCCATAGGGAGAGATAGAACAACCACAAACACTAATAGAGCAGATAGACAAAGAGATCATGGAATACCAGGTTGTAGAGATGACTTTCCTCTACCTAGACCACGCGAACACGCAAGAATATTGAGACCCACTCAATTAGTAAAATCAATGAAGAATTATTTTGATGGGACAGGAGATCCCTATGACCACCTCGCAGAATTCAAGCAAGTACTAAGAGCCGAACAAGTTGAAGACATGTTCACGCAATACAATGCATTTGGACTTACGTTAAAGAATACCGCTTTAACTTGGTTCCAACCTTTGCAACAGAGGCAATTTAGAGACATCCATCACTTTTTAGAGTCATTCATCAGTGAATTCTCTAAAAGTGGGATTAGACATGACACGTCTTCGTTGATTCATAGCTTTAAACAGACCCCTCAGGAAACAGTTAGACTGGCAGGACGTAGGTTTAGACAATATGTTGAACGATGTCCAATGCAAGAGCTACCCTCACAGGCCAAGCAAGTTTCATTGTTTTTAGATGGCTTGTTGAGCTCTAAACTGCGCTCCTACGTGTATCTAAAAGAACCTAGAACGCTAGAGCAATGTGTAAGAATTTGTATAGACATTGAGGACAACTTAGGAGACGAGTTGGAACTCTCAAAGGTCTATAAGGACTCAGACTGTTCATCTCTAGCATCCACAAAATTGTCTAACTCGATAGAAGACCTAGCAGAAAAAGTGGCCCAGAAACTAGGAGTTTCTAGCAAACCTAGGGTACTAATGAACAAGCGTTGTTACACCTGTGGTGGTGACCATATGGCAAATGTGTGTCCCAATGCACCACAACCACAAGCCAACCCTAGTGGCCAATACTGTACAATTGAAAGAAGATACACGAATCATACGGCTCAGGACTGCCCATACAACAAACAAACCGTGAGACAGAACTACCCGCAAGCATACCCACAGCCAGGTAGGTATCAAGGCCAATACAATGCTCAGCCTTATTACTATAGGCCTCCTCAGAACTACCCATACCAGGCTCAACAGAGACCTCAACCTGTCTTAGCTCAGCAGCCACCCCCACCAGCGAATATCATCTCAGTCAAATATGCTGCTGCAGAAGAGAATCTAAGTAGGGCTTTAGTGCCTTCTTCACCTTTGATCACAGAGGGTGACCCGAATTCGAACAGCTTTGACTCTACGCATGTAGATAGTCCACCCGCATATTACACAGAGTCACCAGAACACGTAGAAACATATCATTATGATAGTCCACCAGTGGAACCTAGTTGGGAGCCCGACTATGCTAATGTGATGTACACAAACCCAAATCCACGGCCCCAATTAAGACAACAAAGACCGCAGGGCCCTAGAGGACCATGCTTTAGGTGCCAAGGAGACCATTTCATAAAGGATTGTACACATCCCCCGATAGCAGGACAATCACAGTACTATAACATCCAAGGCTTTTATGCTGATTGTGGCAAGGAGCACATAATCAAAGATTGTCCTAAGAACCCTGTTAATGCTTCGAATGTGACACCGATCAACGTGATAGGTATTGTAAATAACGCAGATGGATCCAACCCTACATACGTGCCTATCCAAGCTATAACAAGAGCCCAGGTGCTCTTACAGAACCAAAAGCTTAATCAAGAGAAAGTAGCCGGAACCAGTGAAGTTGCAGAATCTAGCAGTAAAAAGACAAAATCTTGGAAAGATTCTAGAGAAAGAATTAAGAGAAAATGGAGTAAAAAGATAACTGAGTTGGAAGGAAGTTTGAAGGAATCTAGAGCCAAAATCCTAGAATTGACTTCACAGGAATTGAATCAAGAGAATCCAGCTCAAAAATCAGGATCAGTTTTAGCGGAACCCATACCAGAAAATCTAGACATGATGTTTCGGGCATATCAGGCTAGATTAAAAGAGGGACCTCAGGTAGCTGAAATGAGTAAAAACTACCCACGAGCTGATCTAGAAATTGAGAGGACTAAACTGTGCATGAAGATGGTAGAATTAGCACAAGCTTTGTTTGAAGCCACTAGATATCTTAATTGGAATAACTTGGCAAAACCGGAACTACACTTTCAAGGACTAATGGAGAGGCTAGAATATTTGATTGAAAGCAAAGAGAAAAAGGATCAGCCTAGGAACCCTTCATTGTCCCAGAGACACAGGAAAGGAATGCGCCATCCCTGTCTCAAGTACCCAACTCAGAAAGTCAAGACAATTTGTCTTCCATACATAGGTAGTCACATGAATTTTTGAGAAAAATACAAGAAGAGAAATGGAGAAAGGAACAAGGAACCCATCCTCCTATTCAAGAAATAGATGACTTGCAAGAACAATTTCCCCAAGACATTCCCTCTATTTACGATGGTGTAGAGGAAGAACAACTGAGTGAAAACACAAGATTTGGATCTAATTCTCTACAAGAATTACCTCAGTTCACAGGACCTTGGGAAGCAAAGTCTATTAGTATGAGAGCACCCACGATAATAGTGAGGAATGAAGAATCAGTAATCCCTAGAAACACGGAAGTGATCAAGAACACTAAAGTACAGTGTAACCTTACTCTGGAGGAGTTATTGAAGGTAAAACCAAAATTGTGGAAGCATGTAGCAAATCAATTCCCTGAGCTTGCTACTACTCCCTCACAAATAGGATCACAAAATAAGGTACCAGAAATACCCGTAGAAAAGATTGGAGATGTAAGCGAAGGAGAGGAAGGTAACACTTATCTTCCGATAACCCATCAGGGCTACACCACGAAAGCCATCTTAGATTCAGGAGCCGGAGTAGCCATAGCTACCACCGCTTTATGGAAACGTTGGGGTAAGCCAGCACTCAAACCTACCAGGATGAAGCTACAAATGGCTGACGGACACATAGAAAAACCATTAGGCTTACTAGAAGGCATATCTCTCACCACTTGTGGTGTAGAATTTGAGCATACCTTTGCCATTTGTGATTTTAGTAAAAATCATGCTTATGAGATGATATTGGGACGACCATTCATGCGTCAGTTTCAAATTGTACAAGATTGGGGAACTAATTCTTTGTACTTGCAACATTTAGGAGTGACTACCAAAGTCAATCTTAAAGACTATTCACACAGAGATGTACCCCCAATACAATGGAATACCATCCATAAGACATCAGTAGAAACAGAATCCGTGCACTCATTAGAATCAGATCCTTCTTGGTTGCATGAGGATAATCATTTATGGATGTGTAAAGTAGCCAAACAAGAGGAAGAAAGATTAGAAGCAAGGACCTTAGGTGCAGAACAACATCCACGATCCCTTCAAGATCCAGCCTACGCACCTTTAGTATTCCCTGACGAAGAGTTTGAACCCCATGGTTGGGCAGAAATCCTAGCAACCATGGATGTAGCCATCAATGAAGAACAATGGACACCCCACTGTGACGAGGATGGCTATGATATCTCAGTTTTCACGATAGAGCCAATCATGTGCGATGCAATTCTAGAAGAATGTGAACCTAACACTGATGCATTTGAGGATGCGAGTGATTTCGATTTAGAATCAATCATCATGGACCCACCCTTTGCATCAGAGGAAGAATATTTTTTCGAAGTAGAGACTCACACTCAGAGACACGAGGAAATTACGAATGAGGTGAGGTTAGCCACGGAAGTGACTACCAAGAGTGAAGGCAAAAAAAGAAAGAAGAAAGAAACCATGTCAGAAAAAGAAGAATCTTTATTTGAAGTACCCGAGAACTTCAAGAAATATGAAATCGAAGATAGAAGAATCATGGTACGAATGCCTAATAGAAAAGCGAATGACGGACAAGTATATGATAACCGAGAGAAAACCAAGAAAATAATAGTTGCTATAGAAGGAGAAGAAGAGAAATGTACATACATAGGGCATGATTTGACAACTCAAGAAGAAGAAGAGCTAGTTGCCCTATTGCGCGAATATAGAGATGTGTTGCTTGGAGTTACAAAGATTTGAAGGGAGTAGATCCAGATATATGTTCTCATAGAATCCCTATGACTCCAGATGCAAAACCTACGAAACAGAAACCTTACACATACAATGATAACTACGCTGCGAAGATTAAAGAGGAGATAGATCGCTTGATAGAAGCAGGATTCATTTACGAAATTGAGCATACCGAATGGGTATCCCCCATTGTGGTTGTGCCCAAGAAGAATGGAAAATTGCGTGTGTGTATTAACCTTAAAAAAGTTAATGCCGCAACGATTAGAGATAGTTATCCTCTTCCTATCACGGAACATCTATTGGAAAGAGTTGCAGGCAAGGAAGTTTACAGCTTTCTTGATGGATTTTCAGGCTATAATCAAGTAGCCATTGCTCCAGAGGACCAACACAAGACGGCATTTGCCACTGAATGGGGCATATTTGCATTTCGTATGATGCCATTTGGCTTAACAAATGCACCCGCCACTTTCCAGCGACTCATGTGTCATGTCTTCAAGGAATTCTTACGCAAGAGTTTGGAAGTTTATGTCGATGACATATGTGCTCATTCTAATATTAGGCAGACGCATATCCCAGAGTTAAGACAAATATTTGACAAATGTCGAGAATATCAGGTTTGTTTGAACCCAGAAAAATGCGTTTTCATGGTCAGACAAGGCAAAATTCTAGGACACATTGTGTCAAAAAATGGAATCTCTACGGATGAAGAAAAGGTGAAAGTAATTGCTCAATTACCTAGACCAACTAATGTGAAAGAGGTACAAGCATTTATGGGCCATTGCGGTTATTATAGGAGATTCATACACATGTATGCAATCATAGCCAAGCCTTTGTACTCTCTTTTAACCAATTTTGAATGGACAGATGAATGTGAAAAGTCATTCAATGAACTCAAACGACGTTTGTGCTCAACACCTATATTGACTACCCCAGATTGGAGTAAGCCATTCCATGTACATGTGGATGCATCCAATTATGCCATAGGATGCGTGTTAGCACAACCCACGAATGAAGGTAACATAGATCTCCCCATAGCTTACGCGAGCAGACAATTGAACGCAGCAGAAAGAAATTACACCACGACGGAACGAGAAGGATTAGGGATGATCTACGCAGTAAAGAAGTTTAGGCACTACTTGTTGGCCAACAAGTTCAAGTTCTTTACAGATCATCAAGCCCTATTGTACCTAGTCAACAAGCCATGTAACACAGGACGACTAATACGATGGTTTCTATTACTCATGGAATATGATTTTGAAGTAGTAGTCAGGAAAGGAAAGACACATCTTAGAGCTGACCACCTTTCAAGATTAACCTCAGGAGAAGCTCCTCAAGGAGTAGCGGATGATCTACCAGATGCATACTTGTTTAACCTTGAGATAGCACCAGAATGGGCTAAACCTATAGTCCGTATTCTGACATACGGACCCAAGAATCCTAAGATAAAGATCAAAGAAGGAGAGATTACCAAGTCTCAGAGATACCAAATAATGGCAGGAAGCATATATAAACAGGATAATCAAAAGATTCTTGCTTGTTGTGTAGATGAATCAGAACATGCGAATTGGTTGCAATTAGCACACATAGGTGCATTAAAGCAACATCATTCGAAACATCGAACATTACAGACTCTGCATAGACTAGGAGTATATTGGCCTTCGATGGAAGCAGATGTCTACAAATTGTGTAAAGAATGCCATGTTTGTTGTGAAAGACCACCAGTAGAGCATGCTACATTATATCACGTGTCTCTCACACCAGACTGGAGTGAACCTTTAGTGACATACTTGAGGACAAAGACATTCCCTCAAGGCATGACCTTAGCTCGACAACGTAGTCTAGAGCAGGAAGCTCACGACTATTCACTTATTGGCGATAACCTATACAAAAGAGGACGAGATGGATATCTAAGACAATGTGTTCATGAGAGCGATTATCTGAGCATACTAGAGACTGCACACCAAGGTGTTGCAGGAGGTCATTTTGGAGCAGATAGGATAATCAAAGCCATCCTCTTTGCAGGATTATAGTGGCCCACTCTTCACATGGATGCTCATACCTATGTAAAGAGATGTGATGTGTGCCAAAGAACTCAATTTCCTACTCGCAGAGATGAAATGCCATTGAAACCCATGATGGGAGGACGTGCATTTTCAAAGTGGGGTATAGACTTTGTAGGACCCATTAACCCCCCTGCAAAAGGTACACATGCTGAATACATTATTGTTGCCACAGATTATCTTACGAAATGGGTAGAGGCAAAAGCCACGAAAAAGAATGATGCACACACAACTGCAAAATTCTTATTTGAGAATGTCTTTACAAGATATGGACTGCCTATAGAGTTAGTGAGCGATCGAGGCACTCACTTTCTAAACCAAGTCATTGAATATTTGTTACAGGATTTTATGGTGATTCACAAGAAATCCGCACCATATCATCCTCAGGCCAATGGTCAGGCTGAAAGCACTAACAAGATCCTTTGTAACGTACTGATGAAACTCGTGAACAACAAACGTTCAGATTGGGACAAACAGTTACACCACGCTGTTTGGGCATATCGAGTGGCCTACAAGACCGTACTCAATGCAACTCCCTTTCAGATGGTTTTTGGTCAGAATGTTGTGCTTCCTTTGGACTTCTTGATACCGACCCTTAAGGTTGCACAAGAACATCAGTGGACCGGCCATGAATTATTAGCGAGAATAATGGACTTGGAACGATTAGGAGAAACCAGGCTAAAGGTGGCAGCAGGAATATATGCAGCGAAGAAGCGACAGAAAGCATATTTTGATGCGCATGTGAAGGATAAAGGCCTAAAAGAAGGAGATTTAGTTCTAGTATATACGCTAAAGCAACACGCACGTAAGTTAGAAAAGCGAGGTTATGGACCTATGATCATTAACAGACTCTCAACAAGTGGAGCAGTACAGTTAGCCACTTTAGAAGGAGATATAATGCCTAATTATATTAGTGGCTGTAGAGTCGAGTTATATCAAGAACCTCTTACTGAGGATATGCTTAGACGACTCACGTTGACAAAGAAGCGTAAGGAGGAAGAAAATAGAATACGAGCGGATAAACGCATGAAGTTAAGAAGACAAGGACTAGGGAGAGAACATTATAACCATCTGGAAACTACACCCAGATACCCCATGGCCATGTGTCAAGTAAAGTCAACCACTCATCCTAGTATAGTGGACAGGAGACCATTCATTACAGTCAGGCTAGAGCACAACAACCCTTGCCAAGAGCTCAGGGCTTTAATTGACTCAGGTGCTGCGACTAGTGCTATTAGATGGTCCCACTATAAGGATTCAGGAATAGAAATGCGGCCAATTGAGGCATACCTCATAGGGCTAGGAGGCATGAAAACCCCTTGCATGGGTGAGGTGGACCTTCCTATCCTCATTAAGGATGTGACCATGACAGCGAAGCTACTAGTGTGCCATGATGACGACCTGATAGAACCCCTAATCCTTGGCCAAGATTGGCTATACGATCACTCAGTGGACCTAAATCTTAGACAAGGCTCCATACAGATTGGAACCTTAGAACAGAAGCGAGTGATACCGCTTGACTTCCCTAATTGCATTCCGATTGAGGTTTGTAACCCTAGACCCTATGAAACGCATGCGACGGAAGACCGGAAGATCTTAGGTCAGACCAGTCACGTTACGTCTACACCAACCCACTCGGGCTTGGCTATGGACAGTTGTCAATCAGAAGGACGACAGGAGATCTTCCCTAGGGCTTCCTGCAAACTAGAAGGGGCAGCTACCCAACCGCTAGGGTAGTTGAACACAATCAGCGGTCAGGTGGGTTGCATCAGTGGCCAAATGAGCACAACACCCTGCGGTGCTCATCCTTCCAAACTTGCTGCGGACTGGCCTAGATTAAAGATAAATAACGAATCACTTCCTAATGGGCAAGTCACGCAAGTGTTGGATCTCCCTTCTTTTCCAAAGCAGAGCGTCCAATGGACCTCTCAAACCCAACCACGAACGAGTCAACCACAACAGAGGAACCCAGACTGACAACACCACTAGGCAAGGCAAAGAAAGCAGAAGTATCAACATCACAGAACAAGTGGCACAAAACAAATATGGGTGCCAAAAGGACAGCAACCACAGGCTATTGGCAACACTGCAGACGAGAGCAGGACAAAGTTTCAACAGAAGCAGAGTCAGCATCCAAAGTCCCCTGGATCTTCTTTTACAAGTACCAATACTCGACAGATTTGGATCGCCAAGAAATACCTTATCCATAGACCCACACCCATGCAGATTTGGGTACCCAAACAATGTATTATAGCCCCACCCTCAAGCCATGTAATGTATACCCCTCAGAAATCTGTCCATCCCTCAATACCACCAAACCCGATACCGCTTTTTGTCCCTCAGCAGAAACATACCACCCACTCCTAGACTCTTAGGAAATGGATACCGAAACGTATCCAAACGTCTTCTTGTACCCCATTATCTAACAATTTTCCCACCCCGTTTAAACTCCACCCTTGTACTAATTCACCTTCAACCAAACCTTGTATAAATTCATACACCTAAACCCCACATCATGCATAATAAAAGCTCATCAAGAATTATAGGCATAATCTGAACCATGTAGGTGTCTAGAGACCTACATTAGCTCTGCAAAAAGATCATTGCATCAATCACTTCACGACACTTGGCTACACGGGTTACACATCGGTTATGGAAAAGGATTGCGGTCTCACCTTAATGGGATCATAATTAATTTCCATACTAATGTGTTAATCTTTTGTAGCAGATCTTTTCCATTAGCTCATCGGTCATCATGCAAACCGAAGCAGGACCATCAAAAGCTGGCCCCAGTGCACCGATGGCCAATATTGGAGAATTACTCGCGGAATCTTATCCTATGATGCAACCACCAGAGTTTCAAGGTTTTCCAGGACCCATGCCAATCGATGATCCTCCTAGAGGATATACTGAGAAGATTCATCGTAATTCTCATTGGTTCCAAGGCCTAGCAGGACCATTAGCAGACGCAGATTTCATATTTGAGGCCAATTTGGCATTTGATCTTCGCACATGGACCAAGTACCAGTTCTTGTCAAGAGAATTTGAAGGACTACAGAATACACAAGATCTAACGCACGTTTGGGCACGAGCGGGATTTACAGAGTACTTTAGCGACCCTCTGCCTAAACCCGATTTTTACAGATGTTTTTACTTGGTAACCACCTTAACGGCTTCAGAGAACAAGGATCTACCAGGCACATTCATGTTACCATCCTTGGTAAATGATCCTCCATTCAGAAGGTTTTATTTGTCTAAAGATTTAATTCGCGCAGCTCTGAAAATACATGGAACACACACTCCGACGGAGAGAGAACGGCTAGTCCCAGAGTAGATGAAACGTGGTGACGTAACTAAATGGGAGGATATTTCTACTATAACACCTGAGCTCTCTAAGCCATTACGGATATGCATGCAGCACTTTGCTTTCCCAGCTCAGGATCGTTTTACCATGCCTCACAAGAGAATCTGGTTTGGATTGTACTTAGCATGTACTGGACCTCAAACGGTTGATCTAGCCAGCTGGATCATTGATCAGCTCTATTTGGCACAACATAGGTGGGAGCGAAAGAAGGTAATCAATGGGTGTTGCGCCCTCACCAGGATCATATATATGTGCTTGGCGTATGACTTACCAATTGAGCGTGCCATGACCAGTGAGGAACTGAAAGCATTTAAAGGCACCACTAGGAAGGCGAGAAAGTCTAGCAAAGGCAGAGCCGGAAAGCGGATGAGAGGTACTATCCCGTGCCTACAAGTCCCAGAATCACCCTCGCCACAACCATCTCCAGAGCAGTCACCAACAGCAGCCACTCCCACGGTACCACCAATTCGTATACGGTTATCAAGACCAGTTACGTCGGAGGGCACCACCAGTACTGTTGCACCCCAAGCAGCCACAACCACAGAACCTATCACCACAGCAGCTGAACTTCCCACCACTATTGGTGCGGAAGCTTTCTCTTTTCCAATACCCCATTTAGAAGCAGGACAAGCAGCACCACTGGATCCAACTTTTGATTTTGAAATGCCCGACGCATTCTCCAATGAGTTCCAGTTTTCAGAAGGACAATTGTTTTCTCAAGAATTTGAAAGGCCTAGATACCCCACCACACCCAGGGATCAGCCACAAGGACAGATCGTGTCCAGCTCTGATGACGAAAGAACAGCAACCGATGACGACGAAGGAGACGACGAAGCTAGCCAGGGAACACAGGAATCCCAAGAGCATGAACAGACAGATGGCCAAGGCCAACAAACAAACACACATGGTGATACAAGTACCCATGAAGATGAAACTTACGAAGCTGCGGCTTACACACTAGCTATCAAGAAGCTGTATAGAACAATGGAAAAAGTTTGGGCATGCAAAAAGCTGACAGAGGAAGAGAGTCAAACAATAATAGAACAAGAACTTATCACAGGCGGATTCGAAGACGCATACATCAAAGGATTCCGTGAGTTAGTCAAATCACTAGGCTCCAACGAAGCCCTCAGGTACTTGCAAAGAAAGCCACTACCACAGTTTGACCCCCGCAGAGTACGACTACTTTCAAAGCCCGGCGAATACATTCGTGTACCAACAGGAGCACAGTCTTCAGAACAAGCCAGGGAGGCACGCCTCGTCCCCGAAAGTTCGTTGGCTGTAGAAACCATCTTTGTAGATTCCCCACCCCACGCTACAGCTGTACAAACCTCAGTAGTCACTGAAGTACCGACCACCCCAACCGCTCCTCTCTCACCGCCCGTCCATCCAGCCTCCCCTCTTCACCCTGCTTCCCCCAGACCAACATCTTCATTCGCCAGTGGTGTTGCAGAAATTGTCTTTACGACCACTAACCCCACAATTCCCGCACCCATTAGCCCTAGTCTACCCCCTCCCACACCCACCTTTCTATCCAACCCATTCCTTCATCAATCTTTTCCATCTTTCCCCACAACTCCAAGACCCCTTTTCCCATTCCCACCGCCATTAACCTTCTCCCCTGTCTCACCTCCCCGACCCACTATAACCCCTCTTTCCCCTTTCTACCAAGCTGCTCCAGCCAGCCCCCCTGTAAATTACCCCTCAACCTTTGTAAATCCCGTATTTACACCAGCACGAGTATCCACGATCACACCCATATTCACGGTCACCGCACTAGATACGTCCACTGACATGGACATCTCACCACCCACTGCACCATCACTCACTTCACTCACGGCACAAACATTTTTAGGCACATCACAATTTTCAACAATCACTACATCATCCACCTTCCCACCCCCATTCCCCATTCTCGTTGCATCTACACCAACTGCATCTCCATTTAGCACCCCATTAATACTATCACCCACTGTAGATAATGCATTCCGACAGATGTCCATGTGTATGACGCAAGTAAGAGATGAGTTCACATCTCTTGGTGAAAATTATCAGCAGCTGCAGAGGACAACCAATGACTTACAGTCGCAGCTTAATTTATTGTCTATTGAGAATGCCTCTCTGAACACCCGATACCAGGAATTACGCGAGGCTTATCACAAATTGGAACTAGAAAGCGAAGAAAAGACCAAGGAAGCCACTGCTGACTTGGATAACTTATTAAGAGCCCAGACAGTCCGCAATGCAACGCTAACACGAAACATGGGCTTACTACGAAGACACCTAGCAGCCGCCAAGGAAGAAAACCAGCGCTTACACTATCAGAACCAAGAAAACTTAGAAGCAGCGCTCGACCACCCAGACCAACCACTCAGTCCTAGCAGGTTCAAAGCCATTCCTTCAGACTCGATGAGGATGCTGCTAGAAGATCATGTAAGATTGCTAGATGAATATGACCGCATGAATGAGGAGTTACAGAAACTCAAAGAAGATCACAAATTACTCCAGTTACGAGAACCGGCACACCAAGACATACCAGCACCTGTGGACCCCTCTCCTGACCTCCTAGAGGAACTCAACTCATTACGGGCCCAGGTATCACACCTTGAATCAAGGATCGCAGTATATGAAGCACCACCAAGGCCAGATTCCCCACCTAAGCTTCCAGCTGAGGAAGAAACTGTCACCATTCCGGTGGAGGAAACGTTTGAAGAAGCGTACGAGCCACAACCCATCCCAGGCGGACGCGTCACGGCTGAAGGCCAGATGACGTACGAACTTCCGACCCCCGCGTGGATGAAGACTATTGAGGAACTTAGAACAACGCACTCAGCGAGAGTAGAGGCACAATTACATGCCATGGCGATGATAGAAGAAAGAATATTACAGTCTCCATTCTTTGCTCATTTGGCCCCGCGATGATACATATCTGGGCATGAGCTACAGTATAAACCGTATTTCATGTTAATGGCCGAATACCAGTTAGCCATTGAGAAAAAGACAGGTAAGAAACCATCACATGCAACTCAATTCGAGGAGGCCGATCTACCACTGGATGCGCAGCAAGGAGTGATCTATCAACCAGAGTGGCGCAAAGAGTTATTACAGCAATATCCAGAAATGATGAGTACATGGGTAAAGGCACCTTTGCATTTGAAGTACAACCCGTGTTGGGGACCAATGCCACGACGCCGCTCCTGGACTGCCTTTGTTATTAAGGTACAAAACAATAAGCAGTGCCAAGACTGGTTGAATTACCCCTATTTTAAGCCACCCATTGAGTTACCAACTGTTGGCTACATGATGGCTACAATTCGCCACTGGCTCCCTAGATTAAAGCATATGGACGATATAGCGGCGCATATGACTGTCAAAATCTTTGACATGATGCAAATGATTTTTAAAGTCTTCCGACGCGTCAAGGCACCCCATGTCAACACCCCGGGCTTTGAGCATGGCAATTTCGATCTGGTATATGATATGAGTACAACGCCATCGCTACGGGTGTGTTATGCCTGGCACTGTAGAATAAAGTACCTACCGGCGTGCTACAAGCAGACATTCGAAGAGATGTTCACAACCGGCTTCTGGGAATACCATTCAGAGGTATTCATAAGCAGGCCTACACATTTACTACAATTATTTGCTTGTGAACGAATGGTCTATTCCACACACTATCAGGTCCCGCCACCGGAAGAACCGCAACCAATCGACTGGGAGAAACTCGAGGCCGACCTGGCCCGAGGCATTCGTATCTCCGAGCACACCCTCGCTCAAGACCTCCTACAGAACTATATCCGGCAGACCTCACAACAAGGTTCTGTCAGGGACGACAGAAGCGAGAGGGAGGGGGGTGTTGGAAGCAGCCAGAGGCACAGACGACATGGAAGCATGTAACGACGGAGCAGGAAGCAAGTGGAATCTTTTTTCAAAGAATCATGTTCTAAAAATACTTTTCAAAAACCTACAACAGTGATTTTCATCACTATTGTAACATATGTAACATAGAAAACCCCATTTTGTAATCCATAGCTCCATTTTGTGCAAGCCGAGGAGTCGTCGAGCTTGAGGAGCTTAGGTAGAACAAGCGTATCAATTTTTGTTATTTTTTGACATCGTTTACCCTTCCAAATAGCATCTAGGACCTAATTTTTAACTAGGCCGGTCACTAGATGTGAAACCGGTCAAAACTAGTCTAGAAACTATAAAAAGAGCTAGAGAGCTCATTTTTGAGGTTAGCTTGTTTGAGGTTAGAGTTCTTTTGAGCTTGTAATAGTGTTCT
The DNA here is from genome assembly GCA_020310875.1 of Ceratopteris richardii. Lineage (NCBI taxonomy): Eukaryota > Viridiplantae > Streptophyta > Polypodiopsida > Polypodiales > Pteridaceae > Ceratopteris > Ceratopteris richardii. The sequence goes on along the minus strand of CM035409.1, from coordinate 208,764,028 downwards.
TGAGTAATAGAGTTGAGTTCTCACCTTCCATTGTGTCTTGCTTGTCTCTTCGTAGTGTGTGTGTATGTGTGTGTGCATTTCTATGCTTCTCACCTTCACTCTCACTTCATCTCACATTCACGATCTTCATATCACTCCTATCTCTTCCGCGGATTGACATTAAGGAGGTGGAGCTTCTTAACGTGGTTCTCACCATTGTGCTAGAGCAACACCATACGACATCAAGAAAGACAAAAGGACTCTAATTTGAAGTAAAGGTACATATTTTATTCATAAAGCTTCAAGATTTCAATACATAGGTGGACACAAGATGGGAGATTCTCTACAGATAGAGAAATTGGATAGGGAAAACTATCCTGCATGGTCAATGAGGATGGAAGCTCATCTTATGAGCAAAGATTTAATAGCTTACATCACAGGAGAAGAAGAGAAGCCACAGTTCAGAGATCCTAGTGTTCCAACTAGGGAAGAGTTAGCAGATTTGAAAAATTGGATGAAGAAAGATGCTCAAGCTAGGAGCATTATATATATGTCTGTCAATGATTACTTGTTACCTCATATTCGAGGTCTTGAAACTGCAACTGATATTTGGAATGCTGAGGAGCATTTCCAAAATACTACAAAGTCAAGGAAGGCATCCCTATGGGCAAAGTTTACCACTTTCAAGAAGAAGGCTTCACAATCAATATCTGATTATGTGACAAAGATGAAGGACATTGCAGATGCATTAGGAGCAGTGGATGAAGACATTGAAGAAGATAAATTGGTAAGGAAAATTCTCACAGGACTAAGAGGTGATGAGAAGTGGAAGCCTTTTATTTTATCCACAGAACTTTCATTGGATCATTTCAATCCTGATTTGAATCAATTGTTAGGACATATGCTAACTTTTGAGAAAGATATCAAAGGAGATGTTGACAAGAGTGCAGGTCATGCAATGTACTCTAAAGACAAGAAGAAAACTAACAAAGGAAAGCAACAAGCAAATGAAGAAGAAGGCACAACTAGTCAAGCCAACTTCCTAAGAGGAAGAGGAGGTGGCAAAGGTAGAGGAAGAGGCAGGAGTAACAAAGATGGATCCAAAGCTTGCTGGATTTGTGGTAAGACAAATCATTTAGCCAATGATTGTTGGCATAACACTCAAAGTAATGGAGGATACAATCAGAACTATAATTCAAGAGGAAGAGGAGGCAGAAATCAAAGAGGTAATTTCAGAGGTAGAGGTAGTAGGGGTTACTTTGGAAGAAATGCAGGTAGAGGTTTCCAAAGTCAACAATACAACAATACCTACTACAATTATGCTTCAGATCAAAAGGAAGATTCAACATTGATAATGAATGGAACTTGTGAAAGGTAGAATGAAGATCAAAGAGTCTTCTACATTGACTCAGGGTGTAGCAATCACCTGAGTGGTAACATAGCATTGATGACTGATTTGGAAAATAAGGTATCTAATCATGTTGTTCAAACAGGTGACAACACAAAGCACAATGTGAAGTCAATTGGATCAGTGAAGGCCAAGGATGGTAGCACCTTATTGAGTAAGGTCTTGTATGTTCCTACAATTCCTAAGAATTTGATAAGTGTAGGACAAATTGTGGAAAAAGGTTATGAAGTAAGGTTCACTAATGAAGGAGTGTTTGTGGAAGACCCTAGCAATGGGTATAAACAAATTGTTTCAGGGAAGAAAGAAGGAAGATTGTTCACATTAAAGATTCAAGGTAATGTTGGTCATGCCTTGTTCACTTATGGAGGACATAAGATCTCTGAGTTAGATCTTTGGCGCAAGAGACTTGGACATTTCAATGAAAGAGGTATTAAAGACATGATTAATAATGGTTCAGTGCTTGGATTGCCTAATGTTGCAGGTCAACATATGACATACAGATGTGAGGCATGTCAATTAGGTAAGGCTCATAAGCATTCCTATTCCAAGCATGGTTTTATGTATTCAGAGAAACTTGAGTTGGTACACACAGATGTGTGGGGACCATCAAAGGACTTCAGTATTAATGGCTCAAGATATTATGTGATTTATGTTGATGATGCTACTAGATGGATCACTATTTATGTGATCAAAGATAAGTCAACAGTATTCAATACTTTCAAACATTATCATATGTATGCATTGAGAATTACAAGACATAAGTTGAAGAGACTAAGGTCAGATGGAGGGGGAGAATATTTCTCTAATGAGTTCAGTGATTACTTGTGGAATGCAGGTATAAAAAGGGAAGTTACTTGCAGGTACTCTCCTCAACAAAATGGTGTAGCAGAAAGGAGAAATAGAACTCTTGTTGAGTTTGCAAGGTCCATGATGAAGGAGAAAAATTTCCCTAATTATTTGTGGGTTGAGGCTGTAAATACAACTACTTATTTGGTCAATAGGTTACCATGTAAAGCTTTGCAGGGAATGACACCTTATGAGGCATGGTGGGGTAAGAGACCTACACTAGACCATTGCAAAGTATTTGGATGTTTGGCCTATGCATATGTGCCATCACAATTAAGGCACAAATTGGAACCTAAAGCTGAAAAATATGTGTTTATTGGTTATGATGATAAGCAGATGGGATACAGGTTGTGGAATCCATCCACAAAACATTTTCTTGTATCAAAAGATGTTACATTTGATTAGCAAGGTACTTGGTATGCAGGTACTATCAATATTAATACAGATGATGAAGAAATTGTGAGCCAAAGGAAAGGTAAATCAAAGGTTCAGATAATTGATGAACAAGAGAATAATGAAGTGCAGGTTGAAGTGGAAGAAACACCAAGATTTGATCCTGAATATGAAGAACCAGAAACCTCAAGAAGTGGAGAACTTAGGAGGTCTACAAGGAACAAATGGCAACCTACAAGGTATAGCTATGATACTTCATTTTTGGCTACCAAAGATTATGCTTACATGATTAAAGCAGATGAAGACCCTTCTACATATGAAGAGGCAAAAGGCAAAGAAAATTGGGAGAAAGCTATGCAAGAAGAATATGATGCATTGATGGAGAATCAAACATGGGATTTGGTTCCAAAACCAAATAGTCAGAAGATCATTGGATGTAAGTGGGTTTATAAGACAAAAAGATTTGCAGATGGAAGTGTGTCTAGATACAAAGCTAGACTTGTTGTCAAAGGGTTTGCTCAAACATATGGTGTTGACTATGATGAGACTTATAGTCCTGTGGCAAAGATGACAACCATCAGGACACTTATAGCAATTGCTGCATGTAAAGGTTGGAAATTGTGTCAATTAGATGTGAAAAATGCTTTTTTAAATGGTTATATTTCAGATGATGTGTTCATGGAGCAACCTCAAGGGTTCAGAGATAAAAGGTATCCATATCATGTGTGTAAGCTCAAGAGAGCTTTGTATGGCTTGAAGCAGGCCCCAAGGGCATGGAATTATAGACTTGTAAAGTTCTTGAAAGAACTTGGATTTCAGGTGTCTAAAGCAGATAGTAGCTTGCTTGTCAAAGCAAGTGATAATGGTTTCATATACATGTGCATATATGTTGATGATATAATCCTTACAGGTACAGATGAGGAAGGAATACAAAGACTAAAGAAGCAAATGGAGAAGGAGTTCAAAATAAGTGACTTGGGAGACTTGTCATACTTCTTGGGCATGGAGATTACATATACTCAACATGGAGTATTTGTGACCCAAGAAAGGTATTTGAAGAACTTGTTAATCAAGGTTAAAATGGATGATTGCAGGGTAGCGCCTACACCAATGGAGGTGAATCACAAATTGAGTAAATTTGGAGGTGAAGAATTCAAGGACATGAGACAATATCAGAGTTTGGTAGCGGTTTTGTCTCAATTCATGCATTGTCCTAGGAAAGAGCATTGGATTGCAGGTCAAAGAGTGTTGAGGTACATTAAGGGTACACTCAAAGAAGGTTTGTATTATGGTTTTACATCAGATACAAATATCAAGATCTATAGTGATGCAGATTGGGCAGGTAATCCAGATGATAGAAGGTCAACCTATGGATACATGTGTTATGTGGGAGATAAGTTCATCTCTTGGTGCTCAAAGAAGCAACATACAGTTGCTTTGTCATCTACAGAAGCAGAATATAAAGGCATGGTTGAAGCTGCAAAAGAAGTGATTTGGCTTAAGACTCTCATGAAGAGTTTTGACACTATACAGAACATACCTATCATTTATGGTGATAACATGAGTTCATTATATCTGGCTGCTAATCCTATTTTTCATGCCAGGACTAAACACATTGAGATACAGTATCACTTTCTAAGAGAGAAGGTGATGGATAAGGAGATTGAAGTCATACATACTTCAACAAAAGATCAGATAGCTGATATGCTTACAAAGAGCTTGGATGGACCAAAGCTACAGAAGTTTAAAGACATGGCAGGTATAAAGAAGATAGAGAAACCTCAAATGATGATTGAGGGGGAGCTGTTGGTGCAGACCAATCACCAATTGAAGATTTGAAAGACAAAGGATGGAGATAAGATCAAGTCTTGAAGCAAAGAAGGTGGTTACATTCACAGGATGAATGATATGTACACATATGTACATTAGTGAAGACATAGATCACTTATACTTTTGTCTAGTTATAAGCTTGTACATATTTGCCTATAAATACTTTGGAAAAATGTCGGGGCAAGAGAGAAGACAAGAGGAGACAATAGGAGAGTATGAGAATAGTGCATTTTAAGTTGTAAGACTCATTAGAGTTCATAGGAATGAAGAGAAGTCTCTCTCATAACTCAGTTGTAATTTTTCTGAGAAATAGAAGAAAATTTGCGCCCGAAGTTTTCGTGTCTTCTCCTTCTATGATAGATCTTCTGTGGAATGCTTTTGTACAAGTCTAAGTCTAGAGTTGATCAACCTCTGTACAAAATTTCAGCTTCCAATTGTAATCAGGTTAAGAGAATTGTGTGTAGGAACATTCATATGTAAAGAATGTTCACAGTCTCCTGAAATAGGCGCAGATTTCGAGTTCAATGAAATGAGTAGTGCTCAGTGCACAGTGTAAAGTTTTACACATATGATAGCTCAAAATCTAAGTTGAGAGATAAGCTATCTATAGCTAAAAGGATTTGATCAAACGGGTTCGACATTGTGAGAACTAAAGCTAAGAAGTTAGGGGTGTCCAAATCGACTTCTCAGAAGTGCAGATTTAGACATAGGTAACTTGTGAAGTAGATTTCTCAAGATCTACTGAATCTTTTGGAGTGATTTGACTTGGAGAAGGTGCGCAATCTTTAGGCGACACCTTGTGCAAAGTTTCATCAAAAAATTTACACATTTACTCAGTCAATGAGCAAGATCTATGCAGAAGACTTTCTAAATAATTTTCTTCTTCACAGTTTAGTCAAGAAATTGATATTTGGTTATTGATCTCTTAAATTGGTGAAGGTTTTGACTTACTCTTGATATAGAGGTGTTCTAAATTCAAGAGTAGGTTGTTCTTTTGGAGATTAACACTCTCCATCATTGCCACCATCCCCTCCTGTTTTCGTCCACTCTGCCTCCGCTTCGCACACCCATTCCCCACCTCATCAGTCTCTACCTCGACACTCCTTAGTTGTCTCCTTACAGTCCTCACCATTGATCCCTCCACATGGGGATGTGGCACCACACTCCGCGGATCCACCCTTCCTTGACTTACTCAAGGATGTGAGCACCGTAGCATTGGATGGTGCAGATGCAGCACACATCTCACTAGATTCGATTACCGGGACGGTTGCACTACATCGCTAGTATGCCTCTCAAGCAGCATTGAGGGCCCTTCAGGAGGAGAGGGACAATTTCCACGATGAGGTCGATTCCGTGAATCAGGCTCTTTTGGAGATATGACAGCGCGCATCTTTGGGGTCTGCGATAGTCTTGCTTGTAGGCTGGTCCGACGTGAGCGTGACCATCTACGTCGTTATAGGACCATGGTGGTTGCTTGTACTGAAAAGGCGGCTATCATTCCCTTGACATCGCTTGACCTAACTTAGCATCCTAGTGATGCTACACCTGTGATGGGGTCTCATTCTCCATCGGCACCCCAACTCCACACCGCTCCATAGTTTTCATCTATCTATGATCTCATAGTTGCAATTAGTAGACCCTTTTTTTACTACATTTGCCTCATTTTGTTTGTCGAGGCTTCACATTCTCGAGTTACCTTCGTTTAGGCAGCTACTTTAGCCCTACCTTTACCTTTCATACCATTCAGTGGCACTTTCATGTACTTCATGCCTTCTCCAGGCTCTTGTTGTATCTCTTTTTGGATATATATATATATATATATATATATATATATATGGGCTTTTGGTTCTTGGTTCTTTGTGGCATATCTTGTATGGTTGTTTGCCGGGTGTTTATGTTTCATTGGCATGTGTTTCATGTACAGTATAATGTTTTTCTTTTCCCACCACCCCATACCCTCTTGAATATAATACACCTTCACTACATTCTTACCTTTACCCCTACCCTTGTAACCAACCCTTTCACTCCCTACTCACCTTCTTCCATTCCTTCCCCATTTCACTGTCTCAAGTCCTTACACTAAAACTCCCCCATCCAGTTTCCCCTCCCCTACCTTCCACAATCTAATCACATCCATGATCTGTACATTCCCCCATCCTGCTCTTCACCACCCAATGTCCAGTTAGAGCGCAACTCAATCCACTTGCCTGCAGCTTTTAGTGGGCTTATCTTTTGGGAAAAGTACTTGTTGTCGGCATGTACTCGGCTCTCCTGCTTCATGTATACTCCTTTTGAAATTTCATGGATTGTCTCTCCAGGATGGAGAGCCCATTAGGTGGTGGGAAACTGTTGAGCCCATCAAAGCACATATTAGTCAAACTCAATAGGGTGAAAGTCAAACGATCAAAGTCAAAAGGTCATAGTCAAAGTGATCAAAGTCAACATAGTCAAAGTCAAGGCATTCAAAGTTCAGTGGTCAAGGTGCACAGGTAGTGCACAATCAATTGTTCACAAGTGATGTTTTGCAAAAAGTTGAATGCAGGTTGCAAATTGTCTTTCTGTAAGGTTCAACAAGAGGTTTCAAAAGTGTTTGGAAGGTTCAGGTGAACGCCAATTTTTAGTACACAATTGAACAAATAAAAGAAAATGTGTGAAGTCATGTGAAGAGGAAGCGCACTGACAAAAGTGGAAGTATGGCTCCCAACAAAATTTTGTATTTTCTTAAAGTCACTACAGGACAAAATAAGGATTTGTTGGCTGTTGGGCACACCTTGGAGACAATCTTCGGACATACAAGTGAGGGCCAAGATGCTATGGGAGTTAGGAGCATACGTGAACTGACACCCAAGGGAAGGAGTATTCTTGGTTGGAAAAAGCTAGACTAAGGATATTCTAGAGAAGAGAGAGAAGAATGACACATTCTGAGAGAGTGTGCACGACACATAGAGCCATTTCAAGGTGCAAGGAGAGTGACTTAGATTGCATGCAGAGAAAGTGAAGCAAGGAACATCATAAGTTCAAAAGTCCTTTTGAAGGTGAGCGTCGATAGAAGGTGTCCATCCCTCCCCTTATTGGAAGCTTGGTGCAAGGTGTGCACAAGGGCAAGCTTGGGGAAGGTGGAGGTCTGGTGCTGAGGTCAATAACATATTCTAAGTCCTTTGTAATCTTGTTTCATGAGCATTATTTAGTCTTTGGCATATTGGGCAGAGCATTTGGTTTATGAAAAAGCTTGTCTTCTTCTCTTCCTAATTGATCAGAAGCTTTCGGTGTCATTAATTCTCTTGTTCTCACTCTCCATTCTCCTACAAACACTCAAGTTCCTTTCTGCACAAGAATCCCCCAACAATCACATATGTGATATTCTTGAGGGTCACATCTATTACACTCATGTTTTGTCACATATGTGACTCTGAGATATGCGACACTTTAGTTACCATCACTAAGAGCCTTAGAAAGAGCATCAATATTAGCATTGTTTAAACAACCATGCATGCTTGATGATCAATGCGACAAAATGCACAATTATGAAGTGAAAAAATTATGTCATGTCAAGTATCTCTAGGGCCCCTTATTCCTTGTAAAGCATGTTCAAAAATGACACTTTCTACTTAAGCATCGATTGCCCCTTTCATAGCAATAAAACAATCGTTCTTATGGAAAGTCCTTAGGGCCAACACCTTATATATTCCTTTGTTGTGTAAGAGCAAGCTATGGTGGAATCACAGAGAACATGTGAAACATACACTAAAAAACATGGAATCCTAGCTGGAACAATGGTCACAGTTAATAGTTCCACCATGTTCCTATTCTCACAAAAGGTGAGACATTGTGAAAGAGATATTGGTTTGATAGCTTTATGTGAGCAATTGAAATGAAAGGAATGATATGTTCCTCTCCATTGATTTCTCCATTTTTAATGAAAAAGTAAAAAAGTAAATAACACAATAATTATATGTTGTTTGAGTGAAGTTTTCAGAAGGGGGAAGGTTGAAATACTTTTCAACTTTTTATTTTGATTGTTGGAGTTTGAGGTCTGTGGAAGCACATGGACAACACAAGGAAGAAGAAGAAGCTTGGAGCACAACACACAATATTGAATGTATTACCAAGTGAATGCACAAAGATAAGTGACTCATTAGGGTTATAGGTGTATATACAAGATGCGGGGAAAAAACCTTCGAAAGAGGAAAAAAAGTACCCTTGCGGTCCTAAGTGTGTTCAAACACATCACTACCAAAATATATAAGCATGTCCCCCCTAGGAGTGATGTAGGGAACAAGGAGCTAGCACTCATGTATAAGGAAGTGCTAAGCTATGTGAAATCAATCCACAACAGGAAGTAAGACCAAAGCTTTGTGAAAAAGTTCAAACTTCTCCCTAGGAAGAGACTTTGTGAAAAGGTGTGCAGTGTTCTCTTGTGTGGCCACATATGCCAAACTAATCTCTCCGGTAGAGAACCTCTCCCTGCCATAATGATAGTACACCTCAATGTGCTTAGTGGGGGCATGGAACACACGGTTCCTCCCAACTATCAGTGCACTCTTTTTTTTCACAAAAGATGGTGGTGGCAACTGATTGACTATACCCAAATCATCCAAAAGGCATCTAAACCACAAACACTCAACAATCCTTGTGAAAGCTATCCTATACTCATCCTCACAACTAGAAGTGGTGAGAGTAGGCTGCTTCTTGCTCAACCACGATATGCATGAGCTACCAAGCTTGAAGCAAAAACCACTAGTGAACACATGAGTGCCATAGCAAGGAGCCCAGTTAGAGTAAAAAAAAAAAAGCATGTAAATCTAGCACTATTGATCCCCCTTGGAATAAAACAATCCAAGTATCCGAGTACCACTCAAGTAGCGAAAGATGCGCTTAACTGCTTCCCAATGTTTCACACTTGGGAAATTGTTGTAGAGCAAAGGAGCACAAGAGAAGAGCCCCAAAATTTTTGAATTAATGGGCACAATTTTTCTTCTTCGAGGTCTTAGAGAATTCCCTCAAAGCCATGTAAATGCAATAGAGGAGTCCTCTAGATGCATAATCCCAACTTGTTGTACTTCTTCCACAGCTACCACTATTTTCTTGGTGGTTTCTTTGTTATCATAGGCCTCCCCTGATTGTGCCTCTCGTTTAGGCATTCTGATCATGACTCTCCTGTCATATATCTCATACTTCTTAAAATTTTTTGGGACCTCAAACAAAGATTCTTCCTCTGCTTGTGTGACTTCTCTCTTCTTTCTTTTCTTTCCTTCTTCCTTAGGAGTTACATGCGTGGCTAGCCTTACATCATTTGTAAGCTCTCCGTGCCTCTGGGGTTGAAATTCTACTTCATAGAAGTATTCTTCATCTGATGCAAAAGGTGGGTCCATAATGATTGACTCTAGATCGGAGTGACTTGCATCCTCAAATGCATCAGGGCTAGATTCACACTCTTCTAACACTGCCTCTCCCATGATTGGCTCTATGGAGAAGACTGAAATGTCATAGCTGTCACGAGGAAGGAGATAAGGAAGAGAGCTCACACACACACTCTCACTCTCAAGGAGAAGCACACACACAGATTGAGGCAAGAAAGAATGATCTTCTTCTTCTTCTATTACATAAAAGGAATGTACAAGAATGACCTAAAAACAAGAATAACCTTAAAACAAGAATACAACAAGTGCAATATATAAAGACCAGTACATAAGGAAAAACCTAATGTCCGCAAATGAGTGAGCTGGCAAGAAACAAATGTGCCATCACTCTCGGTAGATAAATCTAATAAAGCTCAATGAAGTATCGCTGACATATACCGGCGTGACCACTATACATGTCAGAGAAACGAAAAACTGGTACGTGTCATCCTGGATCATCACATGTTGAGCTTGATATCTCAACACTCCCCCTCAAGCTCAACGCCATATCCTGTAATCCAAGCATCTTCCAAAACTTCTTCAACTTCTCAGCTCCAAGTGCTTTGGTGAAAATATCAGCAACTTGCTCATCTGTTCTCACATAAACAAGATCAATATGACCTGCTAATACCTTCTCTCTGATGAAGTGATAATGTACCTCAATATGCTTTGTTCTAGCATGGAAAACAGGGTTTCGTGCTAACTGTATGCTACTAAGATTATCACAATAGATAGTGATAGGCTTTTGCACTTCCACACCTAAATCTGCAAGTAACATCTCCAGCCATGATGCCTCACATGCTGCCATTGCAGCACCTCTATACTCAGCCTCTGTACTCGACAAAGCAACAGTGGGTTGCTTCTTGCTACTCCATGTAATAGCTGCACCTCCAAGTGAGAAAAGAAAACCACTAGTAGATCTTCTATCTGGAGTACTACCAGCCCAATCTGCATCGGTGTATCCATGAACCTGCAAATCTACACCAGCTTCATAAAACAATGCATAATCCAAAGTAGCACTCACATAACGTAGAGTGCGCCTCAGAGCATCCAAATGTGGCTCCCTAGGAACCTGCATAAACTGACTTTCAAGCCCAACAGTGTAGCTTAAATCAGGCTTGTAATTGTAAGATATATAAGACTTCCCACAATTTTCCTGTACATAGTAGCATTTTCCAATGCTTCACCTGATGTAGTATCCAATTTCAAATTCTGATCTAAAGGCATAGAAATCGGCTTACAATCAGCCATACCATACTTTTGCAGCATACTCAAGGCATATTGCCTTTGCGACATCCATATACCTGTTTCTGTATGTATAAACTCAATGCCCAAGAAATAGCGCAGCACACCAAGATCTTTCATGTCGAATTCCTGCATAAGAAGTTTCTTTACCTCTTTGATGCTTTCTTCATTATCACCACCTACAATCAGGTCATCAACATAAATAGCCACAATAGTGATGCCATCATCAGTCTTCCTTGCATATAGTGAGTGATCTGCATCACACATAGAAAACCCAATGCTGGTTAAGTAATCAACAATCCTTGCATGCCATGCACGCGGAGCCTGCTTCAGCCCATACAAAGCCTTTTGCAACCTGCAAACATATTCTGGATGCTTTGAATCTTCATATCCTTGTGGCTGGTCCATATATACTTCTTCCTGTAACTCACCATGTAGGAAAGCATTCTTCACATCCATCTGATGCAAAGTCCATCCTTTTGCTGTAGCTAATGCAACAAGTGTCCTAACAGTAGACATTTTAGATACAGGGCTGAATGTTTCCTCATAATCAATGCCATATGTCTGTGCATAACCTTTAGCTACCAATCGTGCTTTATATGTGCTTATGCTACCATCAGCATTATGCTTTACCTTGTAAACCCATTTGCAGCCTATGGGTTTCTTTCCTTGCGGCAATGGAACCAGCTTCCATGTATCATTTCCATAAAGTGCAGCCATCTCCTCATCCATAGCTTTTTCCCAATCTACATTACCAATTGCATCTTCAAAACAAGAAGGTTCAGCATCTTGTATTACCTTTGTCATGTAGGCACAATGGCGAGCCATGTAACTATCTGTAGCTCAGTGATGAGTAGCACCTCCTTTAATGTCAATCCGGGAAGACGTGAGGATGGTATGAAGACCTCGAGCAAGTGGAGGCACAAGTGCGTGAGTGAGAAGCACACAAACATGCACACACATACACACACACACGCACACACGGAAAGACAAAGAGTGAGAAGCAATGGAGTTCTTATATTACTTTCAAAAAGCTCTTACAAGTTCATTTCAATTACAATCTAACCTCAAAAATGAGCTCTCTAGCTCTATTTATAGTTTTTGACTAGGTTTTGGCCGTGTCCAGACCTAGTGTCCGGCCTAGTTAAAAATTAGGTTCCAGGGCCTATTTGAGGGCTTAAATGGAGTCTAAAAAATACGAAAATTGATATGTAGGTACTTCTAAAGCTCCTCAAGCTCAAGGACTCCTTGGCTTGCACAAAATGGAGCTACAAACATATGAAATGGTATTTACAATGATGGTTAGTGATAAAAATCACTGTTATAAAGATATTGATTTGGAAAAATTTGAAGGCCTATCTGCCAGATCTGCGTCGACTGCTTTGTCTACATAATCCTTCGCCTTGCTCTGGCTCTCTCTGCTGGCTTCCTTGTCTCGTCAATCCTTGGGTGCCCATACTGCTCTCAACACCCCCCCCTCTCTCGCGTCTGTCGTCCCTGATAGATCCTTGTTGTTGGGAGTGTTGGATGTAATATTCCACAACCTGAGTGGCGAGCTGATGTTCTTGTATGCGTAGTCCTCTGGCCAAATCTGTCATCATACGATCCCAATCAATTGGTCCTGGAATGTCCGGATGTGGCAGACGTAATTGATCTGCATGGATCGCTTGTTCTACAACGAATAGATGTAGCAAATGTGTGGGTCTGGGAATGAAAATTTCCGAATGATATTCCCAGAATCCCGTAGAGAACATTTCCTCAAATGTCTGCTTGAAGCATGCGGGTAAGTACTTTATTCGTGCATGCCAGGCAAAGATTATAGTGACCGAGGGAGTCTAGCTCATGTCGTAGACTAAATCCTTGTTACCTTGAGAGAATCCAGGAGCAGAGATGTATGGAGCTTGTACCTTCCGAAAGGTTTTGAAGACAATGGTCATGAGCTTGAATATTTTCATACACATTTTCGCTTTATGTCGGGTACATTATTTAGACGAGTAGACCAGTGTCGAATTGTTGATATCATGTAGGCTACGGTTGGGGTCCCTCGCGGCGGAGCAAAATATGGATAGTTAACCCAAGCCGAGCATTCTTTATTGTTGCGTACCTTGATCGCAAATGCTTGCCATGATCTGCGACGTACCACTGGGCAATAACATGGATTATACTTGATATACAGTGGCATGGTTGCCCAGGTGCTCATCATCTCAGGGTAATCGGTTAGTAGACGTGCACGCCAATTAGGCTAGAAAATCGAGCCCGCACGCGCATCTGTCGATAAGTCCTCTGGCTCAAATTGAGTGGCAAATGTGGGCTCCTTCCCTGTATGTCTTTTAACTTTTGCATTATAATCATGTATCAAGACAAAATAAGGCATGTATTGCGACTCTGATGTTGTGATTAACCGTTGGTGGGATAGGTTCTGAAAGTAAGAAGACCGAAGGACAGTTTCTTCCAGATTTGTGAGAGATTGCATTTGCACGGCAACGCGATCATCATGTGTGTTGGGGATTCGTGGACAAGAAGGAGTTTGAGGGTTTGTAGGAGAAAAAGGAAATGATAAAAATGGAATAACAGTGAGAACTTCTGCAAGGGAATGCCCTTGGAAACCTTGAATATTGATTATCCTTCAACAATTACAATGACTGCGCACAATCTAATCAATGACTAAATACCAATTCAGAGAATATCAATTACTGAAGACCAATTATCTCAAGCCCTCTAGCAGCGGCCTCTCATGCACCAATTCTTCACCTGCTTCCCGCTTCCCTTGTGCACACCTTGCACTAAGCTTCCGCCAAGCTAAGGAATTGGTATCACGGCGCACACGCAATAGACCTTGGAACTCTTAGAATCCAACCCGCCTTCTCTGCACACTTTCCTCTTGACACCTCTTGCACTCTTGAATGTCGTCGCACACTGGAGGCTCTTCTTGCTTCCTCTCTCGCTTCCTCTGAAACTCTCTCTTGCTCCTAGCTCTCAATGTCTCCAAGAATAGCCTTTGTCCTTCTTTTGTTGAGGCCCGCCGGTTCGCGCACTCTAACTGCAATACAATCTTGGTGTCCTTTCAATGTCCCAAGATTGTCTTTTTGAACTCATCCTCAACGACTCGCTACTTTGTCCTGTAGTGACTTTAGAACAAGAGTGACTTTCAAAATAAAATTTTTGATTGGGCGGCCCATTTCTACCTTTGCGTACGCGGCCTTCCACCTTCACCTTTCCTTTTAATTCTTTACTTTTGCACCTTAAGATTTTAAATTTATCCTTTGAACCTTAAGAGGAAAAATACTTTGCACCTTTAGTTTCAACCGGTTAGGGCTCTACAGATGCCCACCACCTAAAGATCTCTCCGTCCCGGAGAGACAACAGCGATACCAACTGAGAAATTGCAAAGACACAGAGATGAAAACAATGGAGGCAAGAAAAAAGGTAAAGGGTGTGTATATTATTGAGTTAAGAAGAAAAATATAATGCACCCTACAAGAATTATTAGAAATCAAAAGGATGAGGTAATTATTGACAAAGCGATACTGGAATCTAAGAGCAAATATTATGACTGTGGATGAGCAATTTATTTAGACTGAGGATGGCAATTTATTGTGGAGGTTGATTGAGATTGTCAGCCGAGGTTGATGGAGAAGGGGGCAAAGGAGCAGAAGCTTGTTCGATCGTAAGCTGTAGCGAACTAAGGCATTGCCTAAAATGATCCCTCTCCCGGCGGATACGTCGGCATGCAGCATTAGCACAAAGCCCTAAGTTGGAGCGATTCTGAAGATCTTCTAAGGCTTTCATCGCAGAGTCGGCCATATCGCGATAATGATCTCTCTCTTCTTTAAGCAATCGCGCCGTTTTGTTGAGGGAGTGCCATTGAGAGGTGGCCATGCGATTGATGTTTTCTATTGTGGAGATATACTGTTGATGAACCGAAGCTGCTGCGGAAACCGAATCCAAGGAAATCTGGGATGCTTGAGCATTGCCGATAGCGACTACACTCGCGTCCTGGAGTAATTGCAAAAATGAAGGGGTTGATGGTAGGTCAAAATGCGGAGTGGGATTGGTCGGTGGAGCAGGAGGGGGAGGGGGAGGGGGAATATACGGCGGAGGAGGATGAAGGGTTGGAGTGGCAGATGGAGTGGGAAGTGAAGGAATGGGGGAAGGAAGCGGTCGACTGCCTGGGATGTTACTGATAGAGGGAGAGGTGTAATCCGGGTGAATGGGGGGCATACAGGCGGGGTTTTGAGGGTTGAGCTGTGTTTGAATGAGTGGCGTGAAAGTTGAAGAGAGGGGAGGTCTAGGGATAATGGGAGGGGTAGGCATGGATGGAGAAGGGGTAGATTTAGGAGGGAAAGGGGAAGAAGATTGGGTAGTGAAGTAGGGAACGTGAGGGGGGGTAGTCATGAATGGAGAGATGGTAGATGCAGGAGGGATAGGTGAAGAAGATTGGGCAGGGAAGGAGGTTACATCAAGGGGATTAGTCACGAATGGAGAGATGGTAGATGCAGGAGGGATAGGTGGAGAAGATTGGGCAGGGAAGGAGGTTACATCAGTGGGATTAGTCATGAATGGAGAGGTGGTGGATGCAGGAGGGATAGGTGAAGAAGATTGGGGAGGGAAGGAGGTTACATCAGGGGGATTAGTCATGAATGGAGAGGTGGTGGATGCAGGAGGGATAGGCGAAGAAGATTGGGGAGGGAAGGAGGTTACATCAGGGGTTGCGGATGCGGGTGTCGATGCGGAAGCTGAGTCAAGTGAGATTAGAGGGGGGGAGGGAGATGGAGCAATGGACGGTCCAGGTTGGGAAGGGAGATAAGCAGCATTGTGTGCAAAATGTGCGGGAATGTGATATAGCCAAGCTAAGAAGGGTGCAGAATAGATGGAAAATGCATGAGAGCCTCTAGAGATAGCCCTGCGGAGTCGACAGGAGCGCAAAGTCAAGGAACTATAAATGAGGGTTGCGTAAGGGTAAGGACGGCTATGGAGAAAGCAGAAAAGCGGATCGGCGATACGAATATCTGACCAGGGAAGGGAAGAGGTTTGGCTACGTAGTAAGAAGAAAAAGATGAACGCATTGAGAAGGGTGGTCATGCGGAGCGAAAACCTAGCATTACTTTGAAAATGTGTGTTACAAAAGGCAATAGTGGCTGAGGCGGACAGTCCAGAGTATAGGAAAGGGGGAGCACGAAAATTTATTAGGGGAGACCCAATACTGGCGGCAATGTCTGGGATGAAGAGAGTGCCGGTTCTAAAATGAGGGAAGAGGCGGATAGCTTCATA
The DNA here is from genome assembly GCA_020310875.1 of Ceratopteris richardii. NCBI lineage: Eukaryota > Viridiplantae > Streptophyta > Polypodiopsida > Polypodiales > Pteridaceae > Ceratopteris > Ceratopteris richardii. The sequence goes on along the minus strand of CM035409.1, from coordinate 208,747,657 downwards.
AACCTGGGTAAAATTGGCGGGGTTCTTGAAGAAAACATTAGCCAAGCCCCACAAGCCCGCCTGCTGAAGATCCTCAATGGAAAACATTTGACGAAGGGCAATGGTAGGTAGGGATAGATGCATTCGGATTTGCAGGTTTAAGTCAGGTGGGAGAAACAGGCGCATATAATCTCCGGTTGGTGAAGATGGGTGGGATGAATGAGACATAGATTGGGAAGGAGAAGAAGGGTGCGGGAGGGGAGGTGGGGAATAAAGGTCGGTGGAATCAGAGTGTATGGAATAAATGGGAAGATCAAGGGCCATAGGAGCTGTTGGAGTCGCTTGAACAGATTGTTCTGCCGATGAGGGAGGAGGTGGATTGGGATGGTCCGAGGGAATGGCAGAGGTAGGATCGGAACGAGCACCCGGAGCGGGGTCCGCCATGGATGGAAATGGGGAGAAGAAGTGGAACAAAAGAAAGCCTATGCAGGGGGAGAGGGATCGATGGGTTGAGGTGGTGGGAGAGGGGCAGAGAGCTTGAGGGGTGGAGGGTGTTGGGAGGAAGAGGGGGGTGCACGGGGGAGGAAGGAGGGGGTGCGGTGGGGTTGGAGGCGGAGAGGTGGGAGGGGGGTTTGGTTGTGGAGCGGGGTTGAAGAGGGGGGGGGGGGGTTGGGTGCCGGGCGAGGTCGGAGGGGGGGGGTGGATGGGTGTAGAGGAGTGTTGAAGAGGGGGGGGTTGATTGGGGATGTGGGTTGCCGGGCTGGGTCGGAGGGGGTGGGGCTGGGTGTAGAGGGGTCGGAAAAACGGGGGGGCGTAGCTCTTCTAAGGTTAGGTTGCATTGTACTTTAGTATTTTTCACTACCTCTGTGTTCCTAGGTATGACTGAGTCCTCATTTTGTGCCATGACCGTGGGTGCTCTCATACAAGTAGACTTAGTTTCCCATGGGCTTGTGAAGTGGGGTAATTCTTGTAGAGATTTAGACTCAAAGTCTAATCTTTCCTGAGATTGGGTGCTCTCCTGCTCCTCATAAATGGATGGGATGTCTTGTGGGAATTGGTTGTGTGCATCATCCACAAGTTCAATAGGAGGAGGGACTTCGCTCTCTTTAGCCCATTTGTCTTCTTGAATCTCGCGTAGGAATTCTGGTGTGAACCGATTCATAGAAAATGATGTGTCTGGCTCCGTAGAGTTAGGCACATAGGCTTCAGGCATATAGGCTTCCTGGGCAGGAATGCTTACTCTTTCACTTGCCTTGTCCTTGTGTTGAGAGGCAGGTTCCTTTTCTGATTGTGCAATCAGCTTCTCTATTCTTTCTAACAGTCCATCAAAGTGCAACTGTGTCTTCGCTGAACTAGAGATGTTAAATAGGCGACTGGCCTCAAACATGGTCTGAGCCAATTCCACCATCTTAGCACAAATTTTTGTTCGTTCTAGCTCTAGTTCTGCTCTAGGGTAACACTTTTCATGATCAGTTACGTTTGACCCTTCTTGGATTCTGGCTTGATATGCTTTAAGGATCATGTTTAAGTCCTCGGGAGTGGGATCTGCTAGGACTGATCCTACTCTTGGGGGTGGTGGAATTGTGTGGGGTGGGTTGGAAGGTGGCGGGTCGGATGGAGATGGGAATGGTGGTGGTGGGGTAGTGTGAGGGGGAGTTTGAGATGTGAGTTCAGTTATCCTGGCCTTTGTTTCTCTGAGGCTTTCCTCAAGTTCACTCATCTTTTTTGCCCATTGCCTTTTCATTCTTTCACGACTATCTCTCCAAGCTCTAGTCCTTTTCTTGGTTATGCTCTCAGTTTCACTAGCCTCTAGGCTCTTTTCCTGGCCCACCCCTTGGTTTTGCTGCAATGCTTGAGCTCTAGTGACTACCTGTATGGGTGCAGTGGAAGTGACACTTCCTGTGGAATCTACCACTAACCCAATAACGTTAATAGGAGTGATTTTTGGCATATTATTAGGATTCTTAGGGCAGTCTCGTAAGAAATGCTCCTTTCCACACTCTTGGCAAAAGCCCTGGATCGTCACTGATTGGGTTTGGGTAGGTGCAGGCATGGGGCAATCACGAATGAGGTGATCTCCCTGACATCTGTAGCATGGTCCTCTAGGGAATGGGGGTCTTACTTGTCTAGGTTGAGGTCTAGGGTTGGGGTTTGCATACATGACATTTGTGTAATCTGACTCCCAACTAGGTTCATTTGGCTCTTCACTATAGTAGGACTCACCATGTTCAGGAGATTGCATGTAGTAAGCATGGGGACTATCAACATGTGTAGAATCAAAGCTATGGTCACTGGGGTCACTTTCAGAAAGAAATGGTGTTACAGGGACTATAGCTCTATTCAGGTTCTCTTCTGCAGCTGCATATTTTACTGGGATCACATTAGCTGGGGCAGGGGGTTGTTGTGCTAACACAGGCTGAGGCCTTTGTTGGTTTTGGTATTGTGGTTGGTAGGTTTGTTGAGGCTTAGCATACTGCTGCGGTGGGTACTGATTCTGGTATCTTCCCTACTGAGGGTATGGCTGAGGGTAGGGTTGCCTAACCGCCTGCTTGTTGTATGGGCAGTCTTGTGCTGTGTGATTAGTGTATCTCCGTTCTATGGTGCAGTATTGGCTACTGGGATTCACTTGGGGTTGAGCCATAATGGGACATACGTTTGTCATATGGTCACCACCGTAGGTATAGCATCTCTTTACTGGGGCAAATCTTGGAATTTGTTTGCTAGAGACACCTAGTTTTTGTGCCACTTTCTCAGCGAGTTCCTCAATTGATGTGGATTGCGAGGAAGAGAGGCTAGAGGCACTATCTGAATCTTTGTATATTTTGGAAAGCTCTAACTCCTCCCCTAGGTTATCCTCGATGTCAATGCACATGCGTACATACTCTTCTATAGTCCTAGGATCCTTCAGATACACATATGACCTCAATTTGGTACTTAGCAATCCATGCAAGAATAAAGCCACTTGCTTAGCTGGTGTCGGTAGCTCAGGGACAGGGCATCTCTCCAAGTATTGCCTAAATCTTCTTCCAGCAAGTCTCACGGTCTCTTGAGGGTTTTGCTTGAAGCTGTGAATCAGCGAGGAAGCGTTATGTCTTATGCCACTTTTAGAGAATTCGATAATGAATGCCTCTAGAAGTTGGTCTATGCTCTTGAACTGCCTCTCGTTTAGTGGCTGAAACCATGTCAGGGCAGTGTTCCTAAGGGTTAGACCAAAGGCATTGTATTGTGTGAACAGATCTTCCACTTGTTCACCTCTCAAGACTTGCCTAAACTCAGCCACATGATCGTATGGATCTCCAGTGGCATTGAAGTAGTTCTTCATGCACTTAACTAGCTCAGACGTCGGTCTCAGAGTCCTTGTGTGCTCTCTAGGTCGTGGTAGAGGGAACTCATCCGCGTTTCTTTGATTCCTAGGAGCTCTAAGTACCTCAGGTTCTACTCTGTTTTTTTCCGTCCTCGTTCTTTCTCTGCCCCCTGGGTTGGCAAAGCTTACTTCTGGCCTATCTCTACTTCCGTCTCTTTGAGTTCCATGAGCTTGGGATGTTCCAGCTCGAGGGTGACCATAGGACACATTCGATCTTAGTTGGGGGAAAACGAATTCACCCTTCCAAGTGTAAGCATGTCTATCATGTTCTGTAACCACAAAGATCCTCTCTGAAGCGTGATCTAAGTAGGTCACTCTGCCTGGGCTGTAACATAATCTTAGTAGGAGATGGTTGAACTACACCCTAAGAGAGAGGATTAGGAAGTAATCCTCAACCATGGCTTTTGGGGCAAGTGGTTAGCCCATCACATTCCTAACCAAGAGGTTGTGAGTTCAATTCCTTACATTGGTATTAGAGCCTAGGAAGTAGGCTTGGGCAAGGTGGAATGACCCAATGGCCTCTAAAAAAGGCGCTTGGGCATCCTCTATGTGAAAGGGTAGGAATTGTGGAAGGCGCGCGCGTCAGTTTCAAGGATGGACCTTACAATGATTGGGGTGTATCTCTCAATCCGTAGGTCGGATTGAGGCGTGTAATATACCGTTGGAAAGCTCTTGGAACGAACTTTCCAATGAGCTAACTTGGAAGTGTGAATTCCTTGGAAATCCTTGGGTGGCACTTGATTGAGTGTTCAAGATACCAAGCATGGGTGAGAACAAGGTTCAAGACTAAGGTTGAGAACAAGGGCTCGAGACACGAAGGTTGCGAACAAGAAGGTTCAAGACACCAAGGTTGAGAGAAAGGGTTCAAGAGACCAAGGTTGCAAACAAGGTTCAAGAAATTGTGCGAGGTTGAGGAACATCAATTCAAGGGCACCTAGGGAGTTCAAGGGACTGTTCACCGAGGCTAGAGGGATACAAGAGTAGATCATTGAGGACAATGATCGACCAAGGGGGGAAGAATATAACATAATCCTAGTAGGATATGGTTGAACTACACCCTAAGAGAGAGGATTAGGAAGTAATCCTCAACCATGGCTTTTGGGGCAAGTGGTTAGCCCATCACATTCCTAACCAAGAGGTTGTGAGTTCAATTCCTTACATGGGCTATCTGGATCTTTAAACTCATAGATCATGATTGTTCCTATATCATTTGGTCGATCAGATTTATACCTCCAAAAGGCTTCATCAGTCTCTCGGTTCAGAAGCAGATCTATGCTCTTGTTGTCTTGGGGAATCCACTCAGGAGTGAGAATTATCGTAAGAATAGATTTCCCTCGAGGGGTCCTGGGCTCTGCACCCATGTTTCCTTGTTCTAGGTCCTCCATGTCCGTCTCAGGGATCACATTCCCGAATTCATCTGTCCTCTCTGGGTGACTAGTGACCACGTATATGGTTCCCTCTTTATCAAGATATGCACCATTTTCAAACTTGATAGCAGGGTGCTCTAGCCCAATAGATCGGTCTGGGTTTTTGATTTGGACCACAGATCTTCCTAGGCCGTCCTCATAGATGCTAGCACCTAATCGGTTGGTCCTAAGGTATTCCAGCTGCGTCTTGTAGGGGCCTTCTACCCTGTGCAAGTATGGCACTCCTAAACTTCCCGTAGGTCGATCCATGCCTTGAGACATCTCTGATTCACTAGTCTCAGAGCTAGGGTAGTATGAGTGGTGGCTCAACTGCTGGGCCCAAGACCTAGCAGTGTGGTTGACACTAGCCTCCGAAGACCTAAGACTTTGTCTATCTCTCCCTAGATGTTGTCCTGATCTAAGGTTCATAAGCCTAATTGAATAGCCCAAATTTGCCCAAGTACAACCTCGTTGCTGAGTTCTTTTGTATCAGTTACTTGATTCTTTTTAGCGGTTACCGTGTTTATGCTCTTGTCAGAAATCACGTCGTCAGGAATATTTGAGTTAATTTTCGCACTCTAAGTTGATCGTTCCACGTTAGATTCTTTCCTTTAAGGTCACCGCATCACGAAGAGATTATATTTAATCTTAAACTTGAGTGCATAGGTAGTCTTCAGCTTGATTGATCCCTATCATTGCCCTGACTTACTCCTAGCACTTCCCGCACTTAGCCTAAGCTACGAATTGATAGAGGGTGTTGAGGATTTTCCAACCTTGAGTTTCCTTCCTTGTGTTGTTGCCCTGGTGTGCCCAGGACGCGTGTTCCCAAGCTTGCACTTACTCTTGCTTGAATGCCCTCAAGTGCTCTTACTGGACCTGTAAAAGTCCCACGGTTAGCTCAAGACTTAGGTTCAAATGACACAATAGACCACTTTCATGCATGTAACTCACAGACCAAATTATCCTTTGCCTTTATGGAAAACAATCCCAAGGATCCCTCAGTTTTCCTACCTCGGGGTATGGTCAACTTCAAAAAACCCTATCCTAATAATCCTGATATTCCTCACGAGCTTTCCAACAAAACAAGAATCACCGCAAACGGATTTCGTATGAGGAAGTTAGGTCAGTTCAGGCTTCAAGGATTAAAACAGGGTTCAAACAGGCCAACAGGGCAACAGGTTTTCCTCGGGTTATTTACCTATAGCCTCCTTATGTGCTCTAGAGTCCATTATCCATGTCCAAAATTAGCCAAAATCTTCAATTTAAAAAACCCTAAAAATTTAGCCAAAAATGGCTGTCAATCGCGATCGACTGGGCTGTCAGTCGCGATGGACAGGTGTCAATCGCGATGGACTGGTGTCAATCGCGATGGACTGGTGTCAATCGCGATGGACAGGTGTCAATCGCGATGGACAGGTGTCAATCGCGATGGACAGGTGTCAATCGCGATGGACAGGTGTCAATCGCGATGGACTGGGCTGTCGGTCGCGATTGATGGGTGTCAATCGCGATGGACTGAAATTTTTGGGGTTTTCTATGAATTTGTGTCAATCGGGGCTCTATATGTCGCGATGGACAAGAATCTCGGCGAAGTGGGGTGTCAATCGCGATTTTTCTGTCGGTCGCGATGGACAGGGGTGTCCGTCGCGATGGACACGTGTCCGTCGGGGTCTGTCAATCGCGATGGACTGGCTGTCCGTCGCAATGGACAGTGTCAATCGCGATTGATTGGCTATCAATCGCGATGGACTGAAAAAATGCAAATTTTCCAAAACTTTTTGTGGATTTGTGATGTGCAAGGTCTCTAGTCTACTGTGGTACACTTAATTTTACCAATAGATGAAATTTTCTGTCAATCGCGATGGACAGAAGCTTGCGACACAGAGACAGTTCTGCACATTTCTGTACCTGCGCGCCGTGCTGGAGATGATGGGATGGCCAATACCTGCAAGCAAACTCAAAAAACATGCAAAAATAGTGCACACAAGATCGCTCTCTCGCTCTCTCTCACAAGTGAAATGAGGGAAATGAAAGGAGGAAGGAGATATAGTCAAAAAACTGAAATTTTTGCGATGATGGAGATGGAGGTGGAAGATGATGGGGATGATGATGGTGATGATGATGATGAAGTAAGGATGAGAAAAGTAAGGAAAAGTAAAGAAATTACCTACAACGCCAACGTCACAACTCTACGTCTTACCATCACACGCTCGTCCTCAAAGCTCGATCCCCGGCAACGTTGCCAAAATTTGGTGTAGCTCAATGATGAGTAGCACCTCCTTTAATGTCAATCCGGGAAGACGTGAGGATGGTATGATGACCTCGAGCAAGTGAAGGCACAAGTGCGTGAGTGAGAGGCACACTAACATGCACACACATACACACACACGCGCACACACAGCAAGACAAAGAGTGAGAAGCAATGGAGTTCTTAAATTACTTTCAAAAAGCTCTTACAAGTTCATATCAATTCAAGCCAACCCCAAAAATGAGCTCTCTAGCTCTATTTATAGTTTTTGACTAGGTTTTGGCCCTGTCCAGACCTAGTGTCCGGCCTAGTTAAAAATTAGGTTCCAGGGCCAATTTGAGGGCTTAAACGGAGTCTAAAAAATACGAAAATTGATATGTAGGTACTTCTAAGGCTCCTCAAGCTCAAGGACTCCTTGGCTTGCACAAAATGGAGCTACAAAAATATGAAATGGTATTTACAATGATTGTTAGTGATAAGAATCACTGTTATAAAGATGTTGATTTGGAAAATTTTGAAGGGCCTATCTGCCAGATTTGCGTCGACTGCTTTGTCTACTTAATCCTTCACCTCGCTCTGACTCTCTCCGCTGGCTTCCTTGTCTAGTCAGTCCTTGGGTGCCCATACTGCTCTCAACAGACACCCTCAAATTAGTGTCAGAATCTTTAGGAGTTCGGGAGGCTGTCCACACAGCAGTCCGCCAGTCTGTGAGGTATGACAAACGCAGAGTTGACACATTACCACGAGCAGGTAAGACTATCAGGATACCCATCACAGAACAAGAAGTACCCATTGAAACCACAACTACCCCCACCACCACCATTGACCTCTTTGCTGAAACCTTTGTTCAGACATCACCCATCTCACCCCAGCATCCCCCATCACCACCTTCTCCACCCCCACCACCACCTCCCACCATGGAAGAAACGACAGTCATCACCTCTACCTTCACTTATAACCCATCCTCATTCACATCATTCTCATTTCGAGAACCCACCTCATAAGACACCTGTTTATTATTGATCTTTGGAGTTGTCCTCTCCAATCATTTAGTATAAAGAATCAACAATACATCTTTACTTTGTCAATCCTGGAAGTATTCTTGAGACCACAGCCCCTTCAAGATAATAGAATCCAAGAAATAAGAGAATAATGGCTAGAATTCTGAGAATTGTGAAGATGAAGAGGAATTTCTAGGGTTTGGATTATCTTGAGCAAATCTCCACCATTTTCTACAATCTTGGTGTCTATTGCATGCTATTTTATCAGCAGAACACAATTATGAAGTCAAAATCAGAAAATATCACCTGTCTCATACAGACGAGACAATCGCGATTCTATGCAAACAGACGATTTTCAGCTCCAGCACCATTTTTCATCATTTCATCACTTAACACAACAGTATTCAGCTCTCTTCATACACAACAGTATTCAGCTCTCTTCATACACATTCAACACATTTACACAATAGAAGCTCACAAATCTCCATGGATACACATGAATAAGACTCACAAATCAAAGAAACCACATAGAAGAGGAGAAAACACAATTTTCAGCAGAAAACTCCTTCTCTATTCACTTAGATAGCATGTAAACAAATGATTAACCAACCCCCTCATAATAGAGGAAATTAGCTTATATACATTTTCAAGTGTCCCTTTTCACACTTGAATTTTGGTCCTTTCCTCTATTATTCTAAAAATATGCTATCTAGGAGTTTCCAAAAATTCTAGAAAAAATACATAAGATTCTATTCTACATATGGAAGACTCTTCCTTATTTTTACAACAATTGCATAAATATTTTTTACAAATTTCTATCATTTTACAATTAATTTCCTTCAAAAAAGGTTTCCAAAAATGCATCTTCCAACATCCTTCCCCCCCTAAGCCTTTCGGCTCCTGACGAAAGATTTTCCTGCTCTTCTGCACTGATCACTTTTCTTCATTTCTTCTTTCTCTGATATACTTGTGACAGCAAATCATGACTTTTTCTTTCTATAATATTTAGATTATTGACCATTTCAAATAATGCCTTTCTCCATTGTACTGCAGCTTCTGGTTTATCTATGACATCCTTTTTCAAGTATTCTGTATAGGCAGCTTCATATGCTGTAAGTCTGGACTTTGTAACCACTGATAGATTTCCAAAAATCTCTGACTCCCTCTCAAAAAATCCGTAATCAAAGGCATCTTCAAAAATCTGTAAGTAATGACTGCCCAAAAATATTATTCTGCTGTAATATGCCATTAAACAGATTCTGTCAGGCGTTTCGCTCAAATCAAATAATAAGGCGTCTGTTGGAGAATTAAAGCCGATATAATTCAGTGTTCTGATATCAGTGTCAGTATAAGTTTCTATACAGGCCAAAACTAATCTCATTATTCTTATAAGTAGAATGCAAGCAGGGTCATTGACATCTTTATATGTAGTTATTACAGACTCAGTAGTATTCACCATGTAACTCTTAGTAGGCCATGTGCCTGCCCTTGGTCCTGCTATTTTAGGGAAACTCAACCACTTGGGTGGAATTTGACCTTCTTTTCATCTATCCCAAAAACTGTCCATTCTCTCCTTCGTGCCACTGGACAATAAGCTGGATTGATCTTTAAATGAAGAGGTGCCTCTTTCCAAATTTTCCTACATTCTTTGTTGGCATCCAACCATTTATTTCTCCACTTAGGGTTGGCTCTTTCAAATAGTTCTTTAGTGACATTGATGTCCTCTTCATACTCAAGGTATTTGTTTGGAGGTAGCCCAACTCTGGCCAATTGATAATTCTTTATACTCTCCAAAATCATACATAGCGGTATTCCCAATCCATCTACGGCCCAGTGATGCTGATCTGGATTGATTCCCTTATTTAATGCAAATGTGACGATTTGTTCTTCATACTCATCATGCATCTTCCTGATAAACTCCATTCTGGAATCTCTACTTGTCAGCAACTTTTTCACAAAATCTTTAGAATATTCCCCTTCTAATCTTTTGTCTGCTGATTCACTGTCATGTTGTAGTCCCTCAATATTTTATACCCCATATTCTTCTGCATATGTGGTTTCCACATTTGTTTCTTCCTGAATTTGTGGTTTACCCAATTTCTTCTGCAATTCTTCTATAGTCATCATCAGACTCCCATTCTGTTGTGCCCATAATTCTCTTTCTTTTTTCCACTCATTCTGTTCCTTTTCTCTCTTTGTCTGCCAATCACTCCTTTCCTTTTCCATATCCATGTATAGCTTATTATACCCTCTCATAGACGTAGCAGCATGTGTACTAGCCTGCTTTTCTAATTCTTTGGCTTCTTTCAATTCTCCTTGTAATCTCTGAATCTCCTTATGTAATCCTTCCTTTTCTTCCTCTGTCAACTGAGTTGTCTGACTTTCCTCCTTCAATTGTCCTTCCTCTAATAGTAGCTTATTGATTTCTTCATTAGCTTTAGTCAAAATTTGATAGGAAGTTTGCAGAGTTCTATATCTCCCCTCAATCTTTCTCAATTCTTTTTCCAATTTATTGTTCTGCTCTGTTAGTTGCATACTCTTTTCTTCCAAGTATTGAATCTTATTTTGCTTTTGCACTTCTAGCTCTTCCAAAGCAATTATTTTATTGGAAAACTCCTCATTTTTCTCTTGCACCATCCTTAGTTGCTCTGCTATTTGCTCCTTTTCTCTTTTATGCTCTTTAATTATCATACTGCCCTTCTCAAATTCTGACTCTGCCACCATCCCTGAAATGATCATGTTCCGGCTAGAGGGTCTGAGCTGTTCAATGTTATTCATAATGAGTTGGCATGCTGATCTTATACTTTTTGGTATTCTTTCCAATCCTCCTTCCATTGCTATTTGTTTGGTTTCTAGCTGTTTGTCCTCTTTGCTTTCACTCTCCTCTTCCTCTTCTCCTTCATATTCTATAATCTTGGCCTTGTTTTCTTCATGGCTTGGATGAGTGTCCAATGTTTCTAAATCTGCCATGTCTTCTTGAATACCTGAATTCCTTTGTTCTAATACATCTGAGATCAGCTTCATTTCCTGTACCTTTTCTTTCTCCAACACCTGTTGAGTTTCTTCAGAAAGATATCCTTCCTTTACTTGTATCTCCTTTTCCTGGCTTAAAGTTTCCTAGAACAGGTTATATTCAGTTTTCCCAACATAATTTTCTTGGAATTCACTTGTTTGTTCTTCCTGCCTCTCCTTTTCCTGGGCTAGAACTGATTCAATTATTTGAAAATCTTTCACCTGATCATTACTTCTTTCCTCTTTGTATTCTTCTTCCTGCTCATCAATGTTCATGAGGTCCATTGCTTCCTCTTGTTCTTGATCCTCATTGGATGTGAATTCCTCATTGCTCTTCAAATCATGCAGCACATCCTTTATACTCTGAATGATCTCCTTTTCCACTACTTTCCCTGAAACCTTTTGAACATTGCCTTCTTCAAATATTTCCTCTGCTTCCTGTAGTGGATCTTGATCTCTGCCTTTTTGTTCTATGACTGAGCTGCACACTTGTGCCTTCTTAGCTATTTCTTCTATGCTCTCATCCAGTTTAAAGTAGGTCTGTGAGGGTTTTGTCCATATAGATTTCATCCCAATATGCACTATTCCACAACTAACTTCTTCCCTTATTTCACTTGCTTGTTCTATCATTACTGCTTTTCCCTTCATTATCCTTCTTTCATCTTCCACACTGAGCTGTTTTTCTGCCTGTTCCTGAAGTGGCTTCTCCTGAGACTTCCTCTTCAATTCCTCAGGTGTCTTTTGTTTCTCAGAGGTCTGTATAATGACATTAGGAGTATTTGGTATTGATAAATTTAAACTTTTTAGCAGAAAACTCTCAATATCACTGTCAGAATCAGAAGAAAAGTGTGAAGGCCCTCCTATTTCTGGTTCTGTGGGTCTTGATACTTCTTCCACAATGGATGGCTTCTGAGTTTCCTCCATGATTACTTCCTCCCTCTCTTTGGTGATAATGGTTTCAACTATGGATTTGCCCTTTCCCTTCTTGGTCAATTTCTTCTTTTGTACCGGTTTCTTAGGAACCTTCTTTTTCACCACAAGAGTTGTTCTGGTCTCTGGAGGTCCTTGCAGTTCCTTGAAATAAGCCAGCAACTCCACTTCTTTTTTGACAAACACCTCCTCAGTTTCAGCTGTCATCATTTGATCATGGAGAGCTTCGTAGTGCTCCACCTCCTCCTAAACCCAGTCTGTAGCTTTGCATGAATAGTCTTCCAGCATTTTCTAGTATTGTGCTTCATACATAGCTCTCTTATTATTCCCTTGGGTTAAATAGGTGTATAATTGCTCTTTGCTTGTTTGGGGTGGATGTGGTTCACTAGAGGATTGAACTTGTTTCTGTGCCTCCTCATGTTCCTCTTTTGTGGCTTCCTCCATTTCTAGTTCCACCTTCCTTGGGTCCAATCTTCTTTTCTTTACAGGAATTACTTCCTCAGATATCATCTTCCTTTTCATACCTGTTCCCCTCATGCGGGTTTGTCCTTCTATTTCTCTTTCAGTCATTTTCCTTGGAGGACTCTTGATTCCAGCCATAAGATTTCTGAAATATTGTGCCTCTGGAGCCAATTTCAGTTGATCTTCCATCCCTAGAACATGATAAATGATTCTTGTTAAGAACTGGGCTCCATTCATGAACTTCTTCTGCTCCCAGTGTTTTGCTGCTTCCTTTAGCTGTTCATGGATGTATGGTGAGACATCCATTACTCCAAAAGGTTTGGTTCTATCTTTGTTGTTGAACATCAATAATGTCACTAACTTATGCGGCATGGTATACCTTGGTAATTTCGGAAAACAAAAGTATTGTAAAAACATCCTTACAGCATATTCCTCATTCTCCCTTCCTTTGAAATCAGTGAATTTTGCATATCCTGTGTAAGTTTCCTTATTCTTTTTGACAAAACTCGGGTCAAGTTTGGTTCCCATTGTGTAGAATTGCAGTGCTGCTCTGATATGTTTTGCCTTGATAGTGATACCTACTTCCTGATTATCCTTGTTTTTGACTTTGCATCTGAAATAGGCATCATTCCCTCTTCCTATTTCTGTCAAACTGCTCATTACTTGTGATACCCTCTCAAAGTCAATGAAAAAGATAGGCTCCTCCAATATTCTGTGCAGTCCTACTGCCTTCCATCTTTTCATGTTGACTGCCACTCTTTGGAACTTGTAGAACTCCTGGCACAACATTGTATATTTGTATCCTCCTACCCCCACTGTGAATATGTGCTGGCCAATTATGTTTAGGGTCTCCTTAAGTTCCTTCACCACCTTCTCAGCTTCTGGAATTTCTGATTCTTCCTCTGACTCTAAATCCACCTGTTTCTGCACAGCTTCACTATCCAGAAACCAGTGGCCTCTTGATAGCACAACTGATTCTGCCTTGAAGTCATGAATTGGCAGCTCCTTTGTATTCACCATTTTCTGAGGAAAGTAAAATTCACAAAGAAAAACTCTACCCACATAAGTTGCAAGAAATCAAAGAGTAATATGTAGGAATTTATTTTTAGATGTCAGGACATAAGAATGAGAATAAAATCCAAAATAAATTCCATTTCTCCAGGAAAGACTCAACAAGTGATCATCACAGGTGTAGTAAGATGTCTAGTGCAGTCCCTTTTCCTAACCACTCTTTTGGAAAAACAAATCATTTATCAAATGATAGAAAACAAAAAACTAACTAAAAAACTAACTAACAAAAAATAAAAAATAAAAAATAAAAAATAAAAAATAAAAAATAAATAGATCTCTACTATTCTTCTACCTATATCTTTCTTTGTGACATATGATTTTTGTAAAAAAAACAGAAAATAAACAATTTTTCTCAATTTTTCTTTTTCTCTTTTTTTTCAACAATGATTTTTTTCTCTTTTTTCTCTTTTCTTTCTCCATTTTCATATTTCTTTTCTTTTTCCATTTTCATTTTTTTTTCATAATAATTTTTTCTTTCTTTTCTTCCCCTCCTAATTCTCTTTTTAGAAAAGAAAATCAGGTCTAATATGTATTTTTTCATAATTTTTATGATTTTCTAGATATAGATCAAATCTGGATGATCTTTCTTCCACTGGAACAATTCTGATTTTTTAACCCAATACTTCCTGACTCCAATTTGTCTGGTTTCCAGCAAACAACCATTACCTTTGGATAAGCATTTTGTAGGAGTTTTTGGTTTCCATATCCATTTTGTCCTTGATTCCTGTCTCCATGAGGAGATCCGTTGTAGACTTTGATTCCCTGTGCTTGTTGTTCTGATGCTTTGATTCTTTGGATAATGCCATGATTGCCATCTTCTTCCTATCTCTCCATCCTTCTTTGTTCCTCCAATCTTTTGCTGATTTTGATTATATGAAGCTTGATCATTTAATATTTGTATTGGTAATGTCTGTATATCCTCAAATGCAAAAGTGAATCCTTCAAAGTGTATATCATGCACATCTGCTGAAATTTCCTGTTTTTCATTACTCAATAGAAATATTAAAAACCTTTTGTCATTTATGTTCAATTTAAGCTCCATTTTTCCAAAATCCAAGATCACTTTACCTTGTTGAAGCCATGGTTGACCTAAAATCACTTTTTCAGTCATCAGATTATCTGGCCATTCTTCACAGTCTATTTTCATATATTCTTCATTAAACTTTACTTCAATAGTTAGTGAAGACATGCTCTGTACTATTTGACCTTCCAATGTTTTGATTAGGGTTCTACTTTCCTTTCTTTTTATGTTGAATTTACTTACCAGGGCTGAACTAATCAGATTTACTTGTGCTCCAGAATCTATCAAAACCCTAATGCTTTCATTTTGAAAATCCATTATCATCACAGGGACATGTTCCTTTGGTTTGAGAGGAGATTCACACAGATAGACTTCCCTAAGCTCATTGATTTTTCTTATCCTTTCCATAGCTTCCTGTTGAGCTTCCTTTCTCATGTCTTCCTCTTCTCTTTTTCTGTTTTGAGCTTGCTGCACCCTTCTCCATTCATGAACAGTTAATGGGCAATCATACCTCTTAATTCTACATCCACTTATAAAGTTTGGCATGATTTCTCCGTCTATGTTAGCTAGTTGAATGGCTCCACTGTTGCTTATCTGATGTATAATATATGGTCCATGTCCTTTTTTCTAGAACTTTTTCTGATGTTCTCTGACTGTGTAAGCCAGCACTAGATCTCCTACCTGTAGATCTTTCTCTTTTATGTGAACATCATGATAAGCTTTTTGCCTTTTCTTGTCCACATATAAACTCATAATGGCTTGGAGTCGAGATGCTCCCAACTTTTCCAATTCCATTACTCTTTCTGATAGTTCATGTCCAGTCCAATTATAGTGACTTCCTACTTTTAATGTTGGAATAAGGAATTCCATAGGTAAAACTACATTTTGTCCATATACTAGATTGAATGGTGTGCTCCTTATTGAAGTTTTATAAGCCACTCTATAAGCCCATAGAACATGATTAAGTTGTAGATCCCAATCATTCCTGTTTGTGTTCACTAATTTTGATAGTACAGTACAAAGTACTTTATTAGTACTTTCTGCTAGCCCATTGGCTTGTGGGTGATATGGGGCTGACTTTCTATGACTGATCAAGAAATATCCAGTGATGTTTTCTATGATTTGGTTTAAAAAAAGGGTCCCCCTATCACTTACTAGTTCAATTGGAAGTCCAAATCTGGTGATAATGTTTTCATATAGGAATCTGGCAGTAGTATTGGCATCATTTCTTTTAGTGGCTTTGGCCTCAGCCCACTTTGTCAGGTAATCTGTAGCCACTATGATGTATTCAACATGGGATTGTTTTGCTGGAGGATGTATAGGTCCAATGAAATCCAAACCCCATTTACTAAAGGCTCTGGCTGAAATTAATGGAACCAATGGCATATCATTTCTTTTATTTGGCTGACTTACCCTTTGACAGACATCACACCTTTTTACATAGGTTCTTGCATCAGGAAATAGCGTTGGCCACCAAAATCCAGAATATAAAATGAGTTTAGCAGTTCTGTCGCTTGAGAAGTGTCCTCCTGCCACTCTAGAGTGTGCCATTTCCAACATTTCCAGATATTTATTCTCAGGAACACAAATTCTTAGGTATCCATCCATTCCTCTCTTATATAACTGTTCCCCTATCAATTGATATTCCTCAGAGATTACTTGCAAGTTTTTTGAATCTGTACCAGCTATTACTTGTTTTCCTTTCTCCTTCCTTCTCAATTCTTCAATGATATTTTCACTCCACTCTGGATTTTTCTGGAACCAATGTAGAGTTATGAATTCTGAATCTTGCAATGTTTGGCACTTCCTGAAATTGGCAATGTATTTTGATACATCTTGAATTTTATTAGGCCAATGTACCCCCATCCTATTGAGAGATTACTTAGGGTGACTACCCTAGAAGCATGAGTGCAAGGGTTCCAATGATGAGCTCTCCTCAGATATTCTTGTTTCTCCTCCTCAGGAATGCAATATTCTAATATGCATGTGTGGTTGAGATGGTATAAATGCCCAGCTAGTAACATGAAGTTCCTGCTTTGCAAAACTAGGTGTGCATTATTCCCAATTGTTCTACAAGGTCCCAAGGTTAATAATGGTACTAAAGTCATGGCCCACTCAGGAACACTTTCAACTTTAAAGAGATAAGTGTCTGGCAGATTGTCATCTAAAGGTGAACTGGGTTCTTCAGATTGGATTCGAGATAAATGATCTGCTCTCAAGTGTGTTTTCCCTTGTCTGACCACTACTTCAAACTCAAATTCCATTAGCAAAAGAAACCATCTGACTATTCTCCCTGTGTGACAAGGTTTATTTACCAAATATAACAAAGCTTGATGGTCCACAAAGAACTTAAACTTGTTGGCCAAAAGGTAATGTCTGTATTTTTTTACAGCAAATACCATACCCAATCCCTCTCTTTCAGTGGTTGTGTAATTTTTCTCTATTTTGTCTACTAGCATAGGCCACTGGAAAATCTAACTTGCTTCCTTCTATTGGTTGTGCTAACACACATCCCAAAGCATAATTGGAAGCATCCACATGAACATGAAAAACTTAGTCCCATTGAGGTGTTTTCAGAATTGGGGCTGTTACCAAACAAGTTTTTAGAGTTTCAAAGGCTTGTTCACACTCCTTGGTCCACTCAAACTTTGTAATTAGGGCATATAAGGGTTTTGCTATATCCGCAAATTTGTGTACAAATTTCCTGTAGTACCCACAATGTCCCATGAAAGTTTGAAGTTCCTTTACACTTGTTGGTCTTGGAAGCTCTATTATGGCCTTTATTTTCTTCTCATCAGTTGAAATTCCATTTTTAGAGACTATATGACCCAGCATTCTTCCTTGTCTGACAAAGAATACACATTTTTTTGGATATAAACATACTCTGTAGGTTCTGCATTTCGTGAATATATTTTCTAAGTCCTGCAAGTGATCTTGTCTTTTTAATGAAAAAGTACAAAGATCATCTACATAGATTTCCATTACCTTTCTCAGGAACTCTTTGAAAATATGACACATCAATCTTTGAAAAGTTGCTGGAGCATTAGTTAATCCAAAGGGCATAACCCTAAAGGCATAAATTCCCCATTCTGTGGAGAAGGCAGTTTTATGTTGATCTTCCAATGCTATGGGGACCTGGTTGTATCTTGAAATACCATCTAAAAAACTATAAACCTCCTTCCCAGCAACTCTTTCTAGAAGATGATCTGTTATAGGCAGTGGATAATTGTCCCTTATAGTTGCTACATTTACCTTTTTCAAGTTAATGCATACCCTAAGTTTCCCATTCTTTTTTGGTACCACAACTATAGGAGATATCCATTCTGTATACTCAATTTCATAGATGAAATTGGCAGCTAATAGCTTATCAATTTCTTCCTTTATCTTTGCAGAATATTTGTCATTAAATGTGTAATGTCTTTGTTTACTAGGTTTTGCTTCAGGAGTAATAGGAATCTTATGCTCACAGATTTTAGGATCAATACCTTTCAAATCCTTGTAGCTATAAGCAAATACATCCCTATAATGTCTTGCCAAATTTCTTAGTGCCTCTTCTTCTTGGGTTGTCATGTCATCAGCCACTACAATGTGTCTTTCTTCTCCCTCCTCCTGAGTGATCATGATCTTCTTAGTTTCTTCCTCATTGTCATAAGCTTCTCCTTTCTTCTTTTCCCTCTTTGCTTTCCTTCTCAGAAGTAATCTATTTTCCACTTCGTAAGTCTTGAAATTTTCCGGTACATCAAACTGTTGATCTTTGTTCATTTCTCTTGTCTTCTTCTCATTCTCTTGATTTTCTTCTATTTCTTTGTGTTTGTTTTTCTTGTACTTACCTGAGATTTTATCTTTAATAGCATCTTCAGCTTTTACTTCCTCCAAAAATTGTGTCTTTCCTTTTTCTAATATCATTTCTTCTTCTATGTCCTCTTCTGTTCTAGATACCTTTATCATTTGTATTTCAATATGAAAAATATCATATCCTTCTTCATTTTGAAATTCCACTCCTACATATTCATCACTGGCTAGATCCATGGTAGCCAAGATTTGATTCCACCCATAGGGCTCAAATTCCTCATCCTTGAATTGTTGAGGTACATAATTCTCATCTTGTAACCCTCTTTCTTCCACACAATCCTCTCTTCTTAATCTTCTTTTCCTATTGGTCAGATTTCTTATCATATTGCACTTCCATACTGATGATTCAGCTTCATCCTGGTCCTCCCTTTCTGATTCCTCACTCAACTCTTGACTTTGATGAATTTTATACCATTCTTGAGGGGATATGTCACAGTAGTGCCCATTTCTTAGATTTACTTTGGTTATTCTTCCTTTGCTCTGTAGGTATAAGCAATCATTACCCCAATCTTGTACAATTTGCATTTGTCTCATGAATGGTCTTCTTAGGATAATTTCATATGAAGTAGATTGTGGGAATTCAACTATAGCAAAGGTATGTTCTATCTCTATTCCACATATGTCCACAATCACTTTTTCCCATATTCCTAGGGGTTTCTCTATATGTCCATCTGCAAGTTGCAATCTCATTTTTGTGGGTAATAATTCATTTTTTCCCCATTTCTCCCAAGTTTGTTTAGTCATGATGGCCACTCCAGATCCACTATCCAAAATAGCTTTGGCTTGGTTTTTACCAAATTGTATTTTTAAAGTTGAGTTTCCCTCTTCTCCCTCACAATATCCTCCTATCTTATCAATGGGAATATACCACAACTCCTCCATTTCCTGTAGTTGTGGGTGAAGATTTTCTGGTGTTGTCTCCCATTTTTTCACTTGGTTTTGTAGGTGAGGATTTTGTTTTATTAAATCTTCCCATGTGGTGTGGTACAGAATTGTGCATCTTTTGTCTACATTCACTTGGAGTGTTACTTGTGGGTTTTCTTCCTTTATACTCTTTCCTCTTGTTTTTGTTGTCTCAGATTCCTCAATTGTTTTTTGAGAATTGTCTTCTTCCCCCATTTTGAGTTGTACTTCCCGAATGATCTGTTTACACTTCTGCATTCTTTCATGTTCTAAGTCTGGCATAGGATAAGCCATTGTATGATCTGCAAGGCTTGGTCCCTCTTGAATTCTTCCTTTGCATGCTTTTATCAGAGTATCTAGACTTTTTGAATTTCCTATTTCCAACTGGGTCTGTGTCTTTGAAGAAGAAGTATTGTTTGATTGTTCCCTATTTTCTTCTTCAATATTTTTACTCATTTTTTGCTTCCTCTCCCATTTCCCTTTTTGTCTATTTTTCTTTACCTTTGAGATTGAATCCTCATTTTGTTCCTTAGTTATTCTTTTTTGTTTTTTTTGTGATCTTGTTACAGCATTTACATCCACTAAGTCAATGTCACTCAGTTCTTCCTGTTCCATGATACTGACTGCTTTTAGTGGTATGTTATTAGGTGTGTTTTGTTGTTTTTGAGGATTTTTTGGGCAATCCTTAATCAAATGCTCCCTACCACAATCCTTGCAATATGCTCCTTCTATTCTCAATGTAGGAGGTTGTTGACAGTCTCTAATAAAATGATCTCCCCCACACCTATAACAAGTTATCTTTGGTCCTCCTTTGAATTGAGGTTTTTGATTGGACATGTAATTATTGGTTATATACATGAAAGTGGCAGTGTCCATCTCAATTCTTCCATTTCCCAAGTCTAAGGCTTGTAATTCTGGCTCTCTTGATTCATAACCTTCCCATTCTTCTTGATATCCCTCATTCCATTGATAATCTTCCTTGTATGGTGGCTTTGATCTTGAGTTTCCCTCCTCTATAGGTGTGTATTTGATTGGCACCACATTTGTTGGTATAGGAGGTTGTTGCCCAAGCACAGGTGTTGGTTGCTCACTATACACTGATTCTCTTTGGCTCCCATAGTCTCTCTCCTTTATGGGTTGTTTATTATAGAAGCATTCTTCCCTGATATGGTTGGTCCATTTCCTCCCTAATGTACAATATTTGAGTGTCTTTCTGTCTTGCAAATGTGGAGGTTTTTGATATGGGCAATGTTGTATCAGATGACTTTCTCCACAATTGTAGCATTTTTTATTTGTGTTTATCCTGGAGTTTATCAAATTGGTTTTAGTGCTTACCTCTAGGGCTTTAACAATGGCGTGAGCCAACTCTTCTGCTGGAGGAATTTTGTCTTCATATGATCTGGGTTGATCAAATGCTAACAAATCTTGGCCTCTATTATCCTCCAAATCTATTGCTTCTTTTACACAAGCTCCTAGATCAGGGCATCTCCTGTAGTACACTAGGGTTCTTAATTGAGCACTTCTCAACCCTTCTATGAATAAGGATACTTGTCTAGCCATGGAAGATACTTCCTCTTTAGGGCATCTATCAATATATTGCTTAAATCTCCTGGCTGCCTCTCTGACATTTTCATCTTTTTGTTGCTTAAAACTATGTATCAGAGTGGCTGTGCTATGTTTTATCCCGGTCTTTGAGAATTCTCCAATAAAGGCTTCTAGGAAGGATTCAATATCTAGATACATTTCTTTTCTCAAAGGGATGAACCATGATAATGCTGGTCCAGTTAGGGTTAGACCAAATGCCTCAAATTGAACTTTGTAATCTTCCACCTCCTCCGCTCTAATTAATTGCATAAACTCTGCAGCATGAGCATGGGGATCTGAATACCCTTCATATTGATTTTTCATACATTTGGCTACTTGATATGGTCTCAGCATTCTACCCTGAGGTTGCCAATGATGTCTTCTTCTAAGTGAAAATTCAATATAAGCTTCTGGTTCCTTATCAAAGGGATTTGGTGAAGCCTGTGTCCTCCTCCCATGTTGTTACTCAGTATTAGTGTAGTTTTCATGTGGTCTAGGTAAATCTGGTTGTCCCATGTTATGTTCCCAAGGTCCTTTGTCAGCACATTGCCCTAAGTCATTTGAATTTTCTGGGTCTAGGGAGAAGATGTACACACACCCTTGCCTATCCTCATACCTACCATCTTTGAATTGAGCTACAGGTGTTATGTTTAGGGGAGCTTCTAAGTTTCTCAATCTAATGAGAAACTTATGCATTCCATCTTGATATACATAGGTGCCAAACCTATTTGTATACATGTATTTGAGGATATTTCTGTAATCCCCAGTTTCAATGGGTTCATTTGTTTCATTTAAATTTTCCATGTTGTTTTCTTGCCCTAAATTTCTTTCTTGGGCTTCCCCTACTACTGACTGTTGGAAGATGCATTTTTGGAAACCTTTTTTGAAGGAAAAATATTGTAAAATGAAACAAATTTGTAGAAATATTTATGCAATTGTTGTAAAAGTAAGGAAGAGTCTTCCTTATGTAGGATAGAATCTTATATATTTTTTCCAGAATTTTTGGAAACTCTTAGATAGCATATTTTTAGATTAATAGAGGAAAGGACCAAAATTCAAGTGTGAAAGAGGACACTTGAAAATGTATATAAGTCAATTTTCTCTATTTTGGAGAGGTTGGTTAGTCATTTGTACATGCTATCAATAGAGAAGAGAGAGTTTCTGCTGAAATCGTGTTTTCTGCTGTTACGTGTGTTTCCTTTGATGTGAAAGCTTGTTTCTTGCTTTATCATGGAGATTTGTGAGTTTCATTTGTGTAATGATGAGTAAGATGTATGAAGAGAGATGATTACTGATGTATTGAGTGAAGAAGGATTGAAGAATGATGCAGAAATGTGAAAATCGTCTACTGTTACAGAATCGCGATTGTCTCGTCTCTGTGATACAGGTGATATTTTCCAATTCTGATTTCATATTTGTATTCTGATGAGAAAATAACATGAATTAGACACAAAGATCATAGAAAATGATGAAGATTTGCTCTAGAAAAGGTAAACCCTAGATATTTCCTCTTCATTTTCATTTTCTCAGAATTCCAGCCATCAATCTCTTATTTCTATGAATCTATCATCTAGAAGGGGCTGTGGTCTTATGGATATTCCCAGGATTGACAAAATAAAGATGATTTGTTGATTTTTTTGTACTTCATGATTGGAGAGGACAACTCCAAAGTCAATAACAAACATTTTTTGGCGCCGTTGCCGGGGAGCATTCCAAGAACTTCATTGAAGTTGGACCTTTGCTGGATCTTCTGTTGATGATGGTAACCAACACAAGAAAAAGGTAAAACTCATCAATCAAGGAATGTGCACATGAATAGGTAGATGTCATTGTTTGTCTTTGGGGAAAAAAGAAAGCAATTGATATCTTGTAGAATTGGAAGTGCTGAAATCTTTGTAAATTGATAAGTTGCTCATCATATTGTTGAAGTAAAAGTGCAGGTGTATGGAAGATTTGAGCCAAGAAAGCTGAAGATGAGGTAACTTGAGTCTATTCTTGCATTTCTAGATTTCTTTTTGCCCAAGTACTAGGCACCATGGGTGATCTTGGGAAGATAACATGGTGATACTAAGGAAAGGACAAAGTAGCTAGAAGTAAGTATAAAAGATTCAGTTGTTGACCAAATCTAAGCATTAATCTTGAGTTGTCCTGCATTTTGAAAAGAAAGATGTGATTGAGTTTATCTTTGCAAAAATTGGTTGCCTTCCATAACACATTTTCAATTGAGAGATTTTCTTTTGCACTTTAGTGATAGCTAAGGACATAGAAACTCATAACCAATCAAGAAACATGGGATCAGTGGATCACCAAAACCAGAAACCCTAAGTAAAGTGTTCACCTTTATTTTTAGGGCAAAAATACCAAACAAATTCATAAAACTCATCAAAAACAATCAAACAAATTTCTTTTCTTGTTAGGAAGCTGAAGTGAGGTGTAGTGGACAAGAGTGATTGTGGAAAAGTGGAAGAAAAACAAAAAAATGGTCAAAAAACCAGAAAATTAGAAAACACGATTCTCTGCACAGAATCGCGATTTTCTGAAAAAAGTGTTGATTCTGGAGCAACATTTCAAGTGATTGTTGAATTGAAGTTGTTAAAGGGTGTTGAAGGGAATTAAGAAGAAGAGACTACTCAAATTGGCATAAAATTAAAAGTATGCAAAAACACGATTTTCTGTACAAAATCGCGACTTTCTGAGCAAGGTTGTGGTTTTGGTGTAATAGTTCAGGATTTGGGTGGATTACAAAAAAAAAGAAGGTATTGAAAGAAAACAAGGACAAAGAATACTCAAAATTGCATAACACGATTCTCTACACAAAATCGCGATTTCCTGTAAAGGAAAATTTTTGGAAATTTCTAGCATATTTGGGTACTTGGAGATAAGCAAGTGTAGTGGAGGTCATTAAGATTGAGTAAGTGAAGTTGAACAAGTGAAAGAGGGAGGAATAGTGGAAATCATACAAAATCGCGATTTTCTGGATACTATAAAAACCTGAAATTCAAAGAAAAATTCATTTGAGTGAGAGTGAGTGAGAGAGAGAGAGAGCAAAATAGCGACTTCCAGCAACCAGTGGACTTTTGAGGATTTTTCTACCAAGCAAGCAAGGTAAAGACTTTAGCATTAAGTTGGAATATACATTTTTGCATTAAGTAATCACAGAGCACCAAGAAATGAGAAATAACTAAAAATCACAGAATCGCGATTTCCTGTATTTTGAGTTTTTTCATTAGGAAAACCTTAATTTTGCATATAAGTGTTTCATTGCATGTCAAAATTTCAGTAAGGCGATTTTGGTGTAGAAAGAAAATTTTGAAAAATCAAAACTTGTAAAATTCAAAAAATTACTCAGAATCGCGATTCTGTAAATCACACACAAAATCGTGATTTTGATCGATTAGGACAACATCGTGATTCCCAGAATGCGATTTTCATAAGAAAATCGTGTTATTTACAATCTGTGAGCAATCACGATTGTCTGGAAACAAAATCGTGAAAAACACGATTTTGAACTCAAAATTGTGAAAAACACGATTTTGATCACAAAATCGTGAAAAACACGATTTTCACTCAAAATCGTGAAAAATACGATTTTGATCACAAAATCGTGAAAAATACGATTTTGATCACAAAATCGTGAAAAACACGATTGTGAACTCAAAATCGTGAAAAACACGATTTTGATCACAAAATCGTGAAAAACACGATTTTCACTCAAAATCGTGAAAAACACGATTTTGATCACAAAATCGTGAAAAACACGATTTTGATCACAAAATCGTGAAAAACACGATTTTCACTCAAAATCGTGAAACACACGATTTTGATCACAAAATCGTGAAAAACACGATTTTCACTCAAAATCGTGAAAAACACGATTTTGATCACAAAAGCGTGAAAAACACGATTGTGAACTCAAAATCGTGAAAAACACGATTTTGATCACAAAATCGTGAAAAACACGATTTTCACTCAAAATCGTGAAAAACACGATTTTGATCACAAAATCGTGAAAAACACGAGTTTGATCACAAAATCGTGAAAAACACGATTTTCACTCAAAATCGTGAAAAACACGAGTTTGATCACAAAATCGTGAAAAACACGATTTTCACTCAAAATCGCGAAAAACACGATTTTGATCACAAAAGCGTGAAAAACACGATTTTCACTCAAAATCGTGAAAAACACGATTTTGATCACAAAATCGTGAAAAACACGATTTTGACCACAAAATTGTGAAAAATACAAAAATAGTCAGAAAATCGTGAAAATCAATACTTTAGGCAGAAAATCGTGGAAAAACACGATTTTGACCACAAAATCGTGAAAAATACAAAAATAGTCAGAAAATCGTGAAAATCAATACTTTAGGCAGAAAATCGTGGAAAAACACGATTTTGACCACAAAATCGTGAAAAATACAAAAATAGTCAGAAAATCGTGAAAAATACAAAAATAGTCAAAAAATTGTGAAAAATACAAAAATAGTCAGAAAATTGTGAAAAATACAAATATAGTCAGAAAATTGTGAAAAATACAAATACAGTCAGAAAATCGTGAAAAAAAAAAAACCTTAGTTAGGAAATTATGACAAACACTCTGTTGAGTTTGAGATTGAGAAAATTAATTGAATGATACTTAGATCTGGAAACAAACTTTCTAAACAAGACCTAACAAGGAAGGAGACAGAAACAGTAAAAGGCAAAGGGCAAGAAAGAAGTTTAGGGCAAGAAAACAACATGGAAAACATAAATGAAACAAATGAGCCTATGGAAACTGGGGATTTTAGAAACATCCTCAAGTACATGTATACAAATAGGTTTGGAACCTATGTATATCAGGATGGAATGCATAAATTTCTAATTAGATTGAGAAATTTAGAAGTTCCCCTTAATATAACTCCTGTAGCTCAATTCAAAGATGGGAGATATGAAGATAGGCAAGGATGTGTGTACATATTCTCTCAAGACCCAGAAAATTCAAATGATCTAGGGCAATGTACTGACAAAGGACCTTGGGAACATAACATGGAGCAGACAAATTTACCTAGGCCAAATGAAAACTATACCGGTAATGAACAACAACATGGGAGGAGGACACAGATTTCCCCAAATCCCTTTGACAAGGAACCAGAAGGATATAATGACTTCCCACTCAGAAGAAGATCCCATTGGCAGCCTCAGGGTAGAATGCTTAGACCATACCAAGTTGCCAAATGTATGAAGAACCAATATGAGGGTTATTCAGATCCTCATGCTCATGCTGCAGAATTTAGGCAATTAATCAGAGCTGAAGAGGTAGAAGATTACAAAGTACAATTTGAGGCATTTGGTTTAACCCTAACGGGACCAGCTTATCTTGGTTCATTCCTTTGAGAAAGGAAATGTACCAGGATATTGAATCTTTCTTAGAAGCCTTCATTGGGGAATTCTCTAAGACCGGGATAAAACATAGCACAGCCACATTGATACATAGTTTCAAGCAACAAAAGGATGAAAATGTTAGAGAAGCAGCCAGAAGATTTAAACAATACATTGATAGATGCCCAAGAGAGGAAGTACCTTCCATGGCAAAACAAGTATCCTTATTCATTGAGGGTTTGAGAAGTGCCCAACTAAGAACCCTAGTGTATTATAGAAGATGTCCTGATTTAGTAGCCTGTGTAAAGGAAGCAATAGATTTGGAGGACAACAGAGGTCAAGATCTGTTAGCATTTGATCAACCTAGATCATATGAAGACAAAATTCCTCCAGCAGAAGAGTTGGCTCAGGCTATTGCTAAAGCCCTAGAGGTAAGCACTAAAACTAATCTGATAAACTCTAGGATAAACACAAATAAAAAATGTTACATTTGTGGAGAAAATCATCTGGCACAACAATGCCCATATCAGAAGCCACCACACTTACAAGATAGGAAGACACTTAAGTACTGTACACTAGAGAGAAAATGGACAAACCACACCAGGGAGGAATGCTTCTATAACAAACAACCTATCAAGGAAAGAGATTATATGGCTCAAAGGGAATCAGGCTATACTGAACAACCAAGACCTGTGCTTGGACAACAACCTCCTATACCAACTAATGTGGTACCAATCAAGTATACACCAATAGAGGAGGGGAATTCAAGACTAAGATCACCATATAAGGAAGAATATCAATGGAGTGAGGGATATCAAGAAGATTGGGAAGAATATGAAATAAGAGAACCTGAGTTAAAAGCCCTAGACTTGGGAAATGGGAAAATTGAAATGGACACAGCAACATTCATGTATATTACCAACAATTACATGTCCAACCAAAAACCTCAATTCAAAGGGGGACCAAAGATAACTTGTTATAGGTGTGGGGGAGAGCATTTCATTAGAGACTGTCCGCAACCTCCTACATTGAGAATAGAGGGAGCCTACTGTAAGGATTGTGGCAGAGAACATTTGATAAAAGATTGCCCAAAGAATCCCCAAAAACAACAGAACACACCTAATAACATACCTTTAAAAACAGTTAACATTATGGAACAGGAAGAATTGAGTGAAAATGACCAAGTTGGAATAAATATTATAACAAGGGCTCAAGCCAATCAACAAGGAACAATTAAGGAACAAAATGAAGGTTCAGCCTCAAAGGTGAAGAGAAATAGACAAAAAGGGAAATGGGAAAAGAAGAGAAGGATGGGCAAAAATTTTGAAGAAGACAATCAGGATCAGCCCAAAAGTACTTCTCCTCAAAAGACACAAAATCAGTCTGAAATAGGAAGTTCTCAGAGTCTAGACACCCTAATCAAAGCATATAAGGGAAGGATTCAAGAAGGACCAAGTCCTATAGATCATGCAATGGCCTATCCCATGCCAGAGTTAGAGCATGAAAGGATGCAAAAGTGCAAACAAATCATTCAGGAAGTACAACTTAGAATGGGGGAAGGAAGTAGCTTGCAGAGAACAGTTGAACAACTTGAGAAAACGAAAACAAGGGAAAATGCTAACAAAAAAGAAAATCTACAAATAACATTCCAGATGTTTAGAGATGAACAATGTAGCATTACATGTCACACAACATGGGAAGAACTGTTGAAACAAAATCCACACTTACAAAACAAAATGAACAAAGGGGAAACAATACCTAGAAACCTTCATTCACCATTACAAGAATTAGAGGAATTATGGTATATTCCTATTGATAAAATAGGAGGGTATTGTGAAGGGGAAGAAGGAAATTCAACCCTAAAAATACAATATGGAAAAAACTTTGCTAAAGCCATTTTGGATAGTGGATCAGGAGTGGCCATAATGACTAAACAAACTTGGGAGAAATGGGGAAGCAATGAATTACTACCCACTAAGATGAGATTGCAACTTGCAGATGGGCATATAGAAAAACCCCTAGGTATTTGGGAAAAAGTAATTGTGGACATATGTGGAACAGAAATAGAACATACTTTTGCCATAGTAGAATTTCCACAATCCACTTCATATGAAATCATCCTAGGAAGGCCTTTCATGAGACAAATGCAAATTGTGCAGGATTGGGGTAATGATTGTTTATATCTCCAAAGCAAAGGAAGAATAACAAGAGTGAACTTAAGAAATGGGCACTACTGTGATATATCTCCTCAAGAATGGTACAAAATACATCAAAATCAAGAAGAAAGTGAGGAATCAGAGTTGGAGGATCAGGAAGAGAGTGAATCAGCAATATGGAAGTGTAGCATAATAAGAAACCTCACCAATAGAAATAGGAGACTGAAAAGAGAAGATTATGTGGAAGGAAGAAAAGTGCAAGATGAAAGTTATGTGCCACAACAATTTAAGGATGAAGAGTTTGAGCCCTACGGCTGGAACCAAATTTTGGCTACCATGGACATAGCCAGGGAGGAGTATGTAGGAGTGGAATTTCAAAATGAAGAAGGGTTTGATATTTTTCACATTAGTATAAACATGATAAGTGTATCAAAAGCAGAGGAGGAACAAGATTCAAAAATGGTATTAAAAAAAGGAAAAACAAAATATTTGGAGATAGTAAAAGCTGAAGATGCAATCAAAGATAAAATCTCAGGCAAATACAAGGAACATAAACACATAGAAATGGAAAAGGAACAAGAAATTGAGAAGAAAGAGAAGGAAATAAACAGGGATCAATACTTTGATGTACCAGCAAATTTTAAAACTTATGAAGTGGAAGACAGACTACTTCTAAAAATGAAACCAAAGAGAGAAAAAAAGAAAGGAGAAGCTTATGATAATGAAGAACAAACTAAAAAGATCATGATTACTCAGGAAGAAGGAGAGGAAAGACATATTGTAATAGCTGATGATATGACCATAGAGGAAGAAGAAGCACTAAAAAACCTAGCAAAGAATTATAGGGATGTATTTGCTTACAGTTATAAAGATTTAAAAGGAATTGATCCAAAAATCTGTGAGCACAAAATTCCTATGACTCCATATGCAAAACCTAGTAAACAGAGACATTATACATTCAATGATAAATACTCTGCCAAGATAAAGGAAGAAATTGACAAGTTGTTGGCTGCTAACTTCATTTATGAAATTGAGTATACTGAATGGATATCACCTATAGTTGTGGTACCAAAAAAGAATGGAAAACTTAGGGTATGCATTAACTTGAAAAAAGTGAATGCAGCAACTATAAGGGATAATTATCCATTGCCAATAACAGATCATCTTCTTGAGAGAGTTGCAGGAAAGGAAGTTTATAGCTTTCTAGATGGTTTCTCAGGATACAATCAAGTACCTATAGCCTTGGAGGACCAACATAAGACTGCCTTTTCTACAGAATGGGGGATTTATGCTTTTAGGGTTATGCCCTTTGGATTGACCAATGCCCCAGCAACTTTTCAAAGATTGATGTGTCATATCTTCAAAGAATTCCTGAGAAATGTGATGGAAATCTATGTAGATGATCTGTGCACTTTCTCTTTAAAAAGACAGGATCATTTACAAGATTTAGAAAGAATATTCAGGAAATGCAGGACATACAGAGTATGCTTAAATCCTGAAAAGTGTGTATTCTATGTAAGACAAGGAAGAATGTTGGGTCACATAGTTTCAAAAAATGGAATTTCTACTGATGAGAAGAAGATAAAAGCTATAATAGAGCTTCCAAGACCTACAAATGTGAAGGAACTCCAAACTTTTATGGGACATTGTGGGTACTATAGGAAATTTGTTCACAAATTTGCAGATATAGCTAAACCCTTATATGCCCTAATCACAAAGTTTGAGTGGAATAAAGAATGTGACCAAGCCTTTGAAACACTGAAAACTTGTTTGGTGACAGCCCCAATTCTAAAAACACCTCAGTGGGATAAAATATTTCATGTGCATGTAGATGCTTCAAATTATGCTTTGGGATGTGTGTTGGCACAACCTATAGAAGGAAGTAAATTAGATTTCCCAGTAGCATATGCTAGTAGACAATTGAACATTGCAGAAAAAAACTATACAACCACTGAGAGAGAAGGGTTGGGAATGATATTTGCTGTTAAAAAATACAGACATTACCTATTGGCCAACAAGTTTAAATTCTTTGTGGATCACCAAGCTCTACTTTATTTAGTAAATAAACCATGTCATACAGGAAGAATAGTTA
Source organism: Ceratopteris richardii (assembly GCA_020310875.1). Taxonomy (NCBI): domain Eukaryota; kingdom Viridiplantae; phylum Streptophyta; class Polypodiopsida; order Polypodiales; family Pteridaceae; genus Ceratopteris; species Ceratopteris richardii. The sequence continues at coordinate 208,717,216 of CM035409.1, read as the reverse complement.
GATGGTTTCTTTTACTAATGGAATTTGAATTTGAGGTAGTGGTTAGACAAGGCAAAACACACTTAAGAGCAGATCATTTGTCTAGAATTCAGTCCAAAGAACCTAGTTCACCCTTAGACGATGACCTGCCAGATACATACCTATTCAAAGTAGAAAGTGTTCCTGAATGGTCCATATCATTAGTTCCTTTGTTAACCATGGGACCTTGTAAGTCATTAGCAAAAAACACACATTTGGTGTTACATGTAAGACAATAGTTACGCAATATAACACAGGAGCAATAGCAGAGAAGATAACAGATATAGGAGAATCTCAACAATTTTCTACTAGCAGCAAGTACAAAGATGATGGCGTTGTCCACCCGTGCGCTCTCAAGGTAGAGCTTAAATGGTGATCTAGACAACTCTAGATAGGGAGATACAAGGTAGAGGTATGCTGGCTCAACTCAATGTCTTAGGTAGTGCAGAAGTCATGTATATATAGGATCATGGGTGGCCTGCCATGGACGGCTATACATGGGCGGTAGAGCGTGGGCGGCCACCGCCCGCGTAATTGCCATACACGGCTTAGACTGGTTGAACCGACCTAACAAATATAAATGATTTCTGACTCCGACAGGGAATATTCCATGGAATATTCCCTTTACCGTCGCGCCGGGGGCGCTGCCCCCGGACCCCCACCAGGGGGCCCGCTGGCCCCCTGGGACCCCCCAGCCAGGGGGCCCGCTGGCCCCCTTGGACCCCCCAGCCGGGGCTGCTCACCGCTGCCCCGGACCCCACAATTGGGGACCCTGGTAACTCCCTTTCCTTATAATATCTTACATGGTCCAATATGACCTTCATCCAACATTCAAGTTGGGATTCCTATCAATTGGGTAATGCACGCTTGGCTTCTCCTCATAAAGGGGGCCTTACAAAATGTGCATACAATCATGAGGGGTAGACATTGATCATACTCTAACACCCCCCCTCAATGTTTACCGATGATAAATCAAGTAGGTCTCGGTCCTATGCCCATCTGTTGAAGATGCTTGTTGAGCTGCTCTCTTCCAAGTGCTTTAGTGAATATGTCAGCACAATTTGCCTCTGTTGGGCAATATTCTAGCTCCACAATTTCATCTTCAATTAGCTCATGAATGTAATGGTACTGTACTTCTATGTGCTTGGTGCGAGCATGAAATACTGGGTTCTTTGCAATAGCCATACAACTTTGATTATCACACTTGAGTACAATTGGCATATTTGATGGAAAGCCTATATCTGCAAGAATTCTCCTTAACCAGACTGCCTCACAAGAAGCAAAACAAGCTGCTTTGTACTCTGCTTCAGTGGAGGAGAGTGCGAGAGTTGGTTGCTTCCTACTTACCCAAGAAAATATTCCTGAACCAAGTGAGAAACAATATCCAGAAACTGATTTTCTAGAATCACAATCTCCAGCCCAATCTGAATCACAATATCCTTGGAGTGTATCACCTGTGGTATACAAAATACCAAAATCCAAGGTTCCTGCAATGTACCTTAGAATTCGCATTCCAGCATTCCAGTGACTCTCCTTAGGTTTGTTGGAAAACCTGCTTAACACTCCAACAGCATAGCAAATGTCTGGTCTAGTGTTGCACAGAAAAATAAGACTTCCAACGAGCTTCCTATACTTCTTAGCATCTACATCAGGCATGTTATCATCCATAGATAGCTTATGATTTACCTCCATAGGTGTGCTAGTTGGTTTGCAGTCCATCATTCCAAATGCCTTGAGAATTTCTTTGGAATATTTTTGTTGTGAGATGAAAATGCCATCCTTCCTTTGCCATACTTCAATTCCCAGACAAAAATGGAGTAGACCTAAGTCTGTCATTTCAAACTCAGTTCCCAAGCTGATCCGAGTTTGATTGATGAGTTCCTGATGATCTCCTGTAATGATCAAATCATCTACATATACAATGACAACAACTAGCTTGCTATCCCTTTTCGTTACATACAAGTTAGCATCAGAAGTACTTCTTTCAAAACCCATATTTTTGAAAAAATGATCAATTCGTTGGTACCAAGCCCGTGGAGCTTGCTTAAGTCCATACAAAGCTTTCTTCAACCTGCAAACTTTATTTTCTGAATTGGGCACCTCAAAACCTGGTGGTTGAGATACATATACCTCCTCCTTGAGGTGACCATTCAAAAATGCAGATTTGACATCCATCTGGAAAATAGGCCAAGACTTTTGTGCAGCTACTGCAAGTACCGTCCGAATAGTTGTCATGCGTGCTGTTGGTGCAAAAGTTTCTTGAACATCAAATCCTTCAATCTGTGAAAAACCCTGTGCAACTAATCGTGCCTTATACTTTTCTAATGTTCCATCAGCTTTATACTTAGCTTTCCAAATCCATTTAGTACCTATTACCTTCTTCTTTGGCGGCAAGTCAACTAGATCCCATGTATCATTTTTGAGTATACTATCATACTCAGACTGCATTGCCGCTCTCCAATCTGGATCATCAATGGCTTCTTCAATGGTGGTAGGTTCCTTTATCGAACCCATGATATCTGCCATTAGAGCCATGTTAACAATGTGTTCTGAGGCTCTTCTTTGCTCCTCTATTCTCTTTGATCTTCGTAATCCATCCGATGATGATTCTGGTGCATCTACATGTGGATTGTGATCATCAAAGAGCTGTTGTGCCCACTTCGGTAGTGGCTTACGCTGTGCAGCTACAATTGGTTGGCTTTTTATTGAGGAAATTTCTCCATCAGATGTTTCCTCCTCCTCAACTTTAACCTGTCTTTTGATAGGCACAAGGTGAGATATTTCTCCGTTTGATGAGATAGTAGATTTACCTTTATCTTCTACTAAGTGTGGTCGTTCATCAAACACCACATCTCGGCTGACAAAAATCTTCCTTGCCTCAGGATCCCATAACCTGTATGCTTTAGACTCTTCACTATATCCTAGGAAGACACACTTTTTGCTTTTTGAATCCAACTTTGATCTTGTTGAATCAGGAATATGTGCATAACAGAAACAACCAAAAATTCTGAAATGCAAAACTGAAGGCTTTTTACCAGAATATGCTTCTTGAGGAGTCATCCCCTTCAGAGCTTTTGTGTAGCTTCGATTGAGGATGTAGACTGCTGTATTGACTGCTTCTGCCCAGAATGAATCAGGCATGTCTTGAGCCTTTAACATACAACGAGCCATTTCAACTACTGTCCTGTTCCTGTGCTCAACAACGCCATTTTGTTGAGGTGTATGAGCTGTGGTAAGTTGCCTTTTCACACCATGCTCCTTACAGTAATTGTTGAATTCTGTTGACAAGAATTCACCTCCTCTATCTGTTCTAAATTTCTTCAGTTTCCTTCCTGATTCACTTTCTACATACTTATGCCACGCTTTAAATTTTTCAAAAGCATCAGCCTTCTCTCGAATGAAATAAACCCACATCTTTCTACTATAATCGTCGACTAACAGCAAGAAGTAGAAAGATCCTCCTAAAGCAGGTGTAGACATTTTACCGCAGAGATCAGCATGTACCAACTCTAGAGGAGCTTGAGATCGATTGCTGGTCTCTCTTGGAAATGCCTTTCGTTGTTGCTTGCCCATCATACAAGCTTCACAAGGTTCCTGCAACTCTGAAAATGCAGGCAAATGAGCAACCATCCCTGTTCGTTGCATCTCCTTCAAAACTGCAAATCCGAGATGCCCAAATCGTTGGTGCCATAACCTGCTTACATCTTTATCTTCTGTAGCAGTTAAAGCACTTAACTCATACAAGTTATCCCGTCGTGTGCCTTTACCTACAACATTACCTGATGAATCCATGATTTCCGCACCACTCTTATTGAAGTGAACTTCGAGTCCACGATCTGTTATTGCAGAAACTGACAACAAATTTCTTTTGAGTGTAGGTACATAGAGAACATCGGATAACTTTTTCTCAACACCTGGAGAAGTGATAAAAGAGATGGTTCCAGTTCCTTCAGCTGGACACTTGGAGTCGTTTCCCACCACTACATTGATGGATTCCCGCAGAGGCACTAGGGAACTATACCAATCCTTTTTACTAGTCATATGGCGAGAAGCTCCACTATCTAAAATCCATGGCTCATCAACACGAGCTTGAGCAGATGAACATACCTCTTCAATAGCTACCCAAAGTTCCAGCTCTGTGTTGTTTGCAGACTCTTTGTTCTTCCATGATGATTTTACAGTCCCATTCCGTTCATCAGCTTGCTTCTTTCTGCAATCCTTGATGGCATGGCCTTTCTTTTCACAATAGAAGCAACTTCCTGTGAACTTTTTCTTCTTTGGCTTCTTCTTTGATCCCTCTGAAGAGCCTTTACCTTTTGCATTTGCTGAGAATGCAGCATCAGTTGTACTTTGCCGATTCTTCAGCCGCATCTCTTCTTCTAAAAGCATGGCACAAAACTCTTCAAATGTAAGAGGAGTTGGCCTTACCTGAGTGTTAAGGGCTGTTACTAATCCATCATACTTTGCTGGAAGAACACGTACAGATCTTCGAGCTAGCTCTTCTGGTGTTATAACAACACCAACTGCAGCCAATTGATCTTGAAGATGCTTTATCCGTTTGATAAAATCTTCAGCCTTTTCAGAATCAGAATGCTTTTCATTTGCCAACTGATTTTCTAAATTCTGTATCCTAGTGTGGTTCTTGGTCTCATATTGTCGAGCCAATATGCCCCAAGCCTCATGTGCTTTAGTAGTATGTTGAACTAAAGTAAGCACAGAATCACTTACACTAGTGACAATCGCACATAATGCATCAGCATTCCGCCTCTTCCAAGCTCGTAGAAGATCTGGATCTGGCTGAATCATCAATCTTGAATTTGCTGGATCTTCAACTGGTATAGGCTCTGGATCCAATCCCATCGGTCCCATGACAGTGTCAAGTAATTCATAGGAGTCCAAAATTGCAGAAATTTTGAACTTCCAGAGTGTATAGTTGGTTCCATCCAGCTTCCCTTCAGTGAATGCAGGTGGACGAATTCGAATAGGTGCAGCATTAACATTAGGTGAAGCACCAAGACTAGTGTTCGACGATGAAGCCATCATGTAATCACTCGAATAATCTACTGATATTCTAGTCTGCTAGTAGGCTAAAATAATGATACTTCTCAAGCTATTCGAACCTTACAGCTCTGATACCATGTAAGACAATAGTTACGCAATATAACACAGGAGCAATAGCAGAGAAGATAACAGATATAGGAGAATCTCAACAATTTTCTACTAGCAGCAAGTACAAAGATGATGGCGTTGTCCACCCGTGCGCTCTCAAGGTAGAGCTTAAATGGTGATCTAGACAACTCTAGATAGGGAGATACAAGGTAGAGGTATGCTGGCTCAACTCAATGTCTTAGGTAGTGCAGAAGTCATGTATATATAGGATCATGGGTGGCCTGCCATGGACGGCTATACATGGGCGGTAGAGCGTGGGCGGCCACCGCCCGCGTAATTGCCATACACGGCTTAGACTGGTTGAACCGACCTAACAAATATAAATGATTTCTGACTCCGACAGGGAATATTCCATGGAATATTCCCTTTACCGTCGCGCCGGGGGCGCTGCCCCCGGACCCCCACCAGGGGGCCCGCTGGCCCCCTGGGACCCCCCAGCCAGGGGGCCCGCTGGCCCCCTTGGACCCCCCAGCCGGGGCTGCTCACCGCTGCCCCGGACCCCACAATTGGGGACCCTGGTAACTCCCTTTCCTTATAATATCTTACATGGTCCAATATGACCTTCATCCAACATTCAAGTTGGGATTCCTATCAATTGGGTAATGCACGCTTGGCTTCTCCTCATAAAGGGGGCCTTACAAAATGTGCATACAATCATGAGGGGTAGACATTGATCATACTCTAACATTACAAAGCAGGAATTTTATGTTGCTAGCTGGACATTTGTATCACCTCAATCAGTCAGGTGTACTGGAATACTGTACCCCAGAAGAGGAGCAACATGAATATGTAAGAAGAGCTCATTGCTGGAACCCATGTACTCATGCTTCCAAAATAGTCACTTTAAGCAATCTTGCTAGGATGGGAGTACACTGGCCAAATAAAATTCAAGATGTGGAAAGATATGTTGCTAAATGTCAAGAATGTCAAGATTTGCAGAATTCAGATTTAATAACTCTATATTGGTTTAACAAAAACCCTGAATGGAGTGAGAACATTGTTGAAGAATTAAAGAAAAAGGAGAAAGGGAAGCAACTTATAGCTGGTATAGATTCAAGAAATTTACAAGAAATCTCTGAAGAATATCAACTCATAGGAGAACAATTATACAAAAAAGGAATGGATGGTTATTTAAGAATATGTGTTCCTGAAGAGAAGTATTTGGAGATGTTGGAAATGGCACACTGTGGAGTGGCAGGAGGACACTTTTCTAGTGATAGAACAGCCAAACTCATTTTATATTCTGGCTTTTGGTGGCCAACTCTATTTCTTGATGCAAGAACTTATGTAAAAAGATGTGACATCTGTCAAAGAGTGAGTCAACCAAATAAAAGAGATAACATGCCATTAATCCCATTAATTTCAGCCAGAGCTTTTAGCAAATGGGAATTGGACTTTATTGGACCTATACATCCTCTAGCTAGACAATCTCATGCAGAATACATATTAGTGGCTACTGATTATTTGACAAAATGGGCTGAGGCCAAAGCCACTAAAAGAAATGATGCTCATACAACTGCTAAATTTTTGTATGAAAATATTGTTACTAGATTTGGACTTCCAATTGAATTAGTAAGTGATAGGGGAACTCATTTTTTGAACCAGATCATAGAAAACATGACTAAATATTTCATGATTCGTCATAGTAAGTCAGCCCCATATCACCCACAAGCTAATGGGTTAGCAGAAAGTACTAATAAAGTACTTTGCACTGTATTGTCCAAATTAGTCAACACAAACAGAAATGATTGGGATTCTCAACTTAATCATGCTCTCTGGGCTTATAGAGTGGCATACAAAACTGCTTTAGGGACTACTCCATTCAATTTGGTATATGGACAAAATGCAGTTTTACCCATGGAATTTCTTATTCCAACATTAAAAGTGGGTAGTCAATACAATTGGACAGGACATGAACTATCTGAGAGGGTCATAGATTTAGAAAAACTGGGAGCATCTCGACTACAAGCAGTAATGAGTATATATACAGACAAGAGAAGACAAAAAGCCTACCATGATGTGCATATAAAAGAAAAAGATCTTCAAGAAGGAGACTTGGTTCTGGCATACACAGTCAAGGAGCATCAGAAAAAATTTCAGAAGAAAGGTCATGGGCCATACATTATACATAAGATAAGCAAGAGTGGAGCCATTCAATTAGCTAACATTGATGGAGAAATCATGCCAAATTTTATAAGTGGATGTAGAGTTAAGAGGTATGAGTGTCCATTAACTACTGAGGAATGGAGAAGACTGCAAAAAGCTCAAAATAGGAAAAAAGAAGAAGAAAACATCAGAAAGGAGGCTCAACAAGAAGCAAAGGAGAGAATAAGAAAAATGAAAGAACTTAAGGAGGTGTGTTTATGTGAAAGCACTCTAAAACAAAGAGAACATTTGCCTGTGATAGAAATGGATCATCAAAATGAAAACATAAGGGTTTTGGTAGATTCAAGAGCTCAAGTGAACTTGATCAGTTCAGCCTTGGTAAATAAATTTAGCATAAAGAGGAATAAAAGCAGAATCCTGATTAAAACATTAGAAGGAAAAATGATTCAGAGTTTGTCTTCACTTGTTATTAAAGTTAAATTTAATAATGAATATATGAAGATAGATTGTGAAGAGTGGCCAGATCATTTGATGACTAAAAAATTGATTTTGGGACAACCCTGGCTCAAACAAGGTAAAGTTATTTTGAACTTTGAAAAAATGAAGCTTAATTTGACCATAAACGACAAAAAATTTTCAATGTTTTTTCTGAGTAATGAAAAGCAGGAAATTCATCTAGATGTTCATGACCCAGATATGGAAGGATTTACTTTCTCAATGAAGGACAGGGACATATTGCCACTACAAAATGATCAAGCTTCTTACAATCGAAACCAACAAGAGAATTCAGGAGTAAAGAAGAATGGTGAGACAAAACGAGGAAGACACTTATTGTCTAATTTGAAACATCAACAAATCAGAACAAGAGGGACAGGGAAAGAAGGCATACACCGATATTACTCATTAAAACAGGAAGTTAGAGCAAAATGGGTATGGAGACCAAACAATGCTTCAAAATGTTGGTCTGGGAAGCATGGATGTTTGGATGACATAAGAACAATTGCAGTTAAACATTATTGGGTAAAAAAATCAGAATTATGTCAATGGCAGAAAGATCATCCACATTTGACCTATCTTCAGAATTTCAGAACAAAATATTAAAAAAAAAAAGAGACAAAAGGATGACAAAAGTATTTTTCTTTTAAACCTTTTTCCCTTAAAAGAGAATTAGGAGGGGAAGAAAAGGAGGACAGAGCAGGAAAAAAAAAATGGACAGAGCATGAAGAAAAAAAAAAAAAAGAAAGAGAACAAATGGGTTAAGAAAAACTGGACACAGTGTGTATTTTTTGGTTTTAAAAAAAATTTATAAAGCACAAAGCAAGATATAGGGAGGAGGAAAGTAAATTATTATGGAGAATTTGTATTATTTTGTTTCAATTTTCTATGATCATCTTTTGATTTCTATTTTTCTGAAGTTGTTTTCTTTCATTAATCATTATTTCCATCATTTCTTTCTTCAAGCACATTAGACATCTTGCTACACCTGTAATGATCACTTTAATTGAGTCTTTTGAAGAAGCAAAATTTATTTGGAAGACTTTCTTTCTTTATTCTCATGGCAAGAATATTCCAAAAGAAAACATTAATTTTTCTGGATTTTTGTGACTTATGTGGGTGGAGTTTTTTTTGTGTATTTTATTTTCCTCAGAAAATGGTGAATACAAAGGAGTTGCCAATTCATGACTTCAAGGCAGAATCAATTGTGCTATCAAGAGGACATTGGTTTCTGGACATTGAAACTGTGGAGGAACAAGTGGACCTAGAGTCAGATGATGAGCCAGAAATTCCAGAGGCTGAGAAGGTGGTGAAGGAACTTAAGGAGACCCTAAATATCATTGGCCAACACATATTTATAGTGGGAGTAGGAGGGTATAAATATACAATGTTGTGCCAGGAATTCTACAGGTTTCAAAGAGTTGCTGTCAATATGAAAAGATGGAAGGCAGTAGGGCTGCACAGAATATTGGAGGAGCCTATCTTCTTCATTGACTTTGAAAGAGTAGCACAGGTGATGGGAAGTTTGGAAGAAGTAGGGAAAGGTAATGATGCCTATTTCAGATGCAGAGTCAAAAACAAAGATAACCAGGAAGTAGGTATCACTATCAAGGGAGAACATATCAGAGCAGCACTGCAATTCTACACAATGGGAACCAAACTTGATCTGAGTTTTGTCAAAAAGAATAAGGAAACTTACATAGGATATACAAAGTTCACTGATTTTAAAGGAAGGGAGAAAGAAGAATATGCTGTAAGGATGTTCTTACAATTCTTTTGTTTTCCAAAACTACCGAGATATACAATGCCACATAAGTCAGTAACATTATTGATGTTTAACAACAAGGACAGAACCAAACCTTTTGGAGTAATGGATGTCTCACCATACATCCATGAACAGCTGAAAGAAGCAGCAAAACATTGGGAACAGAAGAAGTTCATGAATGGGGCCCAGTTCTTAACAAGAATCATATATCATGTTCTAGGGATGGAAGATCAACTGAAATTGGCTCCAGAAGCACAGTATTTCAGGAATCTTATGCATGGAATCAAGAGTCCTCCAAGGAAAATGACTGAAAGAGAAACAGAAGGACAAATCCGCATGAGGGGAACATGTATGAAAAGGAAGATGATATCTGAGGAAGTAATTCCTGTAAAGAAAAGAAGGTTGGACCCAAGGAAGGTGGAACTAGAAATGGAGGAAGCCACAAAAGAGGAACATGAAAAGGCACAGAAACAGGTTCAAGCCTCTAGTGAACCACATCCACCCCAAACAAGCAAAGAGCAACTATACACCTATCTAACCCAAGGGAATAACAAGAGAGCTATGTATGAAGCACAATACCAGAAAATGTTGGAAGACTACTCATGCAAAGCTACAGACTGGATTCAGGAGGAGGTGGAGCACTATGAAGCTCTTCATGACCAAATGATGACAGCTGAAACTGAGGAGGTGTTTGTCAGAAAAGAGGTGGAATTGCTAGCTTATTTTAAGGAATTACAAGGACCCCCAGAGACCAGAACCACTGTGGTGGTGAAAAAGAAGGTTCCAAGGAAGCCAGTACAAAAAAAGAAATTGACCAAGAAGGGAAAGGGTAAATCCATAGCTGAAACTGTTATCAAAGAGAGGGAGGAAGTAGTCATGGAAGAAACACAGAAGCCATCCATTGTGGAAGAAGTATCAAGACCCATAGAACCAGAAAAAGGAGGACCTTCACACTTCTCATCTGATTCTGAGAGTGATATTGAGAGTTTCCTGTTAAAGAGTTTAAATTTATCAATACCAAATACTCCTAATGTCATCATACAGACCTCTGAGAAACAAAAGACACCTGAGGAATTGAAGAAGAAGTCTCAGGAGGAACCAATTCAGGAACAGGCAGAAAAACAGCTCAGTCTGGAATATGAAAGAAGGATAATGAAGGGAAAAGCAGTAATGAGAGAACAAGCAAGTGAAATAAGAGAAGAAGTCAATTATGGGTGGGTGCATACAGGAATAAAACCCATATGGACAAAACCATCACACTTCAAATTGGATGAAAAGATAGAAGAGTTGACAAAGGAGATACAGAAGAGTAGTTCATTTAAAGAACAGAAGGATGTGAATAAGGATCAAGAAATAAAGAAGATAGAAATGGGAAAGAGTGCTCAAAAGGTTTCAGGGAAAGTAGTGGAAAAGGAGATCATTCAGAGTATAAAGGATGTGCTGCATGATTTGAAGAGCACTGAGGAATTTACATTCAATGAGGATCAAGAACAAGAGGTAGCAATGGACCTCATGCACAGTGATGAACAGGAAGAAGAACACAAAGAGGAAAGAAGTAATGATTAGGTGAAAGATTTGGAAGTAACTGGAATAGTTCTAGCACAGGAAAAGGAAAGACAGGAAGAACAAGCAGGTGAATGTCAGGAAAATTCTGGTCAGGAAACTGAATATAACCAGTTTCAGAAAACTCTAAGCCAAGAGAAGGAGATGCAAGCAAAGGAAGGACATCTCTCTAAAGAAACTCAACAGGTGTTGGAGAAAGAAAAGGTACAAGAAATAAAACTGATCTCAGAAGTTTTGGAGCAAAAGAGTTCAGGTGTTCAAGAAGACATGGTAGATTTAGAAACATTGGACACTCAGCCAAGCCATGAAGAAAATAAGGACAAAATTATAGAATATGAAGGAAAAGAGGAAGAGGAGAGTGAATGCAAAGAGGACAAACAGCTAGAAACCAAACAAATAGCAATAGAAGGAGAACTGGAAAGAATCCCAAAGAGTATTAGATCAGCATGTCAACTCATTATGAGCAATATTGAACAGTTCAGACCCTCAAGCCGAAATATGATCATTTCAGGGATGGTAGCAGAGTCAGAATTTGAAAAAGGCAGTATGGTTATTAAAGAGCATAAAAGGGAAAAGGAGCATATGGCAGAGCAACTAAGGAAGGTGCAAGAGAAGAATGAGGAGTTTTCCAGTAAAATAATTGCTTTGGAAGAGTTGGAAGTACAGAAGCAAAACAAGATTCAATACTTGGAAGAGAAGAATATGCAACTAACAGAGCAGAACGATAAATTGGAAAAAGAATTAAGAACTATTAAGGGGAGATATAGAACTCTACAAACTTCCTGTCAGATTTTGACTAAAGCTAATGAAGAAATCAATAAGCTACTATTGGAGGAAGGGCAATTGAAGGAGGAAAGTCAGACAGTCCAGATAACAGAGGGAGAAAAGGAAGGATTACTCAAAGAGATTCAGGAATTACAAAGAGAATTGAAAGAAGCTAAAGAATTAGAAAGGCAGGCTAGTACACATGCTCCTACATCTATGAGAGGCTATAATAAGCTACATCTGGATATGGAAAAGGAAAGAAATGAGTGGCAGACAAAGAGGGAAAAGGAATGGAATGAGTGGAAAAAAGAAAGAGAATTATGGGCACAACAGAATGGGAGTCTGATGTTGACTATAAAAGAATTGCAGAAGAAGTTAAATAAGCCACAAATCCAGGAAGAGACACATGGGGAAACTACACATGCAGAAGAACATGGGGTAGATAATATTGAGGGAGTACAACATGACAATGAACCAGCAGACAAAAAGTCAGAAGAAGAATATTCAGAGGATTTTGTAAATAAATTGCTGACAAGTAGAGATTCTAGAATGGAGTTCATCAGAAAGATGCATGATGAGTACGAAGAACAAATTGTCACATTTGCATTGAATAAGGGAATCAATCCAGATCAGCATCACTGGGCAGCAGATGGATTGGGGATACCATTTTGTATGATTTTGGAGAGTATAAAGAACTACCAGATGGCCAGAGTTGGGCTACCTCCAAACAAATACTTTGAGTATGAAGAGGACATCAATGTCACCAAAGAACTATTTGAGAGAGCCAACCCTAAGTGGAGAAATAAATGGTTGGATGCCAACAAAGAGTGTAGGAAAATCTAAAAAGAGGCACCTCTTCATTTAAAGATCAATCCAGCCTATTGTCGAGTAGCACGACGAAGAGAATGGACAACTTTTTGGGATAGAAGAAGAGAAGGTCAAATTCCTCCAAAGTGGATGAATTTTCCGAAAGTAGCAGGTCCGAAGGCAGGCACATGGCCTACCAAGAGTTATATGGTGAATACTGTTGAGTCTGTAATAACTACATACAAAGATGTCAATGACCCTGCTTGCATTCTACTTATAAGAATAATGAGATTAATTTTGGCCTGTATAGAAACTTATACTGACACAGATATCAGAACACTGAATTATATCGGCTTTAATTCTCCAACAGATGCATTATTATTTGATTTGAGTGAAACACCTGACAGAATTTGCTTAATGGCATATTACAGCAGAGTGATATTTTTGGTCAGTCATACTTGCAAATTTTTGAAGATGCCTTTGATTACGGGTTTTTTGAAAGAGAGTCAGAGATTTTTGGAAATCTGTCAGTTATTACTAAATCCAGACTTACGGCATATGAAGCTGCCTATACAGAATACTTGAAGAAGGATGTCATAGATAAAGCAGAAGCTGCAGTACAATGGAGAAAGGCATTATTTGAAATGGTCAATAATCTAAATATAACAGAAAGAAAAAGTCATGATTTGTTGTCACAAGTATATCAAAGAAAGAAGAAATGAAGAGAAGTGATTAGTGCAGAGGAGCAGGAAAATCTTTCGTCAGGAGCCGAAAGGCTTAGGAGGGGAAGGATGTTGGAAGATGCATTTTTGGAAACCTTTTTTGAAGGAAAAATATTGTAAAATGATAAGAATTTGTAGAAATATTTATGCAATTGTTGTAAAAGTAAGGAAGAGTCTTCCTTATGTAGGATAGAATCTGATATATTTTTTCCAGAATTTTTGGAAACTCTTAGATAGCATATTTTTAGATTAATAGAGGAAATGACCAAAATTCAAGTGTGAAAGAGGACACTTGAAAATGTATATAAGTCAATTTTCTCTATTTTGGAGAGGTTGGTTAGTCATTTGTACATGCTATCAATAGAGAAGAGAGAGTTTCTGCTGAAATCGTGTTTTCTGCTGTTACGTGTGTTTCCTTTGATGTGAAAGCTTGTTTCTTGCTTTATCATGGAGATTTGTGAGTTTCATTTGTGTAATGATGAGTAAGATGTATGAAGAGAGATGATTACTGATGTATTGCGTGAAGAAGGATTGAAGAATGATGCAGAAATGTGAAAATCGTCTACTGTTACAGAATCGCGATTGTCTCGTCTCTGTGATACAGGTGATATTTTCCAATTCTGATTTCATATTTGTATTCTGATGAGAAAATAACATGAATTAGACACAAAGATCATAGAAAATGATGAAGATTTGCTCTAGAAAAGGTAAACCCTAGATATTTCCTCTTCATTTTCATTTTCTCAGAATTCCAGCCATCAATCTCTTATTTCTATGAATCTATCATCTAGAAGGGGCTGTGGTCTTATGGATATTCCCAGGATTGACAAAATAAAGATGATTTGTTGATTTTTTTGTACTTCATGATTGGAGAGGACAACTCCAAAGTCAATAACAAACACTGACTCTATCTCCTTCCTTCCTAGGTCTTGCTTGGTAAGTGAATTTAGTTTGTTCCCAGACCTAAGGATCATTCAGCTAATTTTCACGATTTTGAACTCAAAAAATCGTGTTTTTCACGATTTTGTGTTCAAACTAGTGATTTTTCACCAATTTCTGTTGAAAATCGTGTTTCCCACGATTTTCTACCTAGGATAGTGTTTTTCACGATTTTGAACTGAAAATCGTGTTTTTTCACGATTCTATGTTCAAAATCTTGTTTTTCACGATTTTGAACTTAAAATCGTGTTTTTCACGATTTTCTACCTAGCATTGTGTTTTTCACGATTTTGTGCTTCAAAATCGTGTTTTTCATGATTCTGTGCTCAAAATCGTGTTTTTCACGATTCTGTGCTCAAAATTGTGTTTTCCACGATTCTGTGCTCAAAATCGTGTTTTTCACGATTTTCTAACTAGGATAGTGTTTTTCACGATTTTGTATTCAAAATCGTGTTTTTTCACGATTTTGTGCTCAAAATCGTGTTTTTCACGATTCTCTGCTCAAAATCGTGTTTTTCACGATTTTGAACTTAAAATCGTGTTTTTCACGATTTTCTAACTAGGATAGTGTTTTTCACGATTTTGTATTCAAAATCGTGTTTTTTCACGATTCTGTGCTCAGAATCATATTTTTCACGATTCTGTGCTCAAAATCGTGTTTTTCACGATTCTGTGCTCAAAATCGTGTTTTTCATGATTTTGAACTTAATATCGTGTTTTTCACGATTTTCTAACTAGGATAGTGTTTTTCACGATTTTGTATTCAAAATCGTGTTTTTCACGATTTTGTGCTCAAAATCGTGTTTTTCACGATTCTGTGCTCAAAATCGTGTTTTTCACGATTCTGTATTCAAAATCGTGTTTTTCACGATTCTGTGCTCAAAATCGCGTTTTTCACGATTTTGTTCCCAGACAATCGTGATTGCTCACAATCGTAAATAACTCGCCTTATTGATTTTTTAACATGCAATGAAAGAGATTTCTTAAAAAATACTTTTTTCCTACTGAAAACCCAAAAAAAACAGAAGATCGCAATTCCGTGATTTTTAGTTATTTCCTATTTTTGTTGTTCAAAAACCACTCATATGCAAGAATATGCACTCAAAAATGATGTTAAGACTCTTTACCTTGCTTGCTTGGTTGAAAGTTTCTCCAAAGTTTGAATTTTGCAGAAAGTCACGATTTTAGCTGCTCTCTCTCTCTCACACTCACTCAAATGAATTTTTCTTTGAATTACAGGTTTTTATAGTGTCCAGAAAATCGCGATTTTGTGTGATTTTCAAAATTCTTCACTCTTCCACTTGTCCAATCTTTACTTACCCAATCCTGATGATATCTTTTGCAATTGTCTTTCTCAAGAAACCCAAATATGCTAGAAATTCCAGAAATTTTCCCTTACAGAAAATCGCGATTTTGTGCAGAAAATCGTGTTTTTCCTGTAGATCTTATCTTGTGCAAATTTGAGTAATCTTTCTTCTTGTTTTCTTTCAATACCTTCTACCCATTGCAATTCACCAAACTCCTGTACTTTTGCATCAAAATCACAACCTTACTCAGAAAATCACGATTTTGTGCAGAAAATCGTGTTTTTTCTAAACTTCTGATTTTCTGAAAATTTGAGTATTCTTCTCTCTTGTTCCCCTTCAGTACCCTTTACCAACTCCAATTCCACAATCACCTGCAATTTTACCTCACAGTCACAATCATTAATCAGAAAATCGCGATGTTGTGCAGAAAATCGTGTTTTTTCAAATCTACTAATTTTTGAAATTTTTTTTTGCTTTTCTCTTACTTGGTTCCTATTACTCTTATCCACAAAGCACCAATGCAACTTCCTAAGCAGAAAAGAAATTTGTTTGATTGTTTTTTATGAATTTTATGAATTTTTTTAGTATTTTGCCCTAAAATAAAGGTGAACACTTTACTTAGGGTTTCTTGTTTGGTGATCTACTGATCCTATGTTCCTTGATTGGTTATGATTTCTTATGGCTCAGCTATCACAACAGTTCATGAGAAAATTTTTCCAAAGAAAATGTGCTATGAAATGCAAGCAATTTTTGCAAAGATAAACTCAATCACATCTTTCTTTTCAAAATGCAGATCAACTCAAGATTTATGCTTAGATTTGGTTAACAAATGAATCTCTTCTACTTGCATCTAGCTACTTTAACTGACTTTTCCTTAGTGCAACCATGTTATCTTCCCAAGATCCACAATGGTGCCTAGTACTTGGTCAAAAAGAACTCTAAAAATGCAAGAATAGACTCATGAATCTTTCCTACTTGCATCTAGCTACTTTAACTGACTTTTCCTTAGTGCAACCATGTTATCTTCCCAAGATCAACCATGGTGCCTAGTACTTGGTCAAAAAGAACTCTAAAAATGCAAGAATGGACTCATGTTACCTCATCTTCAGCTTTCTTGGCTTAAATCTTCCACACACCTGCACTTTTACTTCAACAATGTAATGAGCAACTATCAATTTACAAAAATTTCAGCACTTATAATTCTAAAAGATGATCTATTGCTTTCTTTTCCCAAAAGACAAACAAAAGACATCTACCTTTTCATGTTCACATTTCTTGATTAAAGAGTGTTACCTTTTCCTTGTGTTTGTTACCATCATCAATAGAAGATCCAGCAAGGTCCAACTTCAATGAAGCTTTTGAATTACTCCCCGGCAACGGCGCCAAAAAATGTTTATTATTGATCTTTGGAGTTGTCCTCTCAAATCATTTAGTATAAAGAATCAACAATACATCTTTACTTTGTCAATCCTGGAAGTATTCTTGAGACCACAACCCCTTCAAGATAATAGAATCCAAGAAATAAGAGAATAATGGCTAGAATTCTGAGAATTGTGAAGATGAAGAGTAAGTTCTAGGGTTTGGATTATCTTGAGCAAATCTCCACCATTTTCTACAGTCTTGGTGTCTATTGCATGCTATTTTATCAGCAGAACAGAATTATGAAGTCAAAATCAGAAAATATCACCTGTATCATACAGATGAGACAATCGCGATTCTGTGCAAACAGACGATTTTCAGCTCCAGCACCATTTTTTATCATTTCATCACTTAACACAACAGTATTCAGCTCTCTTCATACACATTCAACAGATTTACACAATAGAAGCTCATAAATCTCCATGGATACACATGAATAAGACTCACAAATCAAAGAAACCACATAGAAGAGGAGAGAACACGATTTTCAGCAGAAAACTCCTTCTCTATTCACTTAGATAGCATGTAAACAAATGATTAACCAACCCCCTCATAATAGAGGAAATTAGCTTATATACATTTTCAAGTGTCCCTTTTCACACTTGAATTTTGGTCCTTTCCTCTATTATTCTAAAAATATGCTATCTAGGAGTTTCCAAAAATTCTAGAAAAAATACATAAGATTCTATTCTACATATGAAAGAGTCTTCCTTATTTTTACAACAATTGCATAAATAGTTTTTACAAATTTATATCATTTTACAATTATTTTCCTTCAAAAAAGGTTTCCAAAAATGCATCTTCCAACAACACCCTCTTCTCTTTCGTCACCAATCCCTTGTACACTTCAACCCTTCTATCCTCCGAACCCATAATTGGCCATCCCATAATTCCCAGTGTGGTTGGAAATCTTGCACCCACAGAAGGCACCCTGTGTTTCCCAGCCTATCCCCCAATACGGATACCTCCATTCCATGACCCTCCCTTCCCATCTGTCCCCTACACCTCATTCTATCTAACCGCACCATCCCAACAACCATCCTTCGTGGCGCAGTCCATCAGCACTCCAATGTTTCAGAGGCACATTTCCCTGATGTTCGCAACGACATCAATCTACACGAACACCACACTCACTTCACCTACCATACCCACCTACATGGTAGCCCCTGTACACACCACTCTGTCTGACCCAATGGACATTTCACCCACCACAGCACCTCTCCCCACAATTCCACCCTCTCCCCCTCCACTACCCCCCACCTCACCACTCAACACATCATTGGTAGACACAGCATTCACTACCTCCCTTCCCATTCCCACCTCCCCTGCATTCCAAACTTTTCCCCTTGCATCTCATAATGTAAATAGCACGTTCAATACATTGCTTCAGTGTGCACATCAACTACAACAAGAATACCATCAATTGGAAGAACACACTGCTGCCCTCCAGGCAGAATCTCAGTGCCTACAGGCTAGAGTTAACACTTTAGAAGCTGATTAAAAGGATCGAGAAAGTAGGAAAGACACATGATGATCGCGTTGCCGTGCAAATTCAATCTCTCACAAATCTGGAAGAAACTGTCCTTCGATCTTCTTACTTTCAGAACCTATCACACCAACGTTTGATCACAACATCAGAGACGCAATACATGCCGTACTTTGTCTTGCTACATGATTATATTGCAGAAGTTAAAAGGCATACAGGGAAGGAGCCCACATTCGCCACTCAATTTGAGCCAGAGGACTTACCGGCAGATGCCCGTGCTGGCTCGATCTTCCAACCTAATTGGCGTGCACGTCTACTAACCGATTACCCTGAGATGATGAGCACATGGGCAACCATGCCACTTTATATCAAGTATAATCCACGCTATTGCCCAATGGTACATCGCAGATCCTGGCAAGCATTTGCAATCAAGGTACGCAACAATAAAGAATGCTCGGCTTGGGTTAACTATCCATATTTTGCTCCACCTCGAGGGACCCCAACCGTAGCCTACATGATATCAACAATTTGACACTGGTCTACACGTCTAAATAATGTACCCGACATAGCAGCGAAAATGTGTATGAAAATATTCGAGCTCATGACCATTGTCTTCAAAACCTTTCGGAAGGTACAAGCTCCATACATCTCTGCCCCTAGATTCTCTCAAGGTAACAAGGATTTAGTCTACCACATGAGCCAGACTCCCTCGGTCAATATAATCTTTGTCTGGCATGCACGAATAAAGTACTTACCCGCATGCTTCAAGCAAACATTTGAGGAAATGTTCTCTACGGGATTCTAGGAATATCATTCGGAAATTTTCATTCCCAGACCAACACATTTGCTACATCTATTCGCAGTAGAACAAGCCATCCATGCAGATCAGTTACGTCTGCCACATCTGGACATTCCAGGACCAATTGATTGGGATCGCATGATGACAGATTTGGCCAGAGGACTACGCTTACAAGAACATCAACTTGCCACTCATGTGGTGGACTATTACATCCAGCACTCCGAGCAACAAGAGTCTGTCAGAGACGACAAACGCGAGAGAGGGGGGGGTGTTGAGAGCACTATGGGCACCCAAGGACTGACTAGACAAGGAAGCCAGCGAAGAGAGTCAGAGCGAGGTGAAGGATTCAGTAGACAGAGCAGTCGACGCAAATCTGGCAGATAGGCCCTTCCAATTTTTCCAAATCAACATCTTTATAACAGTGATTCTCATCACCAACAATCATTGTAAATACCATTTCATAATTTTGTAGCTCCATTTTGTGCAAGCCAAGGAGTCCTTGAGCTTGAGGAGCTTTAGAAGTACCTACCTGTCAGTTTTCACATTTTTTAGACTTCGTTTGAACCTCCAAATAGGGTAGAGAACCTAATTTTTAACTAGGCCGGACACTAGGTCTGGACACGGCCAAAACCTAGTCAAAAACTATAAATAGAGCTAGAGAGCTCATTTTTGAGGTTAGCTTGTAATTGATCTAAACTTGTATGAGCATTTTGGAAGTAATCTAAAGAACTCCATTGCTTCTCACTCTTTGTCTTACTGTGTGTGCGTGTGTGTGTGTGTATGTGTGTGCATGCTAGTGTGCTTCTCACTCACGCACTTGTGCCTTCACTTGCTCAAGGTCTTCATACCATCCTCACGTCTTCCCGGATTGACATTAAAGGAGGTGCTACTCATCACTGAGCTACACACTTGTCTTGGTATCGTATCGTCTCAGTGTCGGGAGTCGTATCGCGATACCAAGTTGATATCGTATCGGCGTATATTCTAGTATCGTATCGCTTGAGCAATCTGGTATTGTATCACGAGGATTGTTGGTATCGTATCGTGGCAATAGTGCAGTATCATATTGCGGCCAGCAGCAGTATCGTATCGTGTAGGTTACAAGTATCGTATCGTGGCCAGATCGGTATCGCCCAGTGCAGTATCGCCTGGAAGTGGTATCGTCCAGAGTGGTTGAAGCATTTTGTCAGGCAACTTGAGGCATTGGAAGAGTCACTCAAGGAGAGTCTCAGAGACATAGAGAGTCTTAGGAGGGTGAATGAACTTGATGTCAGGGAGAGTGCTAAGTAGCCGAAGAAGTGTCATATCTTCTGTGGGAAGTGCTGCCCAGGTTAGTCACCACTCTGCCTATTCAGATACCTCTAGTGACTCAGAGGAGGAAATACCCATGGCTTCGGAAGACATGTAGGGTCCAACTCCAAGTAGAAATTTCATGACTACTGTAGAGGGAGATTACCGTACTTCTTTGCAGTATGTGTCTACCAATGCCCAGGAGATCCCCATCTACCTAGATGGCTTAAACAGATCTGTGGCTAGGATGGTAACTTCCATGAATGCCACGATCGTGCCCCGACCTGCTGTCAAGTATGAGGGAGGAGCATACATAGGCAAAATTGGTCACATCTACATCGTAACTGAATTTCCTGAGATGATCAATGAAAGGGGAGAGTTAGTGGAACCAGAAAACTCCGGAAGAACAAACCCTGAGGATTTAGTGACTACCCCTAGAGGCAGATCCCAAGTAACACGAGTCTTGAGAGGAGACTTGATACCTCAAGACGACTACTTATTGGAAAGTCTATATGATCCATGGATCAGACTTAATGCTTCAAACAGACTTACCTGCTCCAGGGAGAGAAGAAAGCCCCATGACATTTTATGAACTGAAGAATCGAGAAGATGAAACTAGACTCACATACTTGGACAAAAATCAGAGGAGATATTGGCCGGTTAGTGCCTTGGACAGGGCTCAGTTGAGATACATGGGTGTGCCTGTATTCCCTGAGAGAGATCAGGCAACTACTTTGCAAAACCCTTTTGGAAATCAACAAGAGACAGAACACACCACGTCAGGACAGACCACCCAACGAAGTGTGCCAAACCGTACTCATGTGCAATTTGCATCTCCAAGAGTGCAAACACACAATCAGGCCCACGCAGGGGTAGGTAATCAGTACCGACCACCAGTAAGACCACGACCGCCAGTAAGACCACGACCGCCAGTAGGAGGACAACCGGGAATGCCCCCAGTTAGACCAGCAGTCCCCAGTTAGACCGCCTGAACCAATGAGAAGACTGAGACCTATCCAAGTGGCCAAGTGTGTAAGAAATCATTATGATGGATTGGGAGAACCCTATGATCACATTGCTGAGTTTAAACAAGTTCTAAGGGCAGAACAAGTAGACGACTTCTTTGTGCAGTATGAGTCTTTTGGACTCACCCTCACAGGAACGGCTCTAACTTGGTTCCAGCCATGAGACCCTAATCAATTTGGAAACATGGAACAATTCTTTCAAGAATTCATTGGGGAATTCACGAAGAGAGGGATTAAACACAATTCCGCGTCTTTAATCCATAGTTTTAAACAGAACCCTAATGAAACAGTAAAAACAGTGGCTAGAAGATTCAATCAGTATGTGGATAGATGCCCAATGGCTGAAAGACCCACTCAGCAAAAAATGATTTCATTATTTTTGGATGGACTCACGAATGGAACCCTGAGAACCTTAGTTTACGTGAAGATGTTACAAACCCTGAGTGAATGTCTTCAGGAATGCATTGACCTGGAAGATAACCTAGCTAAGGACCTCAAGAGCACTCCCAACCCCACTAAATCAGAAGACTCGCGAAGTACCATTACCTCCAATTCCAGTAATGTGGAAGAATTAGCGGAGCTATTAGCAAAAAAACTAGGAGTCCAGGGACAAAGAACTTACCAACACCCAGCACAAAGAGTGCCTATGCTACGAAG
This sequence comes from Ceratopteris richardii, assembly GCA_020310875.1. Taxonomy (NCBI): domain Eukaryota; kingdom Viridiplantae; phylum Streptophyta; class Polypodiopsida; order Polypodiales; family Pteridaceae; genus Ceratopteris; species Ceratopteris richardii. Next base: position 208,694,884 of record CM035409.1, on the reverse strand, counting down.
ATGTAGTCTATGCGGAGGAGATCACCCCACTCACATGTGTGTGCGAGGAGGGACCCGTGCACATCAAACATACCCATACAACAGACATCACCAACTAAGAAATGCTTTGACCCATGAGACCAACCATTAGACCACCTGTACCAAGAGGACCTTGTTATAGGTGCGGAGGAGACCATTTTATTAGAGAATGCCCTCGACCTTACAATCCACCACCACCCAGGACTTGGGAAGGATATTGCAACGATTGCGGAAAGGAACATCTTTTCAGGGACTGTCCTAAGAATCCAACCAAAGTCCACGACACTGCACCTATCAATGTAACTGAAGTAATAGAAGGATCTGGAAGTGATAAGGAATATACTGTGCCACTGAAAGCCATTACAAGAGCTCAGATAAGGCAACAAAAAGGGAAACAACCAGAATAGGAACGAGAGAGAGATAAAGCCGTAAGTCCTAAAGTTCAGGTAGTGGAAGATTCTGAGGATCCACGCGAGAGTACCCAGAACACCAAAGCACAAAAATGGAAGGAAAGAAGAAAAAAACTCAAAAATAAATGGGCAAAAAATGAGAGTCAAAAAAATAAAAAACAAATCCGAAACAAAAGGGAACATAAAGAACAAAGGATTCGGGAGGAGATTCCGGTGTCACCACTTATCCAAGAGAAAGAGAAACTAGGATCAATTCTAGCTCACCCAAAACCAGACGACTTAGATATGTGGCTGAAAGCTTACCAAGCTAGAATTAAGACTGAGCCGAATATAGAGCAACAAAAAAAACTTTATCCACAAGGGGAGCTAGAAAAGGAAAGACTAGCAATATGTAAAAAGCTTATAGAGGTAGCATAGGCAACCCTAGAAAGACTATCCCAGCTCTGCCAGAGACAAGGATAACAGATGATCAATACGAAGAATGTGTCCAATCCAAAGGTAAAGAACTTAGAAGGAAGGAAGACATAGATGAACAAATGAAAATTCAAGATGACCCTGTGTCAATAATACCGGACTTAGAGGCAGAATGGCCGAAGGAATTATGGAATAGACTTCACGAAGAACAATGGAAGAAAAATGGAGTATCGAAGCCTCCTTTTGAGGAAATAGATGTGGAAGTTTATCAACCAAATACCAACCTGGAGGAAGTATATGAAGAAGTATCAAGACTCGATAGGAAGAGGGAGGAAACCCTGAGTATTTCCACCTTACCTAATTACATGGGAGAATACGAAAAGGATTCTATAATAATACGAGCACCTACAGTACAGGGAAAAGGAAAAGGAAACTCAGAAAAAAGTTCACACAATCTAACGGAACTCAAGAAAACAAAAGTACAATGCAAGTTGACCGTGGAAGAATTACTTCAACTTAAGCCACAATTATGGAGACAATTAGCAAGCCAATTAGAATTAGGGCAAGAAAAGGAAGGAAAGGGAAAAGAGAACACATCTAAAATACAAATCCCAGTGGATAAAGTGGGAGAGTTTAGTGAAGGTGACGAAGGCAATACATGTCTGCATGTCACTTACAATGGATACATGACCAAGGCTATACTAGACACGGGAGCCGGGGTAGGAATTGCCACCAAGGAGATTTGGGAGAAATGGGGGAAACTTGCCTTACGACCCACACGCATGAAGCTCCAATTAGCAGATGGTCATGTGGAGAAACCCTTAGGAATATTGGAGAGAATCAAATTAACCACCTGTGGAGTAGAATTCGAACACACACTAGCCATTTGTAAGTTTGAAAAAGCCAACAACTACGAAATGATATTAGGGCGACCCTTTATGAGACAAATGCGGGTAGTGCAAGACTGGGGAAGAGATTCATTGTACCTACAACATCAAGGAAATACAACCAAGATAAACTTGCATACGTTTGCTTATTGACATGTTCCTCCACTGCAGTTTAATCCCATACACAAGGAGGAAGACGACCTATCCATGCATAGTGCTGGATCGAGCGATCAATCTTGGATGCACGAGGATGCCCAGTTATGTATGTGCAAAGAGGCCAAGAAGGAGGAGAGTAAAAGGCAAATGTGGCCGGTAGGACATCCTGACTACCGACCAGTAGAGGACCCAGGGTACATGCCTCAAATCTTTCCAGATGAGACCTTTGAACCGCATGGATGGATGGAAATTCTAGCAACCTTAGATGTGTGCATGAATGAGGAAGTTTTGACAATGAACGAGTGCATAGATGAGGAAGGTTATGATGTAAATCTTTATATGGTTGTCCTTCAAGAAGTAGATGAAGGGGAAATCGTGGAAAAAGAATGGAAAGAGGAATATGAGAGTATAGAAATGGAGCTAGAATTCGATTCCGAAGAAAGCTATCTAGACACCATTCGAAATAGAGAGAAACAGGAACCTACCAAGATCTTAGCAATCAAAGCTACTCCCATGGTACAAAAGCAAGCAGAAGACATGAGTAAAATGGGACCTGATCCAGATTTGTTTGAAGTTCCTGAATATTTTAAAAGATATGAAGTAGAAGAGAGAAAGGTAGCCATTCAAACGCCTAAACGAGAGGCTAGAGATGGAGAAGCATACGACAACAAAGAACAAACAAAAAAAGTTTTTGTAACAGTGGAAGACGGAGAAGAGCGATGCACCTACATAGGCAAAGATGTATCAGAGGAGGAGGAAGAAGAACTCATACAGCTGATCCGAGAATATCGAGACGTGTTCGCATGGACATATAAGGATCTTAAGGGTGTAGAACCCAATATTTGTTCTCATTGAATACCAATGACCACAGATGCAAAACCATCTAAACAACGCCCTTATACGTATAATGAGGTGTATGCAGCAAAAATTAAGGAAGAAATTGACAAGCTACTAGCAGCAGGATTCATATACGAGATAGAACACACCGAGTGGGTATCGCCATTAGTAGTTGGGCCTAAGAAAAATGGAAAATTGAGGGTGTGCATTAACTTGAAAAAGGTCAATGCAACCACCATATGTGATAGCTACCCATTACCCATCACGGACCATCTATTGGAAAGAGTAGCAGGAAAGGAAGTCTATAGCTTCTTAGATGGATTCTTCGGATACAACCAAGTAGCTACTGCTACTGAGGATCAACATAAGACCGCATTCGCGACCGAATGGGGAAGGAATTCCTGAAAACGAGTATGGAAGTGTATGTAGATTATCTATGTACATACTCGAATCAAAGACTAGATCACATTCCTGAGTTGAGAAAAATATTTAATAAATGCTGCCAGTAATGAGTCTGCCTAAACCCAGAAAAGTGTGTCTTCATGGTGAGACAAGGGAAGATCTTAGGACACATAGTCTCAAGAAATGGAATATCCACGGATGAGGACAAGATCAAGGTCATCTTAGAGCTTCCTAGACCAAAGAATGCGAAAGAGGTACAAGCCTTTACGGGACATTGTGGATATTACCGTCGGTTTATTCACATGTATGCCATAATAGCCAAACCCCTCTATGGCCTCTTAACTCAATTCACTTGGACGGAAGAGTGCGAGAAAGCATTCAATGAATTAAAAAAGAGGCTTAGCATGGCCCCAATTCTCAAAATGCCCAATTGGAACAAGCCTTTTCATATTCATGTTGATGCTTCTAAATTGCAATAGGATGTATCTTAGCCCAACCAGCTGATGAGGGAAAGCTAGATCATCCAATTGCCTATGCCAGTAGACAACTGAATCAAGCTGAAAGGAATTATACAACAACCGAGCAAGAAGGATTAGGAATGGTATATGCAGTTAAGAAATTTAGACACTATTTGTTAGCCAATAAATTTAAGTTCTTCATAGACCATCAGGCCCTACTGTACTTAGTCAATAAACCTTGTAACACGGGCAGATTAGTAAGATGGTTGTTGCTGTTAATGGAGTTCGACTTCGAAGTGGTAGTAAAAAAAGGAAACACGCATGTAAGAGCAGACCACCTTTCTAGGTTAACCCACGGAGAACCGCCAAGTGGAGTACACGATGATCTGCCAGATACTTACTTGTTCAATCTGGAAGTATGTCCAGCTGTTTGTTATTGATCTTTGGAGTTGTGCTCTCCAATCATTTAGCATAAAGAATCAACAATACATCTTTATATTGTCAATCCTGGAAGTATTCTTGAGACCACAGCCCCTTCAAGATGATAGAATCCAAGAAATAAGAGAATAATGGCTGGATTTCTGAGAATAGTGAAGATGAAGAGGAATTTCTAGGGTTTGGATTATCTTGAGCAAATCTCCACCATTTTCTACAATCTTGGTGTCTATTGCATGCTATTTTATCAGCAGAACACAATCATGAAGTCAAAATAAAAAAATATCACATGTATCATACAGACGAGACAATCACAATTCTGTGAAAATAGACGATTTTCAGCTCCAGCACCATTCTTCATCATTTCATCACTCAACACAATCATGAAGTCAAAATAAAAAAATATCACATGTATCATACAGACGAGACAATCACAATTCTGTGAAAACAGACGATTTTCAGCTCCAGCACCATTCTTCATCATTTCATCATTTCATCACAGATCAAAGAAACCACATAAAAGAGGAGAAAACACGATTTTCAGCAGAAAAATCCTTCTCTATTCACTTGGATAGCATGTAAACAAATGATTAACCAACCCCCTCATAATAGAGGAAATTAGCTTATATACATTTTCAAGTGTCCCTTTTCACACTTGAATTTTGGTCCTTTCCTCTATTATTCTAAAAATATGCTATCTAGGAGTTTCCAAAAATTCTAGAAAAAATACATAAGATTCTATCCTATATAAGGAAGACTCTTCCTTATTTTTATAGTTGTTGCATAAATATTTTTACAAATTTCTATCATTTTACAATTATTTTTCTTCAAAAAGACTTCAAAAAATGCATCTTCCAACATCCTTCCCCTCCTAAGCCTTTCGGCTTCTGACGAAAGATTTTCCTGCTCTTCTGCACTGATCACTTTTCTTCATTTCTTCTTTCTCTGATATACTTGTGACAGCAAATCATGACTTTTTCTTTCTGTAATATTTAGATTATTGACCATTTCAAATAATGCCTTTCTCCACTGTACTGCAGCTTCTGGTTTATCTATGACATCCTTTTTCAAGTACTCTGTATAGGCAGCTTCATATGTTGTAAGTCTGGAATTTGTAACAACTGATAGATTTCCAAAAATCTCTCACTCCCTTTCAAAAACCCGTAATCAAAGGCATCTTCAAAAATCTGTAAGTAATGACTGCCCAAAAATATTACTCTACTGTAATAGGCCATTAAGTAGATTTTGTCAGGTGTTTCGCTCAAATCAAATAATAATGCATCTGTTGGAGAATTAAAGCCGATATAATTGAGTGTTTTGATATCCGTGTCGGTATAAGTTTCTATACAGGCCAAAATTAATCTCATTATTCTGCAAGCAGGGTCATTGACATCTTTGTATGTAGTTATCACAGACTCAGCAGTATTCACCATGTAACTGTTGGTAGGCCATGTGCCTGCCTTTGGACCTGCTACTTTCGGGAAATTCAACCACTTAGGTGGAATTTGACCTTCTCTTCTTCTATGCCAAAAAGTTGTCCATTCTCTCCTTCGTGCCACTGGATAGTAAGCTGGATTGATTTTTAAATGAAGAGGTGCCTCTTTCCAGATTTTCCTACACTCTTTGTTGGCATCCAACCATTTGTTTCTCCACTTTGGATTGGCTCTTTCAAATAGTTCTTTAGTCACATTGATGTCCTCTTCATACTCAAGGTATTTGTTTGGAGATAACCCAACTCTGGCCAACTGATAATTCTTTATACTCTCCATAATCATACATATCGGTATTCCCAATCCATCTGCGGCCCAGTGATGCTGATCTGGATTGATTCCCTTATTTAATGCAAATGTGACAGTTTGTATTCATCCTCATCATGCATCTTCCTGATAAACTCCATTCTGGAATCTCTACTTGTCAGCAATTTTTTCACAAAATCTTCTGAATATTCTCCTTCTAATCTTTTGTCTGCTGGTCCACAGTCTGTTGTGTTTCCTCAATATTGTCTACCCCATATTCTTCTGCATATGTAGTTTTCACATGTGTTTCTTCCTGGATTTGTGGTTTATCCAATTTCTTCTGCAATTCCTGTATAGTCATCATCAGACTCCCATTTTGTTGTGCCCATAGTTCTCTTTCTTTTTTCCATTCATTTTGTTCCTTTTCTCTTTTTGTCTGCCAATCACTTCTTTCCTTTTCCATATCCATGTATAGCTTATTATACCCTCTCATAGATGTAGCAGCATGTGTACTAGCCTGCTTTTCTAATTCCTTGGCTTCTTTCAATTCTCTTTGTGATTCTTGAATCTCTTTGAGTAATCCTTCCTTTTCTTCCTCTGTCATCTGGGCTGTCTGACTTTCCTCCTTCAATTGCCCTTCTTCCAATAGTAGCTTGTTAATTTCTTCATTTGATTTAGTCAAAATTTGATAGGAAGTTTGCAGAGTTCTATATCTTCCCTCAATCTTTCTCAACTCTTTTTCCAATTTAGTGTTTTGCTCTGTTAGTTGTACACTCTTCTCTTCTAAGTATTGAATCTTATTTTGCTTCTGTACTTCTAGCTCTTCCAAAGCAATTATTTTACTAGAAAACTCCTCATTTTTCTCTTGCACCTTCCTTAGTTGCTCTGCCATTTTCTCCTTTTCCCTTTTATGCTCTTTAATAATCATACTGCCCTTCTCAAATTCTGACTCTGCTACCATTCCTGAAATGATCATGTTCCGGCTAGAGGGTCTGAACTGTTCAATGTTATTCATAATGAGTTGACATGCTGATCTTATACTCTTTGGTATTCTTTCCAATCCTCCTTCCATTGTCATTTGTTTGGTTTCTAGCTGTTTGTCCTCTTTGCATTCACTCTCCTCTTCCTCTTCTCCTTCATATTCTATAATCTTGGCCTTTTTTTCTTCATTACTTGGATGAGTGTCCAATGTTTCTGAATCTGCCATGTCTTCTTGAACACCTGAATTCTTTTGCTCTAATACATCTGAGATCAGCTTTATTTCCTGTACCTTTTCTTTCTCCAATACCTATTGAGTCTCTTCAGAAAGGTATCCTTCCTTTGTTTGCATCTCCTTTTCCTGGCTTAGAGTTTCCTGAAACAGGTTATATTCAATTTCCTTACCAGAGTTTTCCTGACATTCACCTGCTTGTTCTTCCTGTCTTTCCTTTTCCTGGGCTAGAACTGTTTCAGTTACTTCCAAATCTTTCACCTGATCATTACTTCTTTCCTCTTTGTGTTCTTCTTCCTGTTCATCAATGTTCATGAGGTCCATTGCTACCTCTTGTTCTTGATCCTCATTGGATGTAAATTCCTCATTGTTCTTCAAATCATGCAGCACATCCTTTATACTCTGAATGATCTCTTTTTCCACTACTTTCCCTGTGACTTCTTGAACATTGCCTTTCTCAAATATTTCCTCTGCTTCCTGTAGTGAATCTTGATCTGTGCCTTTTTGTTTTATGACTGAGCTGCGCACTTGTGCCTTCTTGGCTATTTCTTCTATGCTCTCCTCTAGTTTGAAGTAGGTTTGTGACGGTTTTGTCCATATGGATTTCACCCCAGCATGCACTAGTCCACAACTAACTTCTTCCCTTATTTCACTTGCTTGTTCTATCATTACTGCTTTTCCCTTCATTAACCTTCTTTCATCTTCCAGACTAAGCTGTTTTCGTGCTTGTTCCTGAATTGACTTATCCTGAGACTTTTTCTTCAATTCCTCAGGTGTTTTCTGTTTCTCAGAAGCCTGTGTAATTATGTTAGGAGTATTTGGTATTGATAAATTTAGACTCTTTAACAGAAAACTCTCAATATCACTATCAGAATCAGATGAAAAGTGCGAAGGTCCTCCTTTTTCTAGTTCTATGGGTCTTGATACTTCTTCCACCATGGATGGCTTCTGTGTTTCTTCCATGATTACTTCCTCCCTCTCTTTGGTGACAACAGTTTCAACTATGGATTTTCCCTTTCCCTTCTTGGTCAATTTCTTCTTTTGTATTGGTTTCCTTGGAACCTTCTTTTTCACCACAACAGTGGTTCTGGTCTCTGGAGGTCCTTGCAATTCCTTGAAATAGGCCAGCAACTCAACTTCTTTCCTGACAAACACCTCCTCAGTTTCAGCTGTCATCACTTGATCATGGAGTGCTTCATAGTGCTCCACCTCCTCCTGAACCCAATCTGTGGCTTTGCATGAATAGTCTTCTAGCATTTTCTGATATTGTGCCTCATACATAACTCTTTTGTTATTCCCTTGGGTTAAATAGGTGTATAATTGCTCTTTGCTTGTTTGGGGTGGGTGAGGTTCACTAGAAGATTGAACCTGTTTCTGTGCCTCCTCATGTTCCTCTTTTGTAGCTTCCTCCATTTCTAGTTCCACCTTCCTTGGGTCCAACCTTCTTTTCTTTACCGGAATTACTTCCTCGGATATCATCTTCCTTTTCATACCTGTTCCTCTCATGCGGGTTTGTCCTTCTGTTTCCCTTTCAGTCATTTTCCTTGGAGGACTCTTGATTCCAGCCATAAGGCTTCTAAATTACTGTGCCTCTGGAGCCAATTTCAGTTGATCTTCCATCCCTAGAACATGATAAATGATTCTTGTTAAGAACTGGGCTCCATTAATGAACTTCTTCTGTTCCCAGTGTTTTGCTGCTTCTTTCAGCTGTTCATGGATGTATGGTGAGACATCCATTACTCCAAAAGGTTTGGTTCTATCCTTGTTGTTGAACATCAATAATGTCACTGACTTATGCGGCATGGTATATCTTGGTAATTTTGGAAAACAAAAGTACTGTAAAAACATCCTTACAGCATATTCTTCATTCTCCCTTCCTTTAAAATCAGTGAATTTTGCATATCCTCTGTAAGTTTCCTTATTCTTTTTGACAAAACTCGGGTCAAGTTTGGTTCCCATTGTGTAGAATTGCAGTGCTGCTCTTATATGTTCTGCCTTGATAGTGATACCTACTTCCTGATTATCCTTGTTTTTGACTTTGCATCTGAAATAGGCATCATTCCCTCTTCCTATTTCTGTCAAACTGTTCATTACTTGTGATGCCCTCTCAAAGTCACTGAAAAAGGTGGGCTCCTCCAATATTCTGTGCAGTCCTACTGCCTTCCATCTTTTCATATTGACAGCAACTCTTTGAAACCTGTAGAATTCCTGGCAAAACATTGTATATTTATACCCTCCTACTCCCACTGTGAATATGTGCTGACCAATTATGTTTAGAGTCTCCTTAAGTTCCTTCACCACCTTCTCAGCCTCTAGAATTTCTGATTCTTCATCTGACTCTAGGTCCACCTGTTCCTCCGCAGCTTCACTGTCCAGAAACCAATGGCCTCTTGATAGCACAACTAATTCTGCCTTGAAGTCATGAATTGGAAACTCATTTGTATTCACCATTTTCTGAGGAAAGTAAAATACACAAAGAAAAACTCTACCCACATAAGTTGCAATAAAATCATAGAGTAATATGTAGGGATTTATTTTTAGATGTCATGACATAAAAATGAAAATAAAATCCAAAATAAATTCCATTTCTCCAAGAAAGACTCAAAAAGTGATCATCACAGGTGTAGCAAGATGTCTAGTGCAGTCCCTTTTCCTAACCACTCTTTTGGAAAAACAAATCATTCATCAAATGATAGAAAACAAAAAATTAACTAAAAAAACTAACTAAAAAATAAAAAATAAAAAATAAAAAATAATTTTTCTCAATTTTTCTTTCTTTTTTTCAACAATGATTTTTTCTTTTTTTTTTTCAACAATGATTTTTTTTTTCAAATACTTTTTTCTATTTCTTTTCTTTTTTTCTTTTTTTATTTTCATTTTTTTTCATAAGAATTTTTTTCTTTCTTTTCTTCCCCTCCTAATTCTCTTTTTTAGAAAAGAAAATCAGGTCTAATATATATTTTTTCATAATTTTTCAGCATGTTTTGATTTGATCAAATCTGGATTATCTTTTTTCCACTGGAACAATTCTGATTTTTTAACCCAGTACTTCCTGACTCCAGTTGGTCTGGTTCCAGGCAAACCACCATTCCCTTTGAATAAGCATTTTGTAGGAGTTTTTGGTCTCCATATCCATTTTGTCCTTGATTCCTGTTTCAATGAGGAGACCTGTTGTAGTCTTTGATTCCATATGCTTTTTGCTCTGATGCTTTGATTCTTTGGACAATGCCATGATTGCCATCTTCTTCTTATCTCACCACCCTTCTTTGTTCTTCCAATCCTTTGCTGATTTTGTCTATATGAAGCTTGATCATTTAACATTTGTATTGGTAATGTTTGTGTATCCTCAAATGCAAAAGTGAATCCTTCAAAGTGTATATCATGCACATCTGATGGAATTTCCTGTTTTTCATTACTCAATAGAAATTTTAAATACCTTTTGTCATTTATGTTCAATTTAAGCTCCATCTTTTCAAAATCCAAGATCACTTTACCTTGTTGAAGCCATGGTTGACCTAAAATCACTTTTTCAGTCATCAGATTATCTGGCCATTCTTCATAGTCTATTTTCATATATTCTTCATTAAACTTTACTTCAATAGTTAGTGAAGACATGCTCTGTACTATTTGACCTTCCAATGTTCTGATTAGGGTTCTAATTTCTTTTCTTTTTATGTTGAATTTACTTACCAGGGCTGAACTAATCAGATTTACTTGTGCTCCAGAATCTATCAAAACCCTAATGCTTTCATTTTGAAAATCCATTATCATCACAGGGACATGTTCCTTTGGTTTGAGAGGAGTTTCACACAAACAGACTTCCCTAAGCTCATTGATTTTTCTTATTCTTTTCTAGCTTCCTGTTGAGCTTCTTTTCTCATGTCTTCCTCTTCTCTTTTCCTATTTTGAGCTTGTTGCAACCTTCTCCATTCATCAACAGTTAATGGGCAATCATACCTCTTAACTCTGCATCCACTTATAAAGTTTGGCATGATTTCCCCATCTATGTTAGCTAGTTGAATGGCTCCACTGTTGCTTATCTGATGTATAATATATGGTCCATGTCCTTTTTTCTAGAACTTTTTCTGATGTTCCTTGACTGTGTACGCCAACACTAGATCTCCTACTTGTAGATCCTTCTCTTTTATGTGAACATCATGATAAGATTTTTGTCTTTTCTTGTCCACATATAAACTCATAATGGCTTGGAGTCTAGATGCTCCCAACTTTTCCAATTCCATTACTCTTTCTGATAGTTCATGTCCAGTCCAATTATAGTGACTTCCTACTTTTAATGTTGGAATAAGGAATTCCATGGGTAAAACTGCATTCTGTCCATATACTAGATTGAATGGTGTGCTCCCTATTGCAGTTTTATAAGCCACTCTATAAGCCCATAGGACATGATTAAGTTTCAGATCCCAATCATTCCTGTTTGTGTTCACTAATTTTGATAGTACAGTACAAAGTACTTTATTAGTACTTTCTGCTAGCCCATTGGCTTGTGGGTGATATGGGGCTGACTTTCTATGACTAATCAAGAAATATTCAATGATATTTCTATGATCTGGTTTACAAAATGGGTCCCCCTATCACTTACTAGTTCAATTGGAAGTCCAAATCTGGTGATAATGTTTTCATATAGGAATCTGGCAGTAGTATTAGCATCATTTCTCTTTGTGGCTTTGGCCTCAGCCCACTTTGTCAGGTAGTCTGTAGCCACTAAGATGTATTCAACATGGGATTGTTTTGTTGGAGAATGTATAGGTCCAATGAAATCCAATCCCCATTTACTAAAGGCTCTGGCTGAAATTAATGGAACCAATGGCATATCATTTCTTCTATTTGGTTGACTTACCCTCTGACAGACATCACACCTTTTTACATAGGTTCTTGCATCCGGAAATAGCGTTGGCCACCGAAAACCAGAATATAAAATGAGTTTAGCAGTTCTGTCACTTGAGAAGTGTCCTCCTGCCACTCCAGAGTGTGCCATTTCCAACATTTCCAGATATTTATTCTCAGGAACACAAATCCTTAGGTATCTTTCCATTCCTCTCTTATACAACTGTTCCCCTATCAATTGATATTCCTCAGAGATTACTTGTAAATTTTTTGAATGTGTACCAGCTATGACTTGTTTTCCTTTCTTCTTCCTTCTCAATTCTTCAATGATATTTTCACTCCAATCTGGGTTTTTCTGGAACCAATACAGAGTTATGAATTCTGAATCTTGCAATATTTGGCACTTCCTGCAATTGGCAATGTATTTTGATACATCTTGAATTTTATTAGGCCAATGTACCCCCATCCTATTGAGATTACTTAGGGTGACCACCCTAGAAGCATGAGTGCAAGGGTTCCAATGATGAGCTCTCCTTAGATATTCTTGTTGCTCCTCCTCAGGAGTGCAATATTCTAATATACCTGTGTGGTTGAGATGGTATAAATGCCCGGCTAGTAACATGAAGTTCTTGCTTTGCAATACTAGGTGTGCATTCTTCCCAATTGTTCTACAAGGTCCCATGGTTAATAATGGTACTAAAGTCATGGCCCACTCAGGAACACTCTCCACCTTAAACAGATAAGTGTCTGGCACATTGTCATCTAAAGGTGACCTGGGTTCTTCAGACTGGATTCGAGATAAATGATCTGCTCTCAAGTGTGTTTTCCCTTGTCTGACCACCACTTCAAACTCAAATTCCATTAACAACAGAAACCATCTGACTATTCTTCCTGTGTGACAAGGTTTATTTACCAAATATAACAAAGCTTGATGGTCTACAAAGAACTTAAACTTGTTGGCCAAAAGGTAATGTCTGTATTTTTTTACAGCAAATACCATGCCCAATCCCTCTCTTTTAGTGGTTGTGTAATTTTTCTTTGCTAGATTCAATTGTCTACTAGCATAGGCTACTGGAAAATCTAACTTGCTTCCTTCTATAGATTGTGCTAACACACATCCCAAAGCATAATTGGAAGCATCCACATGAACATGAGAAATTTTGTCCCATTGAGGTGTTTTCAGAATTGGGGCAGTTACCAAAAAAGTTTTTAGAGTTTCAAAGGCTTGGTCACATTCCTTAGTCCACTCAAACTTTGTAATTAGGGCATATAAGGGTTGTGCTATGTCAGCAAATTTGTGTACAAATTTCCTATAGTACCCACAATGTCCCATGAAAGTTTGAAGTTCCTTTACACTTGTCGGTCTTGGAAGCTCTATTATGGCCTTTATTTTCTTCTCATCAATTGAAATTCCATTTTTAGAGACTATATGACCCAGCATTCTTCCTTGTCTCACAAAGAATACACATTTCTCTGGATTTAAGCATACTCTGTAGGTTCTGCATTTCCTGAATATATTTTCTAAGTCCTGCAAGTGATCTTGTCTTTTTAATGAAAAAGTACAAAGATCATCTACATAGATTTCCATTACCTTCCTCAAGAACTCTTTGAAGATATGACACATCAATCTCTGAAAAGTTGCTGGAGCATTGGTTAACCCAAAGGGCATAACCCTAAAGGCATAGATTCCCTATTCTGTGGAGAAGGCAGTTTTATGTTGGTCTTCCAATGCTAGGGGACCTGGTGTATCCTGAAAACCCATCTAAAAAATTATAAACCTCCTTCCCAGCAACTCTTTCTAGATGATGATCTGTTATAGGCAGTGGATAGTTATCCCTTATAGTTGCTGCATTTACCTTTTTCAAGTTAATGCATACCCTAAGTTTCCCATTCTTTTTTGGTACCACAACTATAGGAGATATCCATTCTGTATACTCAATTTCATAGATGAAATTGGCAGCTAAGAGCTTGTCAATTTCTTCCTTTATCTTAGCAGAGTATTTATCATTAAATGTGTAATGTCTCTGTTTACTAGGTTTTGCTTCAGGTGTCATAAGAATCTTATGCTCACAGATTTTAGGATCAATACCTTTCAAATCCTTGTAGCTATAAGCAAATACATCCCTATATTTTCTTGCCAAGTTTCTTAGTACCTCTTCTTCTTGGGTTGTCATGTCATCAGCCACTACAATGTGTCTTTCTTCTCCCTCCTCCTAAGTGATCATGATCTTTTTAGTTTCTTCCTCATTATCATAAGCTTCTCCTTTCTTCTTTTCCCTCTTTGGTTTCCTTCTGAGAAGTAATCTATTTTCCACTTCATAAGTCTTGAAATTTTCTGGTACATCAAATTGTTGATCTTTGTTCACTTCCCTTGTCTTCTTCTCATTCTCCTAGTTTTCCTCTATTTCCTTGTGTTTATTTTTCTTGTACTTACCTGAGATTTTATCCTTAATAGCATCTTCAGCTTTTACTTCCTCCGAAAATTGTGTCTTTCCTTTTTCTAATATCATTTCTTCTTCTAAGTCCTCTTCTGTTCTGGATACCTTTATCATTTGTACTCCAATGTGAAAAATATCATATCCTTCTTCATTGTGAAATTCCACTCCTACATATTCATCACTGGCTAGATCCATGGTAGCCAAGATTTGATTCCACCCATAGGGCTCAAATTCCTCATCCTTGAATTGTTGAGGTACATAATTCTCATCTTGTAACCTCCTTCCTTCCACACAATCCTCTCTTCTTAATCTCCTTTTCCTATTGGTCAAATTTCTTATCATATTGCATTTCCATACTGATGATTCAGCTTCATCCTGGTCCTCTCTTTCTGATTCCTCACTCAACTCTTGATTCTGATGAATTTTATACCATTCTTGAGGGGATATGTCACAATAGTTCCCATTTCTTAGATTTACTTTGGTTATTCTTCCTTTGCTCTGCAGGTATAAGCAATCATTACCCCAATCTTGTACAATTTGCATTTGTCTCATGAATGGTCTTCCTAGGATAATTTCATATGAAGTAGATTGTGGGAATTCAACTATAGCAAAGGTATGTTCTATCTCTATCCCACATATGTCCACAATCACTTTTTCCCATATTCCTAGGGGTTTCTCTATATGTCCATCTGCAAGTTGCAATCTCATTTTTGTGGGTAATAATTCATTTTTTCCCTATTTCTCCCAAGTTTGTTTAGTCATGATGGCCACTCCTGATCCACTATCCAAAATAGCTTTGGCCTGGTTTTTACCAAATTGTATTTTTAAAGTTGATTTTCCCTCTTCTCCCTCACAATATCCTCCTATCTTATCAATGGGAATATACCACAACTCCTCCATTTCCTGTAGTTGTGGGTGAAGATTTTCTGGTGTTGTCTCCCATGTTTTCACTTGGTTTTGTAAATGAGGATTTTGTTTCATTAAATCTTCCCATGTGGTAGATAGAGAATTGTGCATCGTTTATCTATATTCACCTGGAGTGTTACTTGGGGGTTTTCTTCCCTGATACTATTTTCTCTTGTTTTTGTTGTCTCAGATTCCTCAACTGTTTTTTGAGAATTGTCTTCTTCCCCCATTTTAAGTTGCACTTCCCGTATGATCTGTTTACACTTCTACATTCTTTCATGTTCTAGGTCTGGCATAGGATAAGCCATTGCATGATCAGCAGGGCTTGGTCCCTCTTGAATTCTTCCTTTGTATGCTTTTATCAAAGTGTCTAGACTTTTTGAATTTCCTATTTCCAACTGGGTCTGTGTCTTTGGATGAGAAGTATTGTTTGATTGTTCCCTATTTTCTTCTTCAATATTTTTACTCATTTTTAGCTTCCTCTCCCATTTCCCTTTCTGTCTATTTTTCTTCACCTTTGAGATTGAACCTTCATTTTGTTCCTTAGTTGTTCTTTGTTGTTTTGTTTGTGACCTTGTTATAGCATTTACATCCACTAAGTCAATGTCACTCAATTCTTCCTGTTCCATGATACTGACTGCTTTTAGTGGTATGTTATTAGGTGTGTTTTGTTGTTTTTGAGGATTTTTTGGGCAATCCTTTATCAAATGCTCCCTGGCACAATCCTTGCAATATGCTCCTTCTATTCTTAATGCGGAGGTTGTGGACAGTCTCTAATAAAATGATCTCCCCCACACCTATAACAAGTTATCTTTGGTCCTCCTTTGAATTGAGGTTTTTGATTGGACATGTAATTATTGGTTATATACATGAAAGTGGAAGTGTACATCTCAATTCTTCCATTTCCCAAGTCTAAGGCTTGTAATTCTGGCTCTCTCGGTTCATAACCTTCCCATTCTTCTTGATATCCCTCATTCCATTGATAATCTTCCTTGTATGATGACTTTGTTCTTGAGTTTCCCTCCTCTATTGGTGTGTATTTGATTGGTACCACATTTGTTGGTATAGGAGGTTGTTGCCCAAGCACAGGTCTTGGTTGCTCACTATACACTGATTCTCTTTGGCTCCCATAGTCTCTTTCCTTTATGGGTTGTTTATTATAGAAGCATTCTTCCCTGGTATGGTTGGTCCATTTCCTCTCTAGTGTACAATATTTGAGTGTCTTTCTGTCTTGCAAATGTGGAGGCTTTTGATATGGGCACTGTTGTATCAGATGATTTTCTCCATAATTGTAGCATTTTTTATTTGTGTTTATCATGGAGTTTATCAAATTGGTTTTAGTGTTTACCTCTAGGGCTTTAGCAATGGCCTGAGCCAACTCTTCTGCTAGAGGAATTTTATCTTCATATGATCTCGGTTGATCAAATGCTAACAGATCTTGGCCTCTATTATCCTCCAAATCTATAGCTTCTTTTACACAAGCTCCTAGATCAGGACATCTCCTCTAGTACACTAGGGTTCTTAATTGAGCACTTCTCAACCCTTTTATGAATAGGGATACTTGTCTAGCCATGGAAGGTACTTCCTCTTTAGGGCATCTATCAATATATGCTTAAATCTCCTGGCTGCCTCTCTGACATTTTCATCCTTTTGTTGTTTGAAACTGTGTATCAGAGTGGCTGTGCTATGTTTTATCCCGATCTTTGAGAATTCTCCAATAAAAGCTTCTAGGAAGGATTCAATATCTAGGTACATTTCTTTTCTCAAAGGGATGAACCATGATAATGTTGGTCCTGTTAGGGTTAGACCAAATGCCTCGAATTGAACTTTGTAATCTTCCACCTCCTCAGCTCTAATTAATTGCCTAAACTCTGCAGCATGAGCATGGGGATCTGAATACCCTTCATATTGATTTTTCATACATTTGGCTACTTGATATGGTCTAAGCATTCTACCCTGAGGTTGCCAATGGTGTCTTCTTCTGAGTGGAAATTCATTATATCCTTCTGGTTCCTTGTCAAAGGGGTTTGGGGAAGCATGTGTCCTCCTCCCATGTTGTTGCTCAGTATTAGTGTAGTTTTAATGTGGTCTAGGTAAATTTGGTTGGCCCATGTTATGTTCCCAAGGTCCTTTGTCAGCACATTGCCCTAAGTCATTTGAATTTTCTGGGTCTTGGGAGAAGATGTAGACACACCCCTGCCTATCCTCATACCTACCATCTTTGAACTGGGCTACAGGTGTTATGTTTAGGGGAGCTTCTAAGTTTCTCAATCTAATGAGAGACTTATGCATTCCATCCTGATATACATAGGTACCAAACCTATTTGTATACATGTACTTGAGGATATTTCTGTAATCCCCAGTTTCAATGGGCTCATTAGTTTCATTTAAATTTTCCATGTTGTTTTCTTGCCCTGAATTTCCTTCTTGCCCTTCCCCTACTACTGACTCTATCTCCTTCCTTCCTAGGTCTTGACTAGTAAGTGAATTTAGTTTGTTCCCAGACCTAAGGATCATTCAGCTAATTTTCATAATTTTGAACTCAAATCGTGTTTTGCACGATTTTGTGTTCAAACTAGTGTTTTTTCACTATTCTCTGTTGAAAATCATGTTTTTCACGATTTTTTACCTTAGCTAGTGTTTTTCCACGATTTTATGACTAAAGTTCTGTTTTCCACGATTTTGAACTTAAAATCGTGTTTTCCATGATTTTGTGTTCAAAATACTGATTCTTCACGATTTTCTACTCCAAATCGTGTTTTTCACGATTCTGTGCCCAAAATCGTGTTTTTCACGATTCTGAACTTTAAATCGTGTTTTTCACGATTTTGAACTTAAAATCATGTTTTTCACGATTTTGTGCCCCAAATCGTGTTTTTCACGATTCTGTGCTCAAAATCGTGCTTTTCACGATTCTGTGCTCAAAATCGTGTTTTTCACGATTTTGTGCTCAAAATCGTGTTTTTCACGATTTTGTGGCTAAAATCGTGTTTTTTCACGATTTTGTGCTCAAAATCGTGCTTTTCACGATTCTGTGCCCAAAATCGTTTTTTCAGGATTCTGTGCTCGAAATCGTGTTTTTCACGATTTTGTGCCCAAAATCGTGTTTTTCACGATTCTGTGCTCGAAATCGTGTTTTTCACGATTCTGTGCTCAAAATCGTGTTTTTCACGATTCTGTGCTCAAAATCGTGTTTTTCACGATTTTGTTCCCAGACAATCGTGATTGCTCACAATCGTAAATAACACGATTTTCTGATGAAAATCGTGGTCTGGGAATCGCGATGTTCTTAGTTCAGAAAATTGCGATTTTGTGTTGACTTCAAAATCGCGATTTTGAACAATTTTTTGAAGTGTTGATTTTCACATTTCTCTTTCTTCTAATGGAATCGCTTTATTGATTTTTTAACATGCAATGAAGAAGATTTATAAAAAAAATATTTTTTTCCTACTGAAAAACCCAAAAATACAGAAGATCGCGATTCCGTGATTTTGGCTATTTCCTATTTTTTGTGTTATAATATCACTCAAATGCAAGAGTATGCACTCCAAATGATGTTAAGACTCTTTACCTTGCTTTCTTGGTTGAAAGTTTCTCCAAAGGTAGTTGGTTGCAGAAAGTCGCGATTTTGTTCACTCTCTCTCTCTCTCACTCTCACTTAAATGAATTTTTCTTTGAATTCCAGGTTTTTATAGTGTCCAAAAAATCGCGATTTTGTGTGATTTCCACAATTCTTCACTCTTCCACTTGTCCAATCTTTACTTACCCAATCTTGATGACATCTTTTGCAATTGTCTTTCTCAAGGAACCCAAATATGCTAGAAATTCCAGAAATTTTTCCTTACAGAAAATCGCGATTTTGTGCAGAAAATCGTGTTTTTTCTGTAGATCTTATCTTGTGCAAATTTGAGTATTCTTTCTTCTTGTTCTCTTTCAATACCCTCCACCCATTGCAATTCACCAAACTCCTGTATTTTTGCATCAAAATCACAACCTTACTAAAAAAATCGCGATTTTATGCAGAAAATCGTGTTTTTCTCTAAACTTCTGATTTTATGTGAATTTGAGTATTCTTTTCTCTTGTTCCCCTTCAGTACCCTTTACCAACTCCAATTCCACAATCACCTGCAACTTTACCTCATAATCACAATCATTAATCAGAAAATCGCGATGTTGTACAAAAATTGTGTTTTTCAAATCTGCTAATTTTTGACAAATTTTTTGCTTTTCTCTTACTTGGTCTCTATCACTCTTATCCACAAAGCTCCAGTGCAACTTCCTAAGAAGAAAAGAAATTTTTTTGGTTGTTTTTTATGAATTTTATGAATTTTTTTAGTTTTTTGCCCTAAAATAAAGGTGAACACTTTACTTAGGGTTTCTTGTTTGGTGATCTACTGATCCTATGTTCCTTGATTGGTTATGATCTCTTATGGCTTAGCTATCACAAAAGTTCATGAGAAAATTTTTCCAAAGAAAATGTGCTATGGAATGCAAGCAGTTTTTGCAAAGATAAACTCAATCACATATTTCTTTTCAAAATGCAGATCAACTCAAGATTTATGCTCAGATTTGGTTAACAAATGAATCTTTTCTACTTGCATCTAGCTACTTTAACTGACTTTTCCTTAGTGCAACCATGTTATCTTCCCAAGATCAACAATATTGCCTAGTACTTGGTCAAAAAGAACTCTAAAAATGCAAGAATAGACACATGTTACCTCATCTTCAGCTTTCTTGGCTCAAATCTTCCACACACCTGCACTTTTACTTCAACAATGTAATGAGCAACTATCAATTTACAAAAAATTCAGCACTTCCAATTCTAAAAGATGATCTATTGCTTTCTTTTCCCAAAAGACAAACAAAAGACATCTACCTTTTCATGTTCACATTTCTTGATTAAAGAGTGTTACCTTTTCCTTGTGTTTGTTACCATCATCAATAGAAGATCCAGCAAGGTCCAACTTCAATGAAGCTTTTGAATTACTCCCCGGCAACGGCACCAAAAAATGTTTGTTATTGATCTTTGGAGTTGTCCTCTCCAATCATTTAGCATAAAGAATCAACAATACATCTTTATTTGTCAATCCTGGAAGTATTCTTGAGAGCACAGCCCCTTCAAGATGATAGAATCCAAGAAATAAGAGAATAATGGCTGGATTTCTGAGAATAGTGAAGATGAAGAGGAATTTCTAGGGTTTGGATTATCTTGAGCAAATCTCCACCATTTTCTACAATCTTGGTGTCTATTGCATGCTATTTTATCAGCAGAACACAATCATGAAGTCAAAATCAAAAAATATCACCTGTATCATACAGACAAGACAATCGTGATTCTGTGAAAACAGACGATTTTCAGCTCCAGCACCATTCTTCATCATTTCATCACTCAACACAACAGTATTCAACTCTCTTCATACACATTCAATAGATTTACACAATAGAAGCTCACAAATCTCCATGGATACACAAGAACTAGACTCACAAATCAAAGAAACCACACAAAAGAGGAGAAAACACGATTTTCAGCAGAAAACTCCTTCTCTATTCACTTGGATAGCATATAAACAAATGATTAACCAACCCCCTCATAATAGAGGAAATTAGCTTATATACATTTTCAAGTGTTCCTTTTCACACTTGAATTTTGGTCCTTTCCTCTATTATTCTAAAATATGCTATCTAGGAGTTTCCAAAAATTCTAGAAAAAATACATAAGAGTCTATCCTATATAAGGAAGACTCTTCCTTATTTTTACAGCAGTTGCATAAATATTTTTACAAATTTCTATCATTTTACAATTATTTTTCTTCAAAAAGACTTCAAAAAATGCATCTTCCAACATGGGCAGAGAAATTAATTCCTATACTCACCCATGGCCCACAACACTCAATCAATAAGAATAGCAAAAAGGAAATTCTTCAATCAAGAAATTTGCACATTATTGCTGGAAGTGTGTACTATAAGGAACCCAATGGAGTGTTGCTAAGATGTGTCGAGGAGGATGAACAAAAGAAACTAATTGAGCAAGCACATGTGAACAAATGGAGAACACACAAAGGGACTTGTGGAACCATTTGGGAGTTAAAAAGATTAGGAGTGTACTGGCCTGACATGCCCAAGGATGTCCATGACTATGTGAGTAATTGTGCAGAATGCCAGGAGACAATCCCGGAGGATCATATGTCCATACCATTTTCAACCATAGCACCCAATTGGAGTAAAACATTGGTTACATTCCTAAAGAGCAAAGAGCATGAGGAAGGAATAAGTTTAACTAGAAGATGATCCCTAGAAGAAATGAGCAAGGATTATGTACTTATGGGAAAACAATTGTTTAAGAGAGGAAAGGATAAGCAATTACGATTATGTGTGCATGAAGGGGAGTATCTACCCATATTAGAGACAGCATATGTAGGTGCTGCGGGAGGTCATTTTTCAGCTGAGAGAACTGTCAAAATGATCCTCTTCGCTGGCCTGTGGTGGCCAACTCTACATATGGATGCGGAGACTTATGTACAAAGCTATGAAACGTGCCAAAGGGCTAAATACCCAATTCGGAGGGATGACATGTCATTAAGACCTATGGTGTGTGCGAGAGCATTTTCCAAATGGGGTATCGACTTCATAGGACCCATCAACCCACCTGCCAAAGGATCACATGCTGAGTACATCATAGTAGCCACATACTATTTGACCAAATGGGTAGAAGCAAAAGCTACGAGAAAGAACGATGCTCAAACTACTGCTAAATTCCTTTTTGAGAATATATTCACTCGTTTTTTATTACCAATTGAGATTGTGAGTGACCGAGGAACGCACTTCCTTAATGAAGTAATAGAATCCCTAATGAATGAATTTTTAGTGATTCACAAAAAATCAGCTCCATACCATCCCCACGCCAATGGTCAAGCGGAAAGCTCCAATAATGTATTATGTACAATATTGACAAAGATTGTCAATAATGGGAGGTCAAATTGGGACAAACAATTGCATCATGCAATTTGGGCCTTCCGAGTAGCATACAAGACTGCCATTGGAACTACCCCATTCAATTTAGTGTATGGGCAGAATGCAATTTTGCCAATTGATTTTTTAATCCCCACATTGAGAGTAGCCCAATAGTATGAGTGGAACGGACATGAGTCTAAGACATGATCAGAACCGCACTAGACACACAACAACTAATGCTTGAGGCTGATGAAGACTATGATCATGCAATGCAGGACAAGCATGAGCTTCAAGAAAAGAGTAAGAATCTTTCGGCCGAATTGAACTTAAAAAGAGAGCACATCCGAAACAAAGATAAAGAAGTCCAAGAAGCCAAAAAGCAGTGCAATGAGTTAATGACCGAAAACGAAAGATTACAAGCACAACTGCAAGAAGTACAAACAAAATATGAAGCTAGCAAGACTGAGAAGGCACGGATGGCTGCACGGAGCAAAATACTGGAATCACAGATCAAAGTATACATGGAGGAAGCAGAAAACTTAAGAAATCGAAATAAAGAGCTCATGACCGCCCTTCTAAGTGATCAGCCATTAGATGTTCAAGAAAGACCAGAACAAGATATCAAAGAATTGGAGACAAAGATAGCTAAGTATGAAGATCAGCTCAAAAAGGAGCAACTCACCATTGCCGAATGGGAAAAGAGGTATATGGATGACACAACTGCCCTAGGAACTAAATGGAAAAAAGCTAACAATCGTTATCTCCTGCAATGTAAAGAAGACACCGATCATTTAGATATAGTTGCTAAAGAACTTCTTAAACACAAGGATACTATTGCACATGCTACTGTAGAAATAAAGCAGAAAGATGAATTGATCAAACAGCTTCAAGAACAATTGGCGCAGCAATCAATTGAGGGGACACCAGTAGTTCCAAAATCCGCAGAGGCTACTGTGGAGACTGAGGTACGTCCGCTCTCTCCCCCCTCATATCATTCATCGACAAGGGAGGCACAGCAGGTTCAAATTGAACATACTACTCGGGACATTGCACAACTAAGCCGACCGGAAAGGGCACTATTGGTGTCCCAGCTTATGGCTGAATTTGAAGATCAAATCATCATAGTAATGAAGGAAGCTAAGATAGAAAGCAAAAACTTGGACCAAATTTTGAAGCCTTTCAGTGTACCATATGGCCTGCTAAAAGAACAAACGCGACAATATATAAAGACTACGAAAAATAAAGATCCGGACTACAATCTCCACTTCAGCCAAGATACATTCAAATATACCCAAGAAGAATTTGAGAAGGCTGATCCCATATGGAGACGCAAAATTTTGGAAAAGAATCCAACACTGCGGGTATAGTGGGAAGCATCGCCTTATGTGCTTCAGGTAAACCCATCTTGTTGCCCACTACCCCGTCGAAGAGCCTCGATGCAATTTTGGGATGGTCAGTGCCAGGGAAATATCAATAATCAGTGGCCCAACTATCCGTTGTTACCTAGTCCGCCTCATAACTACCTACCAACAGAAGAGTATATGGTAAAAACAATGGAGTTTTGGATTGCCAGATACGCTACGGTCCCGGATTTAGTAGTTAAAATGATCAATAAAATACTCAGTATGCTACTAACAGTAATCAAAGTTTTCCAGCATGCAAAATATACTTTTTTGAATTTCATCGGCATTACGCAAGGATCCGAAGCACTAATTTTTGATCTATCTACTATTCCAAGCCGCTTAACACTTATGGCATATTATTCTCGAATTATGTTTTTGCCATCAACGTATATGCAAACTTTCGAAGAAGCATTTTTCATCGGCTTCTTCGAAATAGATTCAGAAATTTTTGTAAAAATGACTTCGAACCTTAATGCACGTCTGGTCGCTTATGAGACGAGTTTTTTTGCGGATCATCAGCAAGCACTAGAGGATGGGATAAAGTTAACACAATGGAAGGAATTTATGATATGTCACACTAATCTACTAAACCAAAGAGAGCAAGCAGCGATACAAACTTACACACGCCGCCACAAAAAGCGTGTCAGGGACGACAGAGTTCAGGAGCAGGGACGTGTAGAAGGGGAATCGAGCAAGAAGAGAAGAAGAAGAAGATCAAAGTCAAAAACTGCCCAATAAAGAATGAAGATCATAATACAGAAGAACCACCCTCTTCCCAAAGCCCCATAGGGGCACACATCAGGCAACAATGCGAATCATCCAGGTCCTGAGAATTGGAATTAAAGATCAATCAGAACCAGGACATTTCATGGGAAGGACGGACCAGGGCCAGGAACTATACATAAAGAAGTGCAAGACAATAATTGGCAGGTAGTAATCCTTCCGCTGATAGCGTGCGTTGTCAACAAAGTAAACAGGCTCAGAACAATACAACAGGGTGAGATGTGTGCAACTAGGACAAATCAGAAGACCAAAAGTTAGAAAGAGGTCACTAAGAAAAGCACATTCCTAGTCACTGGTGGCATGCGTGGTAGCCCGACTGAATACAGCAACCTAGATATGTGATATAAGGAATACCAAGGGGCAGAACAGAAGCAAAGGACATACCTCGTATAAGATAATCAATTGTCTGAGAGTCCTTAGCGCTTCTTCGACCACTGGGTGCGTGTATTCAAAAGACTTAAGCAAGCAGCCGACGAGAAGCTAAAGCCTGTCAAGGGACGACAGAGACAAAGAGGGGGAGAGTGTTGCAGAGCAAAGGAGCACAAGAGAAGAGCCCCAAAATTTTCGAATTAATGGGCACAATTTTTCTTCTTCGAGGTCTTAGAGAATTCCCTCAAAGCCATGTAAATGCAATAGAGGAGTCCTCTAGATGCATAATCCCAACTTGTTGTAAAATATCCCTTGTAAATTAGTAGGAAATTCACTTTTTTAGTAATAAAGTGCCGGTCTCTTGTGTGAAAGGACCAAATTTAGGGCACATGTATATAAGTCACTTTGTGACTCTTTGTAGAGACTTTTTGCCATTGTGAAGAGGGAGCTCTCCAAAATTTCGAATTTGCCTCTTTCTTGCAGATTTCCATCTTCTCTTTGATCTTGTATGTGTGTGTAATGCTTGGAATGTGTGTGTAGGACTGTTGTCTACCCCTCCCCACTGTTTTTGAGCTACTGTGGTGTGTGTGTGAGCTTGTAGGAGTTGTGGCGTGAGTGTGAGTGTTTCCCGCCATTCACTATTTTGGTCATAACTTGAAGGAGAGTTGTCAGAATCACGTGAGACCACTTCCAATAGATGTGTCTTGTCGAGAGCTTTGAAACGAGTACCTATTGACTATATTCAGAGCTTGGAGCTGGGAGAAATCCTTGATTTTGTGAAAACTGATGTAAGAGGTATCACGGCAGACACTTTGAGTCATTAGTGAGCTTGAGAGGTGGATTAGTCTTTTCTCATACATATCAACTGAACCACTTCATTTTCCATCATGTCTGCACATGTCCTCATACACTTGGTTAGGTCGTTTGTAGCTCAGTGATGAGTAGCACCTCCTTTAATGTCAATCCGGGAAGACGTGAGGATGGTATGATGACCTCGAGCAAGTGAAGGCACAAGTGCGTGAGTGAGAAGCACACTAACATGCACACACATACACACACACGCGCACACACGGCAAGACAAAGAGGAAGACAATGGAGTTCTTTTAGATTACTTCCAAAATGCTCATACAAGTTCAATTCTATTACAAGCTACCCCCAAAAATGAGCTCTCTAGCTCTATTTATAGTTTTTCACTAGCTTTTGGCCCTGTCCAGACCTAGTGTCCGGCCTAGTTAAAAATTAGGTTCTAGGGCCTATTTGGAGGTTCAAACGAAGTCTAAAAAATGTGAAAACTGATAGGTAGGTATTTCTAAAGCTCCTCAAGCTCAAGGACTCCTTGGCATGCACAAAATGGAGCTACAAAAATATGAAATGGTATTTACAATGGTTTTTAGTGATGAAAATCACTTATTTTTGTAGGGATTTCTTCTAACATTTTGACATACATTTCTTGGAGCTCCCTACTTGCTCCTTCTTTTTGTGTGCCCAACTCTTTGATGCATGAAAAATTTGAATGGCCTACTTGCCAAATCTTCTTTGACTACTGTGTCTTCTTGTGCTTTCTCTTCGCCCCGACTCCCTTCGTAAGCTTCCTTGTCTTGTGAGTCCTTCAGTTCCTTGACTACTGCCAACACCCCCCCTCTCTCGCATCTGTCGTCTCTGACAGACCCTTGTCTAGCTGTGCGTTGGACATAATATTGAACCACATCGGAAGCAAGGTGGTGTTCTTCTAATCGTAGCCCCCGTGCTAGGTCTGTTAACAATGCATCCCAATCCACTGGACATGGGACGTCTGGATTGGGCACCCGCAATTGATCTGAGTGGATGGTCCTCTCCACAGCGAATAGTTGGAGGAGATGTGAGGGCTTGGGTACAAATATTTCTGAGTGATATTTCCAGAACCCCGTGATGAACATCTCCTCGAAGGTCTGCTTGAAGCATGCTCGGAGGTATTTTATTCTTGCGTGCCAGGCATATACTACCTTTATTGAGGGGGTAGTGCTCATGTCATATACCAGATCTTGGTTGCCTGTAGTAAAGCCAACTCTTGAAAAGTGGGGGTCCTTGATATTCTTGAATGTCCTGAATGTGATGAGCATTAACTCGAAGATCTTCATGCACATCTGTGCCATCACATCAGGGGTGTTCCGTAGGCGAATGCTCTAGTGAAGGATTGTAGAAATCATGTAAGCAACAGTAGGAGGTCCTTGTGGAGGTGCTAGATAGACATAATTTAACCACTTTGCACAACCTTTGACGTTCTTTACCGCAATGGTAAATTCAGGACAGGTGCATCTGCGGAAGATTGGAACATAACAGGGATTGTATTTAATAAAGAGTGGCATGTTAGTCCAAGTACGAACCATCTCTGGATAGGTCGCAAGAAGACGGATCCTCCAGGTGGGTTGATGAATGGATCCTTTTTTAGCACTCTCTGGGATATCATCGGGCCCAAATTGTGTGGCAAAGGTTGGAGCCTTGCCACATCGTCGTTGAATCTCTGCGTTGTAATCTGCTAGGAGTACACAGTATGGCACATACTGATCGTCGTTGGTGCCTATCCATCTATGATGAGACATACTGCAGAAATACTCTGACTTTATGATGGTGTCTTCTAATTTGGCCATTGATTGGATTTGGATTGCCACTCGATCTTCATGGGTTTTCGCTGTCTTTTCGAGTGTTTGGAGCCATTCGGGTACTTCAACTTCCAAGGTGTCCATTCCTTCTGAGGTTTGCTGACCTCCTGGCATCCGCATAGGAACATATGGTTCCTCATACGATTCGTCCACCTCAATGGGTACCAATTCATCTGGCTCTGGTTCTACAACTGGAGAGGGTTGTCTTTCATATTCCAGTAACTTCTTCTGCAATTCTGCCACCTGCTCTGTTAATGCCTTTACTTCCTCTGAGGTCGTGGTTGTTTCTATGACTTTGGGTTGTGCCTCCTGTTCCCTGAGCTGGCGGCGTAGCGCATCCCGTTCCTTTTCCAAATCGTCATGTGCTTCTAATAGATCTGCATAGCTTTCCAAGATTGTCTTCATTGTTTCTAAGGGGACTGCTTTGAATTGTTCTCGGTCGATTTCGTGGGGAGAGCCTTCCATGGCAGCTTCCAGGTTTTCTTCGTTTTGCTTCTGCAGACGCTTGTTTTCTTCAAGGGCGGTAGCCATGTGTTTTCTGAGTAGAGTCAAATTACGCCGGACTCTTAGATTATCTGCTTGGTAGACTTCTAGTACAGCTTCGAGTTGTTTGACTCTTGGCACTTGTGATGGTTGGGGTGTCTCCAGGAGGGTTTGATGAGCTTGCTCGAGTGTGGTGTAACGTTGATTGAGGTTTGCATTTTCTTCTTCTATAATTGTAAGCCGTCTCTGTAGTTGTTGATGATTCGTAGTCAGTTGATGATGACGGTCTTCGAGAGCCTGATACTCACTCTGAAGTTGATACACACATTGATGTAATGCCATGAATATACTATTTACATTAAACGATGTAGAGAAAGATGAAGATGCAGGGGGAATGGGGAAGGGAAAGGGAGTTGTGAATGCTGTGGAGTCAAGTGGTGAGGTAGGTGGAGGGGGTATGGGAGATTGAGGCTGCGTGGGGGGAGGGAGTGGTGCTGTGGCTGGTGATGTTTCCATTGTGTGGAACGTGTTTGTGACTGTGTAGATGGGGACAGTGGGTGGGTTGGATGTGATATTTGTGAAGAGTGTTGTTAAAGTGGGCATGGTAACTCCTCCGATTTGGATGCCGAGAGAGAGAGGAATTCCCATGACGAATGTGGAAATGGCAGAAATAGGCGTGGTAGTGCCCGGTGGTGAGGTGACTTGTGTAGTGAGAGGTGAGGTGGGTGGTGAGAGTGGTTCCGCCTGATTTTCTTCTGTTTGTGTGTTACCTCCTGGTTCTGATACATTGATGTGGATTTGTTTGCGAGATTGCATGGGGCGGGTAGGCACTTGTTTCTCAAATCGATGAATATAAGCCATGGATGCATGAACAACCTCATCTAAACCTACCGCGTCAGCGTGCAGGTTCATTGATTCAATAAACATGTCATCCACACCTTCCTCGGCTAACATTTGGCTCATGATCATCTTTCCTGTCTCGAGCGACAGTTTTTGTTGCTCTTGGACTCGCTTCATGGTTTCGTATAATCTTTTTATTTGGGCCGAGTATGCCGGGGCACTTGCTAGTTCTGAAAGTTCATCATATTCTTGATCATACTCCTCGTTTGCTTCTTCTTCTTCTGTCTCTTCTTCATCCTCTTCTACTTCTACTACTCCCGATTGGGTCGGGACTGAAGTGGTAGTAGTGGGTTGTGGTCCTTGGGTTTGCTCTGCTTCTGTCTCCAGGTTAGACTCATTGATCAAACGGGCAATTTCTTCATCTGTCAAATCAGCAAGGGTGTAACCTTGTGGGAACTCCAAGTCCGATGGAATCGGAGGTAACACCAGATTGGGTCCTTCGGCACTTGGTCTGGGTAGGCGAATGGTAAATGGTCGGAATCTTCGCGTTTGGGGAGGGGTCACCTCTGGTGTGGTGGTGGCTCCCCTGGCTTGAGCACATGGTAATTGAACTCCCCCTCTCATTTTCTTCGATGGAGGACCCGCCGTTGACAGCCGTCTTTGGAATTCTTGGGCCCTGGACCATACTAGTGCTCTTTGAATGGGCACGTCGTACGCTAAGCACCTGTAAATTATTTTTGTCAAAGCACAGCACCCATGAAGTACATTCTTTTGTTTCTTATTCCATTGTTGATGGGCTAGGTGGATCTGATCTATGATCCAATGTGGTATATTGATGGTGAGATTCTCTGTCTCCGCCAAGTACAAGCTGAACCATATCTTTTTTGGTGGCATAGTGAAGCGTTCTTGGGCGGGAAAAGCAAAATGTTGCATGATCGTTCGTAGGTGGAGAGCAATGGTAGGTATCATTGCTACCATGTCCTTCAATTTGTTGAGATCCTTATGCTTCATCCTGCCTGGAACCAATGTTTCTTTCTCAGTGGGAATATGCATACCTTGCATGTTCAATGCTTCCCGTACCAAATTGACGGTCAGTTTGAATTTCTTGAGTTCGTGGCCTGGCAACAGTGAGGGTAGCAGAAAAGTACTATCGCCTCCCTTGGCCTTGCTAGGAGTGATGGTACTGATAAAATAGGAGCAGCGTAGGAAATCTGGCTTAGGCAAATGTGCCCTGAAATAGTTATCCAAGCCTGCTTTGGTCCATACCGATCGCATTACTTCTGCATTCTGATATTTCTCAAATTCGCCAGTGAAGAAATGGTAGCGTCCCCATTTGCCATTGAACTCAATTTTTGCTTCCCAAAAGTAGGTGCCATCACCCAATGGCCCTGCGACATCACTAAACCAATGAGCGTGTTTCCCCACTTGAGAAGTGTGTCCCTAAGGAGGGTCCTGAATAGGGAGCACATGCACCGCTTGAAGCTCTTGAGGCCTCTTGGTGAGTTGTGGTTCAAGGAGGAGGGCTTTAATGTCCACCATCTGTGCGCTAGACCCTGCCTGGGAACTGGTGCCTCCGGTTTCTGTCATGTTACAACTTGCTTGCTAGTTCTGTGAGAATATAGAAGCAGGCGTTAACATTGTAAAGGACAAGGTAGAACAATTTTTGTCCCCCTTACAACATTAACATGAGGTGAATGATGAGTTAGTCGGTCAGTGAGTGCTCGATGATTGTGTGTGTTGTTAATCCTATGAGCTAAGTGAAAAGATGCAGTTAGTAGGTGGAGAGGAATGTACAATTGGGATCGGGGGGTTTATTACAAGCTTTTGGTTGCCAGACACAGTGAATGACTTTATGTTTTGGTTTTGTGGAGACTCTGGAGGGCTTTATGAGGGTGTCTGCTTGGAAATGAGGCTTTTTTGGGACCCATTTACAAGTGAGTCTGTTTGTGCTCATGGGCGAATATGTGTTCGTGTGTGTTAAACAAGAGTGGGTATCGGCTCTTTGAGTGAGTGAACCCTATCGTGTATGATGTGATTTGTGCGTGACTAATTGAGCCCGCAAGCAAGCCTTAGGCACCCAAATTTGTCTTGATCGTGGGCCAGCCTTCATCGACTTCTTGGGTACCCAGATAGATTTCACTTTCTCAAAAGAATTTTTGGAAGTCTTCTTATTAGTATCATGTCGTTGATTACTAATAGGAAGTTGAGATAGTTGTTGTGGCTTGACCGCAATAGGACGCTCGCCTTTCCGTACCCACAATTGTTTCAATGGTTGAGTCATCCTGCTTCGCACGTCCTTTTGGCCTCCAGCATAGGTAGTCTTCAGTAATTGATCTGCCTTTGGTTGCTGCCTCCCTCTGCCTTTCGGAAAAGAAGGGAGTTCCGTTGAGTCCTTGACTTCTTTATTGAGATCATCATTCCTCTGCATCACATAGCTTTGGACAAGAACAACATGGTCAACTTCATGTGTGCCTTTGGAAGGACCAGGAGCCTGTGCCTTTCCTAGTTCCTTGAGTGCTCCATTATCTAACTCAATCGTAATTCGACTCTGATTTACCCATACCTGAAGAAGTCCACTTCTTAGGTTTAAGTTGACTGCATGGTCATAGATCCAGTTTTGACCCAAGACCAGAGGCTTAGTGAGGTCCTCATCTTAACACACTAGTACTTTCACTGTCATTAAGACATCTTGAATGTGGAGGGGAAGCTCCACCTCGCCCATGCAAGGAGTTTCCACACCTCCCAATCCTATGAGATACGCCTCTATAGGATTGACTTTTAATTTCAATTCTTGACAGTAAGAGAGTCTAACGGCATAGTGGTTGCACCTGAGTCAATTAAGGCCCGTGCAGTCCTTGCACTCTTTCCTTGTCCTATCTCCAAGGTTACAAAAGGACGTCGGTCAACTATTCTATGGGGGCTTATGCTTGAGACTTCACACATAGCCACATGATATCCTTGAGCTGCATAGTCTTCTGTTCTAGGCTGATCTCTACCCTGCCTTCTCAACTTCATCCTTTGGATACGTTCTAAAGCTTCTACTTGCGCCTCTTCTCGAACTCGCTTTTCTTCTTCCTTGCGTTTCTTGGCAGTGTTGAGTCGATTGAGCATTTCCTCGGTGAGAGGTTCCTGATATAACTTGAGTCTGCATCCACTTATGTAGCTAGGGAGAATATTGCCTTCGAGTGTGGCTAATTGGACTGCTCCACTAGTTGAGATCCTATTTATGATCATAGGTCCATAGCCTCTCTTCTCTAGTTTTCTCGCATGTTGCTTCAAAGTGTAGACTAACACTAGGTCTCCTGCCTTCAAACCTTTATCCTTAACGTGGGCATCAAAGTATGCCTTCTGTCTTTTCTTAGCTGCATATATTCCCGCTGCCGCTCTTAGTCTTGTTTCACCTAGTCGTTCCAGATCAAGAATCCTCGAAGAGAGTTCATGACCCGTCCATTCATGCTCCTGTGCTACTTTCAGTGTAGGTATCAAGAAATCCAATGGTAGCACTGCATTTTGACCGAATACCATATGAAAGGGAGTGGCTTGGAGTACCGTTTTATAGGCAACTCGGTATGCCCAAACAACATGGTGTAGTTGTTTGCCTCAATCAGAGCGTTTATTATTCACCAATTTGGTAAGCACATTACATAGAATCTTGTTTGTGCTTTCGGCTTGCCCATTAGCTTGTGGGTGATAGGGGGCAGACTTCTTGTGTATAACTAAGAATTCTTGGAGCAGATTTTCAATAACTTCATTCAAGAAGTGAGTCCCTCTATCACTGACTAGCTCTATAGGTAGCCCGTATCTTGTGAACACATTCTCAAATAAGAACTTAGCTGTCGTTTGAGCATCGTTCTTTGTGGTAGCTTTTACTTCTACCCACTTGGTTAGATAGTCTGTGGCCACAATGATATATTCAGCATGTGAACCCTTAGCTGGGGGATTAATCGGACCAACAAAGTCTATTCCCCACTTAGAGAGTGCACGTCCACCCATCATAGGTTTTAGGGGCATCTCATCTTTGCATATAGGATACTGAGTTCGTTGACAAACATCACACCTCTTCACATAGGTATGTGCATCCATGTGAAGGGTCGGCCACCATAATCCTGCAAATAGGATTGCCTTGATCACCCGATCTGGTCCAAAGTGTCCTCCTGCTACACCTTGGTGAGAAGCTTCCAAGATCTTGAGATATTCACTCTCATGGACACATAGTCTCAGGTAACCATCTTTACCACGCTTGTATAGATTATCACCAATGAGTGAGTAATCTAGGGCTTCTTGTTCTAGACTTCTTTGTCTGGCCAATGTCATATCTTGAGGGAATGTTCTCGTCCTAAGGAAGGTTACTAATGGTTCACTCCAATCTAGCACTATGGAAACGTGATAAAGAGTGGCATGTTCTACAGGTGGTTTAGTGCAACAGATTGGGCATTCTTTGCACAACTCAGCTTCCATAGTAGGCCAATGCACTCTGAATCTCCTAAGTGACTGCAAAGTTCTTTGCTATGAGTAGTGTTGCTCTAATGCACCTACATGTGCTAATTGCAACCATTTTGTGTACTCGTCCTCTTCCACACAACACGCCAATATCCCGTGATCGGTCTGTTTGTACATACTTCCTGCCATGATATGGTACTTCTGTGCTTTTACTACCTCTCTATCTTGAGTGTTTATGACTGGGTGATTAGGCCCGTATGTCAGTACTGGCACTAATGGCTTGGCCTACTGAGGTACAACTTCCAAATTAAACAAGTAAGCATCAAGAAGGTCATCTGATACTCCTTGTGGGGCTTCTCCAGACTTGGGCACCACTACAATGGGGGATACCCACTCAGTGTGCTCAATTTCATAGATGAATCTAGCTTCTACCAGTCTATCTATCTCCTCTTTGATCTTAGCAGCATAGTTATCATTATATGTGTATGGCTTTTGATTAGAGGGTCTCGCATCTGAGGTCATGGGAATTGTGTGTGAGCATATGTCTGGGTCAACACCCTTCAAGTCCTTGTAACTCCAAGCGAATACATCTCTGTATTCTCTTAGCAAGGCTATTAATGCATCCTCTTCTTCCTCGGTTAGGTCATGGCCTATGTATGTGCATTTCTCTTCTCCTTCTTCTAGGGCTACCACTATTTTCTTGGTGGTTTCTTTGTTATCATAGGCCTCTCCTGCTTGTGCCTTGCGTTTAGGCATTCTTATCATGACTCTCCTGTCATCTATCTCATACTTTTTAAAGTTTTCAGGGACCTCAAACAAAGATTCTTCCTCTTCTGGTGTGACTTCTCTCTTCTTTCTTTTCTTTCCTTCATCCTTAGGGGTCACTTGTGTGGCTAACCTTACATCATTTGTTATCTCTCCGTGTCTCTAGGGTTGAAATTCTACTTCATAGATGTATTCTTCATCTGATGCAAAAGGTGGGTCCATAATGATCGACTCTAGATCGGAGTCGCTCGCATCCTCAAATGCATCAGGGCTAGGTTCGCACTCTTCTAAAACCAAATCTCCCATGATTGGCTCTATGGAGAAGACTAAAATGTCATAGCCATCCTCATCACAGTGGGGTGTCCATTGTTCTTCGTTGATGGCTACATCCATTGTTGCTAAAATTTCTGCCCAACCATGAGGCTCAAATTCTTCATCAGGAAATACTACAGGTGCATAGGCTGGGTCTTGAATGGATCTATGGGTTTCTTTTGCACCTATCTCTCTCACCTTTTCTCTCTCCTCTTCTTCCACTTCCACTTTACACATCCATAAGTGAGTGTCTTCATGCATCCATGAGGATCTTGATCCTATGGAATGCACAGACTCCGTGTCATCCTTGGCTCTATGGATGGGATTCCATTGAATAGGTGGTACATCTCTATGAGAGTAATCCTTGAGATTGACTTTGGTCGTAACACCTAAGTGTTGCAAATACAAGGAATTGGTTCCCCAATCCTGGACCACTTGCAACTGTCGCATAAATGGTCTTCCCAAAATCATCTCATAGGCATGGTTCTTGCTAAAATCACATATGGCAAAAGTATGCTCAAACTCAACACCGCATGTAGTGAGAGTTATTCCTTCCAGCAAGCCTAAGGGTCTTTCTATGTGACCATCAGCCATCTGCAATTTCATCCTCGTGGGCCTGAGTGCTGGCTTGCCGCAACGCTTCCATAGGGAAGTGGTAGCAATTGCAACACCTGCACCTGAGTCTAGAATTGCCTTGCTTGTGTACCCCTGATGGGTAATGGGAAGATAGGTGTTTCCTTCTTCACCCTCACTCATATCTCCTATCTTGTCTAGAGGAATTTTTGGCACCGTTCTATGAGAACCTACTTGGGAACGGGGTTTCACTACTTTTGGCACTTGGTTAGCTACATGTTTCCATAATTCTGGCCTAACTTTGAGTAGCTCTTCTAAAGTGAGGTTGCACTGCACTTTAGTGTTTTTCACTACCTCCATATTCCTAGGTATGACTGAGTCTTTGTTCCTTACCATGACCGTGGGTGCTCTCATACAAGTAAACTTGGCTTCCCAAGGACCTGTGAAATGGGGTAATTCTTGTAGGGAGTTAGACTCAAAGTCTAACCTCTCTTGACTTTGTGCACTCTCCTACTCTCCATAAATGGAAGGAATATCTTGTGGGAATTGATCCTGCGTGTCATCCACAAGTTCAATGGGAGGAGAGACTTCACTTTCATTAGCCCATTTGTCTTCTTGAATCTCTCATAGGAATTCTGGTGTGTACCTATTCATAGAAGAGGAGGTGTCTGGTTCAGTAAAATTGGGCACAAAAGCTTCCTGTGGGAGAAGGCTTATTCTTTTACTTGCCTTATCTCTTCCTTGATTTTTTTCTTCCTTGGCAGACCTTGCAATTATGCTCTCTAACTTCTCTAGGAGTCCATCCAAGTGCAATTGTGTCTTAGCTGAGCCAGAGTAATTGAAGAGGCGACTGGCTTCAAACATGGTCTGAGCCAACGCGACCATTTTCACGCACAGCTTGGTTCTTTCTATCTCTAGGTCAGCTCTAGGGTAGCACTTGTCATGATCCGTTACATTTGGCCCTTCTTGGATTCTGGCCTGATATGCCTTAAGCATCATGTCTATGTCTTCAGGAGTGGGTTCAGCTAATACTGATCCTACTCTAGGGAGTGGTGGGATGGTTTGAGGTAGGTGGACAGATGGTGGGTTAGATGGTGATGGAAATGAGGGTGGTGGTGGTATGTGAGAGTTTGTTTGAGAGGTGAGTTCAACAATTTTGGCTTTTGTTTCTCTTATGCTTTCTTCTAAGTCACTCATCTTTTTAGACCATTGTCTTTTCATTCTCTCTCGGCTATCCCTCCAGGCTCTCGACCGTTTCTTGGCTATGCTCTCGGTTTCACTAACCTCTGTACTCTTCTCTTGACCTATTCGTGGGTTCTGTTGCAAAGCCTAGGCTCTTGTGACCACTTGCACTTGTGCAGTGGAAGTGACACTTCCTGTTGAGTCTACAACTAAGCCAATAACGTTAATTGGAGTTATTTTTGGCATATTATTGGGATTCTTTGGGCAATCTCGTAAGAGATGCTCCTTCCTGCAATCTTGACAAAAGCCCTCAATTGTTACTGATTGGGGTTGTGTAGGTGCAGACATCGGGCAATCATGGATGAGGTGATCTCCTTGACATTAGCATAGTCCTCTAGGGAATGGGGGTCTTACCTGTCTAGGTTGAGGTCTAGTGTTGGGATTTGCGTACATGACATTTGTGTAATCAAGCTCCCAACTAGGTTCATTCGGTTCTTCACTATAGTAAGACTCACCATGTTCCGGCGACTGCATGTAGTAAGCCTTTGGACTATCTATGTGAGTGGAATCAAAACTATGATCACTCGGGTCACTTTCTGAAAGCAATGGAGTCACTGAGACTATGGCTCTATTCAAATTTTCCTCAACAGCTGCATACTTTACAGGAATCACATTAGCTGGGGTTGGAGGTTGTTGAGCTAACACGGGTTGAGGCCTTTGTTGGTTTTGGTAGGGTTGTTGATAGGATTGCTGTGGTCTACCATATTGCTACGGAGGGTACTGGTTCTGGTATCTTCCCTGTTGTGGATAGGGCTATGGTGCAATATTGGCTGTTAGGGTGCAATATTGGCTGCTAGGGTTCACTTGGGGTTGAGCCATGATGGGACATACGTTCGCCATATGGTCACCACCGCAAGTATAGCACCTCTTTACTGGGGCAAATCTTGGGATTTGTTTGCTAGTGACACCTATTTTTTGAGCTACTTTCTCCGCAAGTTCCTCAATTGATGTGGATTGCGAGGAAGAGAGGCCAGAGGCACTATCAGAATCTCTGTAGATTTTGGAAAGCTCTAACTCCTCCCCTAGGTTATCCTCGATGTCGCTGCACATGCGTACACACTCTTCTATAGTCCTAGGGTCCTTCAAGTACACATATGACCTCAATTTGGTACTTAGAAATCCATCCAAGAATAAAGCCACTTGTTTGGCTGGTGTGGGTAACTCAAGAACATGGCATCTCTCAAGATATTGCCTAAATCTTCTTCCTGCATGCCTCACGGTCTCTTGAGGGGTCTGCTTGAAGCTATGTATCAGTGAGGAAGTATTATGCCTTATGCCACTTTTAGAGAACTCAGTGATGAAAGCCTCTAAGAGTTGGTCTATGCTCCTAAACTGCCTCTCATTGAACGGTTGAAACCACGTAAGGACTGTGTTCCTAAGGGTTAGACCAAAGGCATTATACTGCGTGAATAAGTTCTCAACTTGTTCAGCTCTCAAGACTTGCCTAAACTCAGCCACATGATCATATGGGTCTCCTGTGCCATCGAAGTAGTTCTTCATGGACTTAACCAGCTGTGTAGGTCTCAAGGTTCTGGTGTGTTCCCTAGGTCTTGGTAGAGGGAATTCATCCGCATTTCTTTGGTTCCTTGGGGCTCTAAGTCCCTCAGGTTCCACTCTATTTGTTTCCGTTCTCGTTCTTTCTCTTCCCTTTGGGTTGGCAAAGTGTTGAAGCTCAAAGTCAAGGACAAAGCATGGAAGCACATCAAAAGGTGGACACACAAGGAAAGGGAGCAAGTAGGGAGCTCCAAGAAGTGTATGTCAAATTTTCAGAAGAATCCCCTACAAAAATAGTGATTTTCATCACTAAGAACCATTGTAAATACCATTATCTATTTTTAGTAACTCCATTTTGTTCAAGCCGAGGAGTCCTCGAGCTTGAGGAGTATTAGAAATACCATCGTACCAATTTTCATATTTTTTAGATCTCGTTTGAGCCCTCAAATAAGCCCTGGAACCTAATTTTTAACTAGGCCGGACACTAGGTCTGAACAGGGCCAAAGCTAGTCAAAAACTATAAAAAGAGCTAGAGAGCTCATTTTTGAGGTTAGATTGTAATTGAAACGAACCTGTAAGAGCTTTTGAAAGTAATCTAAAGAACTCCATTGATTCTCTCTCTTTGTCTGGCCGTGTGTGCGCGTGTGTGTGTATGTGTGTGCATGCTTGTGTGCTTCTCACTCACGCACTTGTGCCGCCACTTGCTCGAGGTCTTCATACCATCCTCACGTCTTCTCGGATTGACATTAAAGGAGGTGCTACTCATCACTGAGCTACACCAAATTTTGGCGCCGTTGCCGGGGATCGAGCTTTGAGGACGAGCGTGTGATGGTAAGACGTAGAGTTGACGCGTTGGAGTCGTAGGTATTTTCTTCACTCTCATCGGTTTCTTTTACTTTCTTCACCATCTTCATCATCATCATCACCATCTCCCACGTCCATCTCCATCATCGCGAAAATTTCAGTTTTTTGACCATATCCCCATCTCCACCTCATTTCCCTCATTTCACTTGTGAGAGAGAGCGAGAGAGCGAATTTGCATGCACTGTTTTTTGCATGTTTCTTGAGTTATTTTGCAGGTTTTTTGCTGTACCATCATCCCCAGCAGTGTGCGCAGGTACGACAGGCCCTGCACAGGTCCCGGGACGACAACCTCTGTCTATCGCGACAGACAGAAAATCTTAACATTTTGTGAATGCATGATTAGCACTGTAACCTACACCTTGAGGGCACTCTAGATCACTAGAAGTTTTTCAAAAATTTGTGTTTTTTTAGTCTATCGCGACAGACACCGTCTATCGCGACAGACACTGTCTATCGCGACAGACACCGTCTATCGCGACAGACAGAAATCCGCGACAGACACTGTCTATCGCGACAGACACCGTCTATCGCGACAGACAGAAATCCGCGACAGATACCGTCTATCGCG
The DNA here is from genome assembly GCA_020310875.1 of Ceratopteris richardii. Classification (NCBI taxonomy): domain Eukaryota; kingdom Viridiplantae; phylum Streptophyta; class Polypodiopsida; order Polypodiales; family Pteridaceae; genus Ceratopteris; species Ceratopteris richardii. The sequence continues at coordinate 208,656,006 of CM035409.1, read as the reverse complement.
ACAGACAGAATTTCACGACAGATACCGTCTATCGCGACAGACACCGTCTATCGCGACAGACAGAAATCCGCGACAGATAGCGTCTATCGCGACAGACACCGTCTATCGCGACAGACAGAAATCCGCGACAGATACCGTCTATCGCGACAGACACCGTCTATTGCGACAGACACCGTCTATCGCGACAGACAGAATTTCACGACAGATAGCGTCTATCGCGACAGACACCGTCTATCGCGACAGACAGAAATCCGCGACAGATACCGTCTATCGCGACAGACACCGTCTATCGCGACAGACAGAATTTCACGACAGATACCGTCTATCGCGACAGACACCGTCTATCGCGACAGACAGAAATCCACGATAGACACTGTCTATCGCGACAGACACCGTCTATCGCAACAGACAGCCCCCACGATAGATTGTGTCTATCGCGACAGACACCGTCTATCGCGATAGACAGGCATTTTCGGCAAAAAATTAAGGAGTGAATTTTTGGAAATTTAGGCTAAATTTTGGGCATATTTGCACTTTCATGTACTCATCTACTTACGAAGGCCTTAGAAAATGCATTAAAACCCCCGAAAGGTTCTGTTTGTCTAGTTAACCCCTTAAACCCTGAACGGTCATAACTTTTTCATACGAAATCCATTTTCTGAGCTCTAGGGCTTGTCGGAAAGCTCGTGACATATACTACACGCCCTCAACTGGTTTTTATAAGAATAACGCGTTGATTTTCAGATAGGATATTTGGAAGTTGACACACTGAGGGGTAGGAACACCAAGGGAGCTCTAGAGTAAATTTCTAGCAATGCAAAAGGGGGAACAAGGGTCATTAAAAAAGTGTCTGAAATAAATTGTCTGTCAATTGAAAGGTCTACTTGGAGCTAATCTTGGGATTTATGCAGGCCTATTGAGAAGCAACTGAGAGTATCCAAGCAACGGTGTGGCGCACGCTTGAGAATCAACTTCTCGAGCACTAAAGAGCAAGGTTCGGCAAGAAAGGTCGGAATATTCTCAACTCCTCTTCATCAATTCCTAGCTTAGGCTAAGAACGATTAGAAGTAGGAGTAAGTCAGGGCGACGATAGGCCACTATCAAGTTGAAGACTACCTAAAAACTCAAGTTCAAGCTAAAAACTTAATCTCTGTACTGTCGACAACATAAAGGAAAGAACCTAACGTGGAACGATCAACCTGAAAGTACGAAGAACATTCAAGTATTCCGGACGACGTAATAGCAGACAAGACTTTAAACACGAGAAATAACTAAAAAGAATCAAGTGACTGGTACCAATTGATCGACAACGAGGTTGTACTCTGGGCAAAGAATTGGGCTACTTAGATAGGCATATGAACCTTAGATCAGGACGACACCTAGTAAGAGAGAGACAAAGCCTTAGATCTTCAGAGGCTAGTGTCAACCACACTGCTAGGTCCTGGGCCCAGTAGTTGAGCCACCAATCGAACTACCCTAGCTCTGAGACCAGTGAGTCAGAGATGTCTCAAGGCATGGACAGACCTACGGGAAGTTCAGGAGTGCCTTACTTATACAGGGTGGAAGGTCCTTACAAAACGCAGTTGGAATACCTTAGGACCAACCGATTAGGTGCGAGCATCTATGAGGACGGCCTAGGAAGATCAGTGGTCCAGATTAAAAACCCTGACCAATCCATAGGACTAGAGCACCCAGCTGTCAAGTTTGAAAACGGTGCATACCTGGACAAGGAAGGAACCATATACGTAGTCACCAGTCATCCAGATAGGACAGATGAATTTGGAAATGTAATTTCAGAAACGGACTTAGGTGACTTGGAACAAGGAAACATGGGAGTGGAACCTAGAACCCCTCAAGGTGAATCAGTCCTCACTAGGATTATCACGCCTGAGTGGGTCCCCCAAGATAACAAGTGCATAGATTTGCTTCTCAATCGAGAAACGGACGAAGCCTTTTGGAGGTATAAACCGGATCACCCAATTGATATAGGAACAATCATGATCTATGAGTTTAAGGATCCAGATAGCCCAGGTAGAGTGACCTACTTAGACCACACTTCAGAGAGGATCTTTGTGGTGACAGAAAATGATAGGCATGCTTACACTTGGAAGGGCGAATTCATTTTCCCCCAACCAAGATCAAATGTATCCTATGGTCAACCTAGAGCTGGAACATCCCAGGCCCATGGTATGCAAAGAGACAGAAGTAAAGATAGACCAGAAGTAAGTTTTGCCAATCCAGTGGGCAGAGAAAGAACGAGAACGGAGACGAATAGGGTAGAACCTGAGATGCTTAGAGCCCACAGGAACCAAAGAAATGTAGATGGATTCCCTCTGCCGAGGCCTAGAGAGCACACAAGAACTTTGAGACCCACCCAGCTAGTTAAGTCCATGAAGAATTACTTTGACGGCACAGGAGATCCCTATGATCATGTGGCGGAGTTCAAGCAAGTCTTGAGAGCTGAATAAGTTGAGGATCTATTCACGCAGTACAATGCCTTCGGTCTAACCCTAAGGAATACGGCACTTACATGGTTTCAGCCATTGGATGAGCGCCAGTTCAGGAGCATAGACCAACTCCTAGAAGCATTTATTATTGAGTTCTCCAAGAGTGGCATAAGACACAACACCTCCTCACTGATTCACAGCTTCAAGCAAACCCCTCAAGAGACTGTGAGACTTGCCGGAAGAAGATTTAGGCAATACCTTGAAAGATGTCCTGTTTCGGAGCTACCCACATCTGCCAAACAAGTAGCCTTATTCCTTGATGGATTGCTGAGTACGAAATTGAGATCCTATGTGTATCTGAAGGACCCTAGGACTATAGAAGAGTGTGTACGCATGTGCATTGACATTGAAGATAACCTAGGGGAAGAACTAGAGCTTTCCAAAATCTACAAAGATTCAGATAGTGCATCTAGTCACTCTTCCACGCAATCCACATCAATTGAGGAACTCGCAGAGAAAGTGGCCCAGAAATTAGGAGTAACTAGCAAACAAATTCCAAGGTTTGCTCCTGTGAAAAGGTGCTATACATGCGGTGGTGACCATATGGCGAACGTCTGTCCCATTATGGCTCAACCCCAAGTAAACCCTAGTAGCCAGTACTGCACCATAGAACGGAGATACACCAACCACACCGCACAAGATTGCCCATACAACAAGCAGGCGGTTAGGCAACCCTACCCTCAGCTCTACCAACAAGGCAGATACCAGAACCAGTACCCTCCACAACCATATGGCTGGCCACAACAAAATTTCCAACCTCAATATCAAAACCAACAAAGGCCTCAGCCTGTGCTAGCACAACAACCCCGAGCCCCAGCTAATGTGATTCCGGTAAAGTATACTGCTGCAGAAGAGAACCTGAATAGAGCTATAGTCCCTGTAACATCCTTGATCTCTGAAAATGACCCAAGTGATCATAGCTTTGATTCTACCCATGTGGATAGCCCCCAGGCTTACTACATGCAGTCTCCAGAACATGGTGAGTCCTACTATAGTGAAGAGCCGAATGAACCTAGTTGGGAGTCAGATTACACGAACGTCATGTATGCAAACCCCAATTCTAGGCCTCAACCTAGGCAGGTACGACCACCAATTCCTAGAGGACCATGCTACCGATGTCAGGGGGATCACTTCATTCGTGATTGTCCCTTGCCTCCGCCCACACAACCTCAGTCCGTAACTATCCAAGGCTTTTGCCAAGACTGCGGAAAAGAGCATCTCTTACGAGATTGCCCAAAGAACCCCAATAGCATGCCAAAAATCACCCCTATCAACGTTGTTGGGTTAGTGGTAGACTCCTCAGGAAGTGTCACTTCCACTGCACCAGTACAGGTAGTCACTAGGGCTCAGGCATTGCAGCAAAACCAAGGGGTAGGCCAGGAAAAGAGCCCAGATGCTAACGATACTGAGAGCCAAAATAAAAAGAGAACAAGAGCTTGGAGAGATAGCCGCGAACGCATGAAAAGGCAGTGGGCAAAGAAGATGAGTGAACTTGAGGAAAGTCTACGAGAAACCAAGGCTAAAATCATAGAGATCACATCTCAACCGCCCTCTCACACATTCCCACCGCTACCATCCCCATCACCCTCCATCCCTTCACCCTCTAAGACAGCCCACGCAACCCACCCACCACCCCAAACAGGATCGGTATTAGCTGATCCCACTCCCGAAGACATAGACATGATGCTTAAAGCATATCAGGCCAGAATCCAAGAAGGGCCAAACGTCACGGATCATGACAAGTGCTATCCTAGAGCTGACCTAGAGATAGAAAGAACCAAACTATGCGCGAAAATGGTCGCATTGGCTCAGACTATGTTTGAAGCCAGTCGCCTTTTCAATTACTCAGGCTCAGCCAAAACACAATTACACTTGGATGGATTCCTAGAGAAGTTAGAGAGGATAATTGCAAGATCTGACAAGGAAGAAAAAAATCAAGACCAAGAAAAAGCAAGCAAAAACATGAATCATTCCCAATCGGAAGTTTATGTGGCCAATTCCACTAAACCAGACAGTTTCCCCTCCTTAGAAAGAATAGAGCGGCTAATTGCACAGTCAGAAAAGGAACCTACCCCTCAAAGGAAGGAAAGGGCAAGAGAACGGATAAGCCAGCCTCTTCAGGAAGCCCATGTGCCTCCTCAAGAAGCTTATCTTCCCCCCCAAAAGGCAGATGAGCCTCCCTCGAAAGCTCAAGTACCTCCACAGGTTGCCTACATTCCTTCTCAGGGAATGTGTGAGCCTGTTCGGAAAAGTAATAGAATAAGTAATCCTCCCCAAGAAGCTTGTGCTCCAGCCATTTGTGAGAACGAGGAGAGAGTCAACAATAGAATCAGCCCTCCTTCACAGGTTGCTTATGCGCCCAATTCTACGGAGCCAAACACTTCTTCTTCTATGAATCGGTTTGCACCAGACTTCCTACGAGAGATTCAAGAAGACAAATGGGATAACGAAAGCGAGGTCGCCCCTCCTTTTGAACTTGTGGACGATGCACACGACCAATTCCCACAAGACATCCCATCTATTTACGGGGAGCATGAGAGTGTTCAGTCTCACGAGAGATTAGACTTTGAGTCTAATTCCATACAAGAGCTACCCCACTTCACAGGCCCATGGGAAGCAAAGTCCACATGTATGAGAGCACCCACAGTCTTGGTAAGGAACGACGACTCAGTCATACCTAGGAACACAGAGGTAGTGAAGAACACTAACGTGCAGTGTAATCTCAAGTTAGAAGAGCTACTCAAGGTTAGACCTGAATTATGGAAACATGTAGCCAAACAAGTACCAGAGATAGCAAAACCTCGTTCCCAGGTAGGATCCCATAGGACAGTGCCAGAAATTCCCTTGGATAAGATAGGAGATATGTGTGAAGGTGAAGAAGGGAACACCTATCTTCCCATCACCTACCAGGAATACACCACCAAGGCGATTTTGGATTCAGGTGCAGGAGTTGCAATTGCCACCACCTCCTTATGGAAGCGTTGGGGCAAGCCAGCACTCAGGCCAACGAGGATGAAGTTACAAATGGCCGATGGTCACATAGAGAGACCCCTAGGATTGCTAGAAGGAATAACTCTCACCACTTGTGGTGTCGAGTTTGAACATAGCTTTGCTATATGTGACTTCAGCAAAAATCATGCCTATGAGATGATTTTGGGAAGACCATTTATGCGACAATTGCAAGTGGTACAGGATTGGGGAACCAACTCCTTGTATTTGCAACACTTGGGTGTTACGACCAAAGTCAATCTCAAGGATTATTCTCATAGAGATGTCCCTCCTATCCAATGGAATCCCATCCATAGAGCTAAAGATGACACAGAATCGGTGCATTCCATAGGGTCTGGATCCTCATGGATGCATGAAGACACCCACTTATGGATGTGCAAGGTAGCAGTAGAGGAAGAGAAGAGAGAAAAGGCCAGAGAAATAGGTGCGAACGAAACCCATAGACCCATTCAAGACCCAGCCTATGCACCTGTAGTTTTTCCAGACGAGGAATTCGAACCCCATGGCTGGGCAGAAATTTTAGCAACCATGGACGTAGCCATCAACGAAGAACAATGGACACCTCACTGTGATGAGGATGGCTATGACATTTCAGTCTTCTCCATAGTGCCAATCATGGGAGAGGCAGTTTTAGAAGAATGCGAACCTAGCCTTGATGCATTTGAGGATGCAAGTGACTCCGATCTAGAGTCAATCATTATGGACCCACCCTTTGCATCAGATGAAGAATACTTCCATGAAGTAGAATTTCAACCCCAGAGGCATGGAGAGGTTACAAATGATGTAAGATTAACAACGCATATGACCCCTAAGGAAGAAGGAAAGAAACGAAAGAAGAGAGAGGCCTTACCAGAAGAGGAAGAATCTTTGTTTGAGGTCCCAGAAAATTTTAAGAAGTATGAGATAGATGACAGGAGAGTCATGATTAGAATGCCCAAACGAGAGGCACAATCAGGAGAGGCCTATGATAACAAAGAAACTACCAAGAAAATCGTAGTGGCCCTAGAAGAAGGAGAGGAGAGATGCACGTATATAGGCCATGACCTGACAGAAGAAGAAGAGCACGAATTGATTGCCTTGCTAAGAGAATACAGAGATGTATTCGCTTGGAGTTACAAGGATTTGAAAGGGGTTGACCCGGACATATGCTCGCACACCATCCCCATGACTTCAGACGCCAAACCCTCTAAGCAAAAGCCTTATACATATAACGATAATTACGCTGCTAAGATCAAAGAGGAGATAGATAGACTGGTTGAAGCTGGATTTATCTACGAAATTGAGCACACCGAATGGGTATCCCCCATCGTGGTGGTGCCCAAGAAGAATGGCAAGCTGCGTGTGTGCATTAACTTGAAAAAGGTTAATGCCGCCACGATTCGAGATAACTATCCGCTTCCCATCACAGAACATCTCTTAGAAAGAGTGGCAGGCAAGGAAGTGTACAGCTTCCTTGATGGATTTTCTGGCTACAATCAAGTAGCCATAGCTCCAGAGGATCAGCACAAGACAGCCTTTGCCACAGAATGGGGCATTTTTGCTTTTAGAGTAATGCCATTTGGGCTTACCAATGCACCAGCTACCTTCCAGAGGCTGATGTGCCATGTGTTTAAGGAGTTCCTGAGGAAGAGTTTAGAAGTCTATGTTGATGATCTTTGTGCTCATTCCAACATTAGACAAACCCATATCCCTGAACTCAGACAAATCTTTGACAAATGTAGAGAATATCAAGTCTGCCTGAACCCAGAAAAGTGCGTTTTTATGGTCAGGCAAGGCAAGATTCTAGGACACATAGTGTCAAAGAATGGCATATCTATAGACGAAGAAAAAGTGAGAGCCATAGCAGAGCTACCGAGGCCAAAGAATGTCAAGGAAGTACAAGCTTTCATGGGGCATTGTGGGTATTACCGACGTTTCATCCACATGTATGCTGTCATCGCAAAGCCCATGTACGGTCTCTTGACTAACTTTGAGTGGACTGATGAATGTGAGAATTCCTTCCAGGAGCTTAAACGAAGATTGTGTTCAGCACCAATCTTGACCACACCAGATTGGAATAAGCCATTCCATGTTCATGTTGATGCATCCAATTATGCTATTGGATGTGTGCTCGCACAACCTACTGGTGAAGGTAATATGGATCTTCCAATTGCCTATGCCAGTAGACAATTGAATGCGGCTGAACGGAATTACACCACCACAGAGCGAGAAGGATTAGGCATGGTGTATGCAGTTAAGAAATTTAGACACTATTTGCTTGCAAATAAGTTTAAATTTTTTACTGACCATCAGGCTTTACTATATCTCGTAAATAAGCCATGCAATACAGGAAGATTAGTGAGATGGTTTCTCTTGTTAATGGAATACGATTTTGAAGTAGTGGTAAGGAAAGGTAGGACTCATTTGAGAGCTGATCATCTCTCTAGGCTCACATCGGGAGAAGCCCCACAAGGAGTATCAGATGACCTTCCTGATGCTTACTTGTTTAATTTGGAAGTTGTACCGCAGTGGGCTAAGCCATTGGTACCAGTATTGACATACGGGCCTAACCATCCTGTGGTAAACACACGGAACAGAGAGGTTGTAAAAGCCCAAAAATACCACATCATGGCAGGAAGCATGTACAAGCACACAGATCAAGGGATCTTGGCTTGTTGCGTAGAAGAGGATGAGTACGCTAAATGGTTGCAATTAGCACATGTAGGTGCGTTAGAGCAACACCATTCAAAGCAACGAACTTTACAGACTCTAAAGAGATTCGGAGTGCATTGGCCAACTATGGAAGCGGATGTCCAAAAGTTGTGCAAGGAATGCCCAATCTGTTGCACTAAACCACCGGTGGAACATGCCACTCTCTATCAAGTGTCCATTGCGCCAGATTGGAGCGAACCACTAGTATCATTCTTGAGGACAAACACATTCCCTCCAGACATGACTCTGGCTAGGAAAAGGAGTTTAGAACAAGAAGCTTTGGATTACTCACTCATTGGTGATAATCTATATAAGCGTGGTAAAGATGGTTACCTGAGACTATGTGTCCACGAAAGTGAATATCTGAAGATCTTGGAAACTGCTCACCAAGGTGTAGCAGGAGGACACTTTGGACCAGATCGGGTGATCAAGGCGATATTATTTGCGGGCTTCTGGTGGCCTACCCTTCACATGGATGCATATACCTATGTGAAACGGTGTGATGTATGTCAGAGGACTCAGTATCCTATACGCAAAGATGAGATGCCACTGAAACCTATGATGGGTGGACGTGCATTCTCTAAGTGGGGAATAGACTTCGTAGGTCCTATTAATCCCCCAGCTAAAGGTTCTCATGCGGAATACATCATTGTTGCAACAGATTATCTCACCAAGTGGGTAGAGGTAAAGGCTACAACCAAGAACGATGCTCAAACAACTGCCAAATTCTTGTTTGAGAATGTATTCACGAGATATGGACTACCTATAGAGCTTGTAAGTGATAGAGGCACTCATTTCTTGAATGAAGTTATTGAAAATCTACTCCAAGAATTCTTGGTAATACACAAGAAGTCTGCCCCTTATCACCCTCAAGCTAATGGTCAAGCTGAGAGCACTAATAAGATTTTATGCAATGTACTGACGAAATTAGTGAACACTAAACGCTCTGATTGGGACAAACAGCTACACCATGTTGTTTGGGCATACCGAGTGGCCTACAAAACGGTACTCCAAGCCACTCCCTTTCAGATGGTATTCGGTCAAAACGCTGTGTTACCCTTGGACTTCTTGATCCCTACATTGAAAGTAGCACAAGAGCACGATTGGACAGGTCATGAGCTCTCCTCTAGGATCTTTGACCTTGAAAGATTAGGGGAAACAAGACTGAGAGCCGCTGCAGGAATATATGCAGCCAAGAAGAGACAGAAGGCATATTTTGATGCCCATGTGAAGGATAAGGGCTTGAAAACAGGAGATCTAGTTTTAGTCTATACACTAAAACAACACGCCAGGAAGCTAGAAAAGAGGGGCTACGGACCTATGATCATCAATAGGATCTCCACGAGCGGAGCAGTACAACTAGCCACGTTAGAGGGTGATGTTCTCCCAAACTATATTAGCGGGTGCAGAGTCAAGTTGTATCAGGAACCCCTCACGGAGGAAATGCTCAGCCGACTCAACACTGCTAAGAAACGCAAAGAGGAAGAAAAGTGCATTCGAGAAGAGGCTCAAGCAGAGGCTTTAGAACGCATCAGAAGGATGAAGTTACGAAGACAAGGCCGAGATCTGACTAGAACAGTTGACCATGTAGATCAAGGATATCCCATGGCCATGTGTGAAGTTGCAGGAACAAGCTCGAATAGAATAATTGATAGACGTCCTTTCGTAACCTTAGATATAGGACAAGGAAAGAGTGCAAGGACCGTAAGAGCCTTGATTGACTCAGGCGCAGCCACTAGTGCTGTTAGAGTGTCTTACTGTCAAGAATTACAGTTAACTGTCAATCCGGTGGAAGCATATCTTATAGGATTGGGAGGAGTGGAAACCCCTTGCATGGGCGAGGTGGAACTTCCCCTTTACATTCATGATGAGGCAATGACAATTAAAGTACTGGTGTGTCAAGATGAGGATCTCATTGAACCTCTTGTCTTGGGTCAAGATTGGATCTATGACCAAGCAGTCAATTTAAACCTAAGAAGTGGACTTCTCCAGGTTTGGGTCAATCATAGTCGAGTTACAATAGAATTAGACAATGGAGCACTCAAGGAACTAGGAGAGGCACAGACTCCTGGTCCTTCCAGGGGTACACATGAAGATGACCATGCTGTTCTTGTCCAAAACCATGTGTTGCAGAGGAATGATAATCGCAAAAAAGGAGTCAGGGATGCAACGGAACTCCCTTCTTTTCCAAAGGCCAGAAGGAGGCAGCAACTAAGGGCAGATCAATCACTAAAGACTCCCCGGACGAGAGACCAAAAGAACGCGCGAAGCAGAACAACTCAACCGATGAAGCAGATATGGGTACGCAAAGGAGAGCAACCACCAACCTTGCCCCCACAAATTCCATCCATGCAAACCATCCAGGCCAGAAGACGAAGGAAGCAGCTCAGACAAGCTCAATCACAAGGTATCCAACAAGTTTGGGTGCCCAAGAAGTTAGCTGCAGCTCAACAAGGGCAATTACAGATGTGGGTACCTAAGAAGCTCCTACATCCACAACAACCTTTGTTCTCCCACATGCAAAAGGTTTCAACAAAGAAGCCAAAAAGAGAAAAGGGTAAGAACCACATACAGAGACCAAAGGAAGATCAAATCAGCTCTTCAACATTAATAGGAAGACATGCAAAAAGGATATGGGTTAGGAAGCCAAAAGTGCAAGTAGTCTCCACCGAACCAAAGCGTCAACCACACTGGATACCACAGTTCAGAAAGCATCCAAAGAGAAAGACGCCTGAAGTGACCCCTACAGTGCCAAATGATGTTCTAAAATGGACTCCAATAAGGAGGATCACATCAGTTCGAGACTCAATGGATACCTCCACCAAGGTCGGCATCAACCTCCACAAATGACATCGAAAGCCTCGAACGAGCAACAACCATGTGCTCCTTGCACAACCCTGTCCTTTGCACCATTCAGGTCATGCATTTCCAAAGTATGCATTAATATAGGGCCACATTACACGGCCGTGCATAGACACACTTAAGAATCCCACGCACAAGAGCACAGTGACATATGTCAAATAATTCTATTGATACTAACTTTTGTGTTCTTGTTTTGTGATATCCTTTTCCTCAAAAAAAAAAAAAAAAAAAAAAAGAGAGGGAGAAAGAAAAGCGGGAGAGAGCTTGTTCCCAGAAGTGTGTCTCAGCCAGCAGTGAGATTATTGCTGCCTTATCTGGAATGAAGAGCTTGAAGGTCCGCAACTTGAGTGATGCTTAACTACTTCATGTACCAGAGCATCCAAGGAGATATCTGCAAAAGGTAGTTCTGGAGGAGAAGACTCCTGCATATGAGGAGAGAGGATCCACCACTCAAAAGATCTCATCAGTGGACAATCAACATGGACATTCATCAACAATGATCCATCCCAAAGGCCGAGTGTACAACACGAAGAGACAAACATCCATCAACCTTCTCCATGGTAAGTATCTTTACTCTGGAAACACCATAACCATGATAGTTTAGGAAACCTCTTCGTCAGCATACCCTTGAGCACTTAGCTCAAGACCCGCAATTTTTGCACCATACTTCTTCCAATGCATTTTCCAAGTAAGCATGCATAGGGCTACATTACCAAGCCTTGCACAAGGCACATACTTTTTTCAACCCAGGCACGAACACACTTACCCATGATTCATTATGGGCTATGAGTAGTTGGCATGACTGCTCTCAACATCATCTTTGGAAGAATTAGCGGACGTCATGAGAACAACATCCATATCTTGGAAGCAAATTGAAGCCAGTAGTCGCTCCAAATCACTCTTGACAACCTCTTTTGAGCAACTTGCAGTTTTGAAAGCTCACAATGACACATTCTTGCTGGAATCCAAGGAACCAGCTCATACAACGGATGGGCACCACCTCTCAAAGCACTACATAGAACAGCCTTCCAACAAGGGTCTGTCAGGGACGACAGACTCGAGAGGGGGGGGAGTGTTGAAGCTCAAAGTCAAGGACAAAGCATGGAAGCACATCAAAAGGTGGACACACAAGGAAAGGGAGCAAGTAGGGAGCTCCAAGAAGTGTATGTCAAATTTTCAGAAGAATCCCCTACAAAAATAGTGATTTTCATCACTAAAAACCATTGTAAATACCATTATCTATTTTTAGTAACTCCATTTTGTTCAAGCCGAGGAGTCCTCGAGCTTGAGGAGTATTAGAAATACCATCGTACCAATTTTCATATTTTTTAGATCTCGTTTGAGCCCTCAAATAAGCCCTGGAACCTAATTTTTAACTAGGCCGGACACTAGGTCTGAACAGGGCCAAAGCTAGTCAAAAACTATAAAAAGAGCTAGAGAGCTCATTTTTGAGGTTAGATTGTAATTGAAACGAACCTGTAAGAGCTTTTGAAAGTAATCTAAAGAACTCCATTGATTCTCTCTCTTTGTCTGGCCGTGTGTGCGCGTGTGTGTGTATGTGTGTGCATGCTTGTGTGCTTCTCACTCACGCACTTGTGCCGCCACTTGCTCGAGGTCTTCATACCATCCTCACGTCTTCCCGGATTGACATTAAAGGAGGTGCTACTCATCACTGAGCTACACAAAGCTTACCTCCGGTCTATCTCTATGTCTGTCTCTTTGCGCTCCATGAGCATGGGATGTTCCCGCTCTTGGGTGACCAAAGGACACATTCGATCTTGGTTGGGGGAAAATAAATTCACCTTTCCAAGTGTAAGCATGCCTATCATCTTCTGTAACCACAAAGACCCTCTATGAAGCGTGATCTAAGTAGATCACTCTGCTTGGGCTATCAGGATCTTTGAACTCATATATCATGATTGTTCCTACCTCATTCGGCTGATCAGATCTATACCTCCAAAAGGCTTCATCAGTCTCTCGGTTTAGGAGTAGATCTATGCTCTTATTGTCTTGGGAAATCCACTCTGGTGTGATAATCCTAGTGAGAACAGATTTGCCTCGGGGGGTTCTAGGTTCTACACCCATGTTTCCTTGCTCCAGGTCACCTAAGTCTGTTTCTGGGATCACATTCCCAAATTCATCTGTCCTATTTGGATGACTGGTGACTACATATATGGTCCCTTCTTTGTCCAAGTATGCTCCATTTTCAAACTTGACTGCTGGATGTTCCAGTCCAATGGATTGGTCAGGGTTTTTGATTTGGACCACAGATCTTCCTAGGCCGTCCTCATAGATGCTAGCACTTAATCGGTTGGTCCTAAGGTATTCGAGTTGCGTCTTGTAAGGGCCTTCTACCCTATGTAAATATGGCACTCCTGAACTTCCTGTAGGTCTCTCCATACCGTGGGACATCTCAGACTCGCTAGTCTCAGAGCAGAGTTGTCCTCTCCAATCATTTAGCATAAAGAATTAACAATACATCTTTATTTTGTCAATCCTGGAAGTATTCAAGAGACCACAGCCCCTTCTAGATGATAGAATCCAAGAAATAAGAGAATAATGGCTGGATTTCTGAGAATGGTGAAAATGAAGAGGAATTTCTAGGGTTTGGATTATCTTGAGCAAATCTCCACCATTTTCAACAATCTTGGTTGACATCCCTGCTCCCCTCATGCTGGTTTGTCCTTCTATTTCTCTCACAGACATTTTCCTGGGAGGACTCTTGATCCCTGACATAAGACTTCTCAAATATTATGCCTCTAGAGCCAGTTTCAACTGATCTTCCATTCCCAATACATGATAAATGATCCTGGTTAAAAACTGGGCTCCAGTCATGAATTTTTTCTGTTCCCAGTGTTTTGCTGCTTCTTTCAGCTGTTCATGGATGTATGGTGTCACATCCATTACTCCAAAGGGCTTAGTTCTATCCTTGTTGTTAAACATCAGCAGTGTAACAGATTTATGTGGCATGGTATACCTTGGTAGCTTTGGGAAGCAGAAATATTGTAAGAACATCCTTGTGGCATATTCTTCATTCTCTCTTCCTTTGAAGTCAGTGAATTTAGAGTACCCGGTATAGGTTTCCTTATTCTTCTTTACAAAGCTGGGGTCAAGCTTGGTTCCCATAGGGTAGAATTGTAAAGCTGCTCTGATATGCTCTGCTTTTATGGTGATACCCACCTCCTGATTATCCTTGTTCTTGACTTTGCCCCGGAAATAAGCATCATTCCCTTTTCCTATTTCTAACAGACTACTCATTACGTGTGCCACTCTTTCAAAATCAATGAAGAAGATGGGCTCTTCCAATAATTTGTGTATACCAACTGCCTTCCATCTTTTCTGATTGACAGCAACCCTTTGAAATCTATAAAATTCTTGACACAGCATGGTATATTTGTATCCACCTACTCCGACTGTGAATATATGCTATCCAATAATGCTTAGGGTTTCTTTGAGCTCCTTCACCACCTTCTCTGCCTCTGGAATCTCTAGTTCCTCATCAGATTCCAGGTTCACCTGCTCTTCCACAGCTTCACTGTCTAGGAACCAATGTCCTCTTGATAGGGTGACTGATTCTGCTTTGAAGTCATGAATTGATAACTCCTTTGCATTCACCATTCTGAGGAAAATATAATACACAAAGAAAAACTCTACCCACATGAGTCACAAGAAATCAAAAAGTAATATTTATTTTGAGATGTCATTACATAAGAATGAAAATAAAATTCAAAATAAATTCTGTTTCTTCAAAAAGACTCAATTAAAGTGATCATTACAGGTGTAGCAAGATGTCTAGTGCACTCCCTTTTCCCAACAACTCTTTTGGAGAAAAATAAAACATTTATCAATGAAAGAAAAATTAATACAAAATAAATAGAAATCTACTACCCTTCTACCTAGATCTTGCTTTGTGCAATATAATTTTGTAAAAAGGAAAAGAAAATAAACAATTTTTCTCAACTTATCTCTTTTTTTTTTTTAATAACAATGATTCCTTCTGTTTTTTCTTGTTATTTTTTTCTTTTATTTTTTCTCTCTTTTTTTTCTCTTCTTTTTTTTTAATAATAATTTTTTTCTATTTCTTTTCTTCCCCTCCTAATTCTCTTTTTAGAAAAAAGGATAAGGTAAAATATTTTTGTCATAATTTCCAATATGTTATGATTTTCTAAATACAGATCAAATATGGATGATGTTTTTTCCATTGAAACAACTCTGATTTTTGGACCCAATACTTTTTAACTCTAGTTGTCCTGGTTTCAGGCAAACATCCATTTCCTTCTGATAAGCATTTTGTAGGATTTTTTGGTCTCCATATCCATTTTATCCTGGATTTCTGTTTTGATGAGCGGACCTCCTATAGACTTTGATTCCATATGCTTCTTGTTCTGATGTTTTGATTCTTTAGACAATGCCATGATTGCCACCTTCTTCCTATCTCTCCACCCTTCTTTGTTCTTCCAATCTTTTGCTGATTTTGATTACATGAAGCTTGATCATTTAACATTTGTATTGGTAATGTCTGTGTATCTTCAAATGCAAAAGTAAATCCTTCCAAGTGTATATCATGAACATCTAATTGAATTTCCTGTTCTTCATTACTCAATAAAAATATTAAAAACCTTTTGTCATTTATTTTAATGTAAGCTTCATTTTTTCAAAATCCACAATCACTTTACCTTGTTGGAGCCATGGTTGACCTAAAATCAATTTTTCATACATCAAATGATCTGGCCATTCTTCACAGTCTATTTTCATATATTCTTCATTGAACTTAACTTTAATAGGCAATGAAGACATGCTTTGTACTATTTGACCTTCCAAAGTTTTGATAAAGGTTCTGCTTTTAGTTCTTTTTATGTTAAATTTACTTACCAAAGCTGAACTAATCAAATTCACTTGTGCTCCAGAATCTATCAAAACCCTAATTTTTTCATTTTGAAAATCCATTGTCATCACAGGCAAATGTTCTTTTAGTTTTAGAGGAGTTTCACACAGACAGACTTCCCTAAGATCTTTGGTTTTTCTTATCCTTTCCTTTGCTTCCTGTTGAGCCTCTTTTCTAATGTCTTCCTCTTCTTTTTTCCTATTTTGAGCTTGTTGCAACCTTCTCCATTCATCAACAGTTAATGGGCAGTCATACCTCTTGACTCTACATCCACTTATGAAGTTTGGCATGATTTCTCCGTCTATGTTAGCTAGTTGAATGGCTCCACTGTTGCTTAACTGATGTATAATATATGGTCCATGTCCTTTTTTTTGGAACTTTTTCTGATGTTCTTTGACTGTGTAAGCCAAAACTAGATCTCCTTCCTGTAGATCTTTTTCTTTTATGTGAACATCATGATAAGCTTTTTGCCTTTTCTTGTCCACATATATACTCATAATGGCTTGGAGTCTAGAAGCTCCCAATTTTTCCAATTCTATTACTCTCTGATAGTTCATGTCCAGTCCAATTGTAGTGACTACCTACTTTTAATGTTGGAATAAGGAATTCCATAGGTAGAACTGCATTTTGTCCATATACTAGATTGAATGGTGTGTTTCCTATTGCAGTTTTATAAGCCACTCTGTAAGCCCATAAAACATGATTAAGTTGTAAATCCCAATCATTCTTGTTTGTGTTTACTAATTTTGATAGTACAGTACAAAGTACTTTATTAGTACTTTCTGCTAACCCATTGGCTTGTGGGTGATATGGGGCTGACTTTCTATGACTGATCAGGAAACATTCAGTGATGTTTTCTATGATTTGGTTTACAAAATGGGTCCCCCTATCACTTACCAATTCAATTGGAAGTCCAAATCTGGTGATAATATTTTCATACAGGAATCTAGCAGTAGTATGAGCATCATTCCTTCTTGTGGCTTTGGCCTCAGCCCACTTTGTCAGGTAGTCTGTAGCCACTATGATGTATTCAGCATGGGATTGTTTTGCTAGAGGATGTATAGATCCAATGAAATCCAACCCCCATTTACTAAAGGCTCTTGCTGAAATTAATGGAACTAATGGCATATTATCTCTTTTATTTGGTTGACTCACCCTCTAACAGATATCACATCTTTTTGCATAGGTTCTTGCATCAGGAAATAGGGTTGGCCACCAAAAGCCAGAATATAAAATGAGTTTAGCAGTTCTGTCACTTGAGAAGTGTCCTCCTGCTACTCCAGAATGTGCCATTTCCAACATTTCCAGATATTTATTCTCAGGAACACAAATTCTTAAGTATCCATCCATTCCTCTCTTATACAACTGTTCTCCTATCAATTGATATTCTTCAGAGACTACTTGTAGATTTTTGGAATCTACACCAGCTATCACTTGTTTTCCTTTCTTCTTCCTTTTCAATTCCTCAATGATATTTTCACTCCAATCTGGATTTTTCTGGAACCAATATAGAGTTATGAATTCTGAATCTTGCAATAATTGGCACTTCCTACAATTAGCAATGTATTTTGTTACATCTTGAATCTTATTAGGCCAATGTACCCCCATACTATTGAGATTACTTAGGGTGACTACCCTGGAAGCATGAGTGCAAGGGTTCCAACAATGAGCTCTCTTCAGATATTCTTGTTGCTGTTCTTCAGGAGTACAATATTCCAATATGCCTGTCTGGTTGAGATGATACAAATGCCCAGCTAGTAACATAAAGTTCCTGCTTTGTAATACTAAGTGTGCATTGTTCCCAACTGTTCTGCAAGGTCCCATGGTTAATAATGGTACTAAAGTCATGGCCCACTCAGGAACACTCTCTACTTTGAACATATAAGTGTCTGGCAGGTCGTCATCTAAAGGTGGACTGGGTTCTTTAGACTAAATTCTAGATAAATGATCTGCTCTCAAGTGTGTTTTCCCTTGTCTAACCACCACTTCAAACTCAAATTCCATTAGTAAAAGAAACCATCTGACTATTCTACTAGTGTGACAAGGTTTATTTACCAAATATAGTAAAGCTTGATGGTCTACAAAGAACTTAAACTTGTTGGCCAAAAGGTAATGTCTATATTTCTTTACAGCAAATATCATGCCCAATCCTTCTCTCTCAGTGGTTGTGTAATTTTTTTCTGCTAGATTCAATTGCCTACTAGCATAAGCCACTGGAAAATCTAACTTGCTTCCTTCTATTGGTTGTGCTAACACACATCCTAAAGCATAATTTGAAGCATCCACATGGACATGAAAAATTTTATCCCATTGAGGTGTTTTCAAAATTAGGGCTGTTACCAAACAAGTTTTTAAAGTTTCAAAGGCTTGGTCACACTCCTTGGTCCACTCAAACTTTGTAGTTAGGGCATATAAGGGTTTGGCTATGTCAGCAAATTTGTGTACAAATTTCCTATAGTACCCACAATGTCCCATGAAAGTTTGAAGTTCCTTTACATTTGTTGGTCTTGGAAGTTCTATTATGGCCTTTATTTTCTTCTCATCAGTTGAAATTCCATGTTTAGAGACTATGTGACCTAACATTCTTCCTTGTCTTACAAAGAATACACACTTTTCTGGATTTAAACATACTCTGTAGGTTCTCCATTTCCTGAATATATTTTCTAAATCCTGCAAGTGATCTTATCTTTTTAGTGAAAAAGTACAAAGATCATCTACATAAATTTCCATTACATTCCTCAAGAACTCTTTGAAGATATGACCATCAACCTTTGAAAAGTTGCTAGAGCATTGGTTAACGCAAAGGGCATAACCCTAAAAGCATCAATTCCCCATTCTGTGGAAAAGGCAGTTTTATGTTGGTCTTCCAATGCTATAGGTACTTGATTGTATCCTAAAAAACCATCTAAAAAACTATAAACCTCCTTCCCTGCAACTCTTTCTAGAAGATGATCTGTTATAGGCAGTGGATAATTATCTCTTATAGTTGCTGCATTTACCTTTTTCAAGTTAATGCATACCCTAAGTTTCCCATTCTTTTTTGGTACCACAACTATAGGAGATATCCATTCTGTATACTCAATCTCATAGATGAAATTGGCAGCCAACAGCTATTGGAGCAAGTTTATGACAAGCCTAAGTATTGGCTTGAGTCTCACAAAGTCTTAGAAGAAGCTTTAAAAAGAAGACTATGTAAAGTTCACTTGTGAACTACCTCTTGTAACTTTTGAAGAGTTTACTTAATGTAAAAGTAAGAGAATCTTAAGTGGTTGAGTCCACTTGACGAAGAATGGAAAGAGGAGCCACGAATTCTTGATTTGTGGTAGGTAGAGAATCAAATCAATCATTGATTGATTGGAGAGTGATTGAGGGAAGTTAACCTCCCAAACTCAACTATAAATAGATGGCAGTTTTAGTCGTGGTTAGTGAGACCTGTGTGAAGATCTCCAAGAGCTGCGATTTATGCCATATCAAGGTGTGATTACAAGGCACACACATGTATCAGTAAGTCATTGTATTGTACAAGCAATATACTTTCATTTTCATGATTATTTGAGTTCATCTTTCCATGTTCTTGTGAAGTGTACTACTCATTGCCATTACTCTCAGTTTTCTCAGTCAACTTGCAGAGATGTTTTCTCTGAGCTTGGTGCATCATTTTCAGTGATTTAACTTGGTAAAGTTAGCTCTATAAGTCTCCTATATGCTCACAAATTTTCATGTCATTTGGATGTTGCAATCTTCAGTTATGTTCATTTGAAGTCAACAGGTTCTGTTCATCTTCACTTCTCTGTCAGGTACCCGACTTTTTCACTCATCTTGTCAGAGCCATTTCTCAGTGGTTACTTATCCAAATTCAGTGATTTAATGCTTGTTGGATTCAGCTTACTGGCGAGTATAACCATACAAATTTTCATAATCATTGGATTTCTAAATTTTGAGTTATGTTGATTTTTCTGCTCACTGGTCTATTTCTGTAGCAGCCCGTGAAAATCGGGATGATGTCATCACTTGTTAAAACTCATTCTCAGCGTGTGGTTCATTATTTTTGATGAGATTACTCTTGAAAGTTAGCTCTTTAAGTTGCCTAGACTTCCCCAAGAGGAATTGAGCTAATTGTTCTTGATTGTTTTCTATTTCCTTATGTTTGTGTTTCTTATATTTGCTTGAGATTTTATCTTTTATTGCATCTTCAGCTTTTACTTCTTACAAATATTGTATTTTCCCTTTTTTCAATATCATTTCTTCTTCTTTGTCCTCTTCTGTTCTAGATACCTTTATCATTTGTATTCCAATGTGAAAGACATCATATCCTTCTTTATTTTGAAATTCCACTCCTACATACTCATCACTGGCTAGATCCATGGTAGCCAAAATTTGATTCCACCCATAGGGCTCAAATTCCTCATCTTTGAATTGTTGTGATACATAGTTCTCATCTTGTAACTTCCTTCCTTCCACACAATCTTCTCTTCTCAATCTCCTTTTTCTATTGGTAAGATTTCTTATCATATTGCACTTCCATATTGATGATTCAGTTTCATCCTGGTCTTCCATTTCTGATTCTTCACTTAAGTCTTGATTTTGATGTATTTTATACCATTCTTGAGGAGATATGTCATAGTAGTGCCCATTTCTTAGATTTACTTTGGTTATTCTTCCTTTGCTCTGAAGGTATAAGCAATCATTACCCCAATCTTGCACAATTTGCATTTGTCTCATAAATGGTCTTCCTAGGATAATTTCATATGAAGTGGATTGTGGGAATTCAACTATAGCAAAGGTATGTTCTATCTCTATTCCACATATGTCCACAATCACTTTTTCCCATATTCCTAGGGGTTTTTCTATGTGTCCATCTGCAAGTTGCAATCTCATTTTGGTGGGTAATAATTCATTTTTTCCCCATTTTCCCAAGTTTGTTTAGTCATGATGGCCACTTCTGATCCACTATCCAGAATAGCTTTGACCTGGTTTTTACCAAATTGTATTTTTAGGGTTGAGTTTCCCTCTTCTCCTTCACAATATCCTCCTATCTTATCAATGGGAATATACCATAATTCCTCCATTTCTTGTAGTTGTGGGTGAAGATGTTCTGGTGTTGTTTCCCATTTTTTCATTTTGTTTTGTAAGTGAGGATTTTGTTTCATTAAATCTTCCAATGTGGTGTGATATAGAATTGTGAATTGTTTATCTATATTCACCTGAAATGTTACTTGTGGGTTTTCTTCCTTGTTACTATTTCCTCTTGTTTTTGTTGTCTCAGATTCCTAACTGTTTTTTGAGAATTGTCTACTTCCCCCATTTTGAGTTGTACTTCCCGTATGATTTGTTTACACTTCTGCATCCTTTCATGTTCTAAGTCTGGCATAGGATAAGCCATTGTATGATCAGTAGGGCTTGGTCCCTCTTGAATTCTTCCCTTGTATGCTTTTATTAGAGTGTCTAGACTTTGTGAATTTCCTATCTCCGACTGGGTTTGTGTCTTCTGAGGAGAAGTACTGTTTGATTGTTCCCTATTTTCTTCTTCCAAATTTTTACCCATTCTTTGTTTCCTTTCCCATTTCCCTTTTTGTCTATTTTTCTTCACCTTTGAGATTGAACCTTCATTTTGTTCCTTAGTTGTTCTTTGTTGTTTAGTTTGTGACCTTGTTATAGCATTTACATTCACTTGGTCAATGTCACTCAATTCTTCTTGTTCCATGATGTTGACTGCTTTTAGTGGTATGCTATTAGGTGTGTTTTGTTGTTTTTGAGGATTTTTTGGACAATCCTTTATCAAATGTTCCCTACCACAATCCTTGCAATAAGCTCCCTCTATTCTTAACGTAGGAGGTTGTGGACAGTCTCTAATGAAATTTTCTCCCCCACACCTATAACAAGTTATCTTTGGTCCCCCTTTGAATTGAGGTTTTTGATTGGACATATAATTATTGGTTATATACATGAAAGTGGCAGTATCCATCTCAATTCTCCCATTTCCCAAGTCTAGGGCTTGTAATTCTGGTTCTCTTAATTCATAACCTTCCCATTCTTCTTGATATCCTTCATTCCATTGATAATCTTCCTTGTATGGTGACTTTGTTCTTGAGTTTCCCTCTTCTATTGGTGTGTATTTAATTGGTACCACATTTGTTGGTATAGGAGGTTGTTGCCCAAGCACAGGTCTTGGTTGCTCAATATACCCTGATTCTCTTTGGCTTCCATAATCTCTCTCCTTTATGGGTTGTTTATTATAGAAGCATTCCTCCCTAGTATGATTTGTCCATTTCCTCTCTAGTGTACAATATTTGAGTGTTTTCCTATCTTGCAAATGTGGTGGCTTTTGATATGGGCATTGTTGTACCAAATGACTTTCTCCACAATTGTAGCATTTTTTATTTATGTTCATCCTAGAGTTTATCAAATTAGTTTTGGTGCTTACTTCTAGGGCTTTAGCAATGGTTTGAGCCAATTCTTCTGCTGGTGGGATTTTATCTTCATTTGATCTAGGTTGATCAAATGCTAACAGGTCTTGGCCTGTGTTATCTTCCAAATCTATTGCTTCTTTTACACAAGCTCCTAGGTCAGGGCATCTTCTGTAGTACACTAGGGTTCTTAATTGAGCACTTCTTAATCCTTCTATGAATAGGGATACTTGTCTTGCCATGGAAGGTACTTCTTCTCTAGGACATCTGTCAATGTATTGCTTAAATCTCCTGGCTGCCTCTCTGACATTTTCATCTTTTTGTTGTTTAAAGCTATGTATCAGAGTGGCTGTGCTATGTTTTATTCCAGTCTTTGAGAATTCCCCAATGAAGGCTTCTAGGAAGGATTCAATATCCAGGTACATTTCCTTTCTCAGAGGGATGAACCATGATAATGCAGGTCCTGTTAGGGTTAGACCAAATGCTTCAAATTGGACTTTGTAATCTTCTACCTCCTCAGCTCTAATTAATTGCCTAAACTTTGCAACATGAGCATGAGGATCAGAATATCCTTCATATTGATTTTTCATGCATTTGGCTACTTGACATGGTCTAAGCATTCTACCCTGATGTTGCCAATGATGTCTTCTCCTTCATGAAAATTCATTAAATCCTTCTGGTTCCTTTTCAAAAGGATTTGGGGAAGCATGTGTTCTCCTCCCTTGTTGTTGCTCAGTACTAGTGTAGTTTTCATGTGGTCTTGGTAAGTTTGATTGTCCTAGGTTATGTTCCCAAGGTCCTTTGTCAGCACATTGCCCTAAGTCATTTGAATTTTCTGGGTCTTGGGAGAAGATGTATACACATCCTTGCCTATCCTCATACCTACCATGTTTGAATTGAGCTACTAGTGTTATGTTCAGGGGAACTTCTAAGTTTCTCAATCTAATGAGAAACTTATGCATTCCATCCTGATATACATAGGTTCCAAACCTATTTGTATACATGTATTTGAGGATATTTCTATAATCCCCAATTTCAATGGGCTCATTTGTTTCATTTAAATTTTCCATGTTGTTTTCTTGCCCTAAATTTCTTTTTTGCACTTCCCCTTCCACTGGCTCTATTTCCTTCCTTCCTAAGTCTTGCTTAGTATGTGTGTTTAATTTGTTCCCAGACCTAAGGATCATTCAATTAATTTTCACGATTCTGTGGTCAAAATCGTGTTTTCCACGATTTTGTGGCTAAAATCGTGTTTTTCACGATTTTGTGGATAAAATCATATTTGTCACGATTTTGTGGCTAAAAATTGTGTATTCCACGATTTTCTGGTCAAAATCGTGTTTTTCACGATTTTCTAATCAAAATCGTGTTTTTCACGATTTTCTGGTTAAAATCGTGTTTTTCACGATTTTTTGGTCAAAATCGTGTTTTTCACGATTTTGTAATCAAAATCGTGTTTTTCACGATTTTGTGTTCAAAATCGTGTTTTTCACGATTTTCTACTCAAAATCGTGTTTTTCACGATTTTCTAATCAAAATCGTGTTTTTCACGATTTTGTGTTCAAAATCGTGATTTCTTATGAAAATCGTGTTCTGGGAATCGCGATTTTGTCCTTAATTCTGAGAATCACGATTTTGTGTTTGACTACAGAATCGCAATTCTGTTAATTTTTTTGAAAATTTTCAGGTATTGATTTTTAAAGTTTTATTTCATCTATAGAATCGCCATGTCTACCTTTTAACATGCAATGAAAGTTTTCTTCCACAATCTTTTTATTTTCTTACAGAAATTTCAAAAAGTCAAAAATCGCGATTCCGTGTTTTTCTATTATTTCCTATTTTTTTGTGCTTTTTGATCATAAAAATTGTAAGAAATGCAACAAAATAGTATTGAGATCCCTTACCTTGCTTGCTTGGTTCACACTCTCTCCAAATCTCTTTTCTGCAGAAAATCGCGATCTTGCTTGCTCTCTCTCTCTCTCACACTCAAATGAGTTTCTTCTAAAATTCCAGTATTTTATAGTGTCCTCAAAATCGCGATTCTGTGCAATTTCCACTGTTTTTCACTCTTTCACTTGTCCAATTTCATCCTTCCACAACTTTATGGTTTTTTAATCCTCTATTCTTAATTTTTCCTGATTAATTACTCCCCCTAGCTATTGATGAAAATCGTGATTTTGTCCTTTTCTACCTCTTTCACTTGATACTCACTCTTCCCTGCTTCTTTGGAATTTGACTTCCCTCACTTTCTCAATATTATTGAAGTCTCTTGCAATTACCTTTTTTCCAAAAACCCAAATATGCTGAAAATTCCAAAAAAAAATTCTCCTACAGAAAATCGCGATTTTGTGCAGAGAATCATGTTTTTTCTGTACTTCCTATTTTGTGCAAATTTGAGTATTCTTTTCTCTTGTTTCCCTTCAGTACCTTTTACCAATTCCAATTCAACAGACACCTGTACTTTGCATCAAAATCACAACATTATTCAGAAAATCGCGATCTTGTGCAGAGAATCGTGTTTTTCAAATTTTCTAGTTTTTTGACAAATTTTTTCTTTCCTTTCAGTTGGTCCCCTATTAATCTTGTCAACAAAGTTTCAATCCAACTTCCTAAGGAAAAAAAAAATTTTGTTTGATTATTTTTTATGAGTTTATGAATTTTTTGGTATTTTTCCCTAAATTAAGGTAAACACTTCACTTAGGGTTTGTTGTTTGTGGATCTATTGATCCTGTGTTCCTTGATTGGTTATACTCTCCTATGCTTTGGCTATCAAAACAGTTCATAAGCAAAACTTCCTGATGAAAAATGTGTTATGAAATGCAAGTATCAATTTTTGCAAAGATAATCTCCAACATTTTTTCTTCAAGATGCAAATTAGCTTCTTCTCAAGATTATTGCTATGACTTGGCTAAAAATGGATCTTATCTACTTGCATCTAGCTACTTTACTAGACTTTTCCTTAATGCAATCATGTCATCTTCCCAAGATCAACAATTTTTGCATAGTATTTGGTCAAAAAGCACTCTAAAAATGCAAGAATAGACACATGTTACCTTATCTTCAGCATTCTTGATCCAAATTTTTCACACACCTGCACTTTACTTCAAAAAATGAGATGAGCAACTATCAATTTGCAAAAATTTCAGCACTTCCAATTTTAAAAAGATTATCTATTGCTTTCTTTTCCCAAAAGACAAACAAAGACATCTACCTTTTCATGTTCACATTTCTTGATTAAAGAGTATTACCTTTTCCATGTGTTCATTCCCATCATCAATAGAAGATCCAGCAAGGTCCAACTTCAATGACGTTTTTGATATACTCCCCGGCAACGGCGCCAAAAAATGTTTGTTATTGATCTTTGGAGTTGTCCTCTCCAATCATTTAGCATAAAGAATTAACAATACATCTTTATTTTGTCAATCCTGGAAGTATTCAAGAGACCACAGCCCCTTCTAGATGATAGAATCCAAGAAATAAGAGAATAATGGCTGGATTTCTGAGAATGGTGAAAATGAAGAGGAATTTCTAGGGTTTGGATTATCTTGAGCAAATCTCCACCATTTTCCACAATCTTGGTGTCTAATACATGCTATTTTCTCAGCAGAACACAATTATGAAGTCAAAACTCAAAAATGTTACCTGTACCATACAGACGAGACAATCGAGATTCTGTGAAAATAGACGATTTTCATCTCCAGCACCATTCTTCATCAATTTCTCACTCAACACATCAATATTCAGCTCTCTTCATACACTCTCAACAGAATTACACAATAGAAGCTCACAAATCTCCATGGATACACAAAGAATAGACTCAAAAAATCAATGAAACCACACAAAGAGGAGAAAACACGATTTTCAGCAGGAAACTCTCTCTATTCACTTGGATAGCATGTAAAAAAATAATCAACCAACCACCTCATAATAGAGGAAATTGTCTTATATACATTTCAAGTGTCCCTTTTCACACTTGAATTTTGGTCCTTTCCTCTATTATTCTAAAAATATGTTATCTAGGAGTTTCCAAAAATTCTAGAAAAATTACATAAAATTCTATTCTACCTAAGGAAGACTCTTCCTTATTTTTACATCAGTTACATAAATATTTTTACAAGTTTTTGGCATTTTACAATTATTTTTCAGTAAAAATGCTTCAAAAAATACATCTTCTAACACTAGGGTAGTACAAATGATGGCTCAACTGTTGGGGCCAAGACCTAGCAGTATGATTAACACTAGCCTCTGAAGGTCTAAGACTTTGTCTATCTCTCCCTAGGTATCGTCCTGATCTAAGGTTCATAAGTCTAATTGAATAATCTCAAATTATCCCAAGTACAATTTTCGTCGCTGAGTTCTTTTGTATTAGTCACTTGTTCTTTTTTAATTGCCCTTAGGGTGTCACTTCTTGTCCAATTAATCTTCGTCGCAAGGAACACTTAAGTTTTATCGTACTTTGAGTGTGGTCGCTCGATTTAAATTCGTTTCCCTTAGGTTATTTCGCAATTGTAATCTCCTAACACTTGCACTTGAGTGATTAGAGTTCTTGGACTTGGTCGTTCTTAACGTATCCCTAATTAATCAAAACCTCTATCCGTACTTAGCCTATGCTAGGGATTGATAGAGGGTGTTGAGAATTTCCAACCTTGAGTTTCTTCCCTTGGTTGCCCTTGTATGCCAAGGAAGCGTGTTCCCAAGCTTGCACTTACTCTTGCTTTGAGTACCCTTTGATGCTCTCAAAGAACCTGAAAAAGTCCCAAAGTTAGCTCAAGACTTAAATTTGATTGACAGACAGATCACTTTTATGCATGTAATCCACTAACCAAATTGCCTTTTGCCTTTGTAAAAAACAATCCCAAGGGACCCTTAGTTTTTTTCCTAACCCAGGTGTTGAAGCTCAAGATCAAGGACAAAGCATGGAAGCGCATCAAGGAAGTGGACACACAAGAAGAAAGAGCAAGTAGGGAGCTCCAAGAAGCACGTGTCAAATTTTCAGAAGAAATCAAGCTCAAGATCAAGGACAAAGCATGGAAGCGCATCAAGGAAGTGGACACACAAGAAGAAAGAGCAAGTAGGGAGCTCCAAGAAGCACGTGTCAAATTTTTAGAAGAAATCCCTACAAAAATAGTGATTTTTATCACTAAAAACCATTGTAAATACCATTTTCCATTTTTGTAACTCCATTTTGTTCAAGCCGAGGAGTCCTCGAGCTTGAGGAGTATTAGAACTACCATCCTACCAATTTTCATGATTTTTAGACTCCGTTTGAGCCCCCAAATAAGCCCTGGAACCTATTTTTTAACTAGGCCGGACACTAGGTCTGGACAGGGCCAAAACCACTCAAAAACTATAAAAAGGGCTGGAGAGCTCATTTTTGAGGTTAGCTTGTTGTAGATTTCAGTTTTGTAAGAGAGCTCTTTGGTAATCGAAGC
Source organism: Ceratopteris richardii (assembly GCA_020310875.1). Lineage (NCBI taxonomy): Eukaryota > Viridiplantae > Streptophyta > Polypodiopsida > Polypodiales > Pteridaceae > Ceratopteris > Ceratopteris richardii. The sequence goes on along the minus strand of CM035409.1, from coordinate 208,628,213 downwards.
TTTCCATTGTTCCACTCTTTGCTCTTACCTTGTGCGCGTGTGTGTGTATGTGTGTGCATGCTTGTGTGCTTTCACTCACGCACTTGTGCCATCACTTGCTCGCGGTCTTCATACCGGTCCTCACGTCTCCACGGATTGACATTTATGAGGTGTATCTCCTCACGTTGGTACTCACCATTGTGCTAGAGTGACACCAAATTTGGCGCCGTTGCTGGGGAGAGAGCTTGGAGGACGAGCGTGTGACGGTAAGACGTAGAGTAGCGACGTTGGAAGGTAAAAAAATCATCATTTTCAGTTCAGTTTTTGAATTTTCCTTCTTCTTCATCTTCACCATCATCACCATCTCCACCCACCTTCATCTTCTCAGTTTTTCTCCATTTTTTAGAGTACATTCACCTTGTTTTTACTTGTGGTTGTGAGCAAGAAGCTTAGAGGGGGGTGCAGAACTGAATCGCTGAAGAAAAACTCGTGAAACACTCTCCAAACACCAAGAATATGAGCGGCCATTTTCGGAAGTGCTAAAACCTGCGTCAAGTATCGTTTTTGAGAAACAAAGCTTTTGGGAGCTACGCGGAGCAAAATAGGGTGCTAGGAGAGTTGGAAGAGAGTATCAAAGGTAAGCAAACCCGCTTCATACTCATGAACTCTCAGGAAATCCAAGTTTTTTCAGAAAAAAAAGTCGACTTGCGTCAAGTATCGTTTGGGATTTACAGAGGTTAAATGTTGAGTTTTGCTTGATACAGAGAGTGAGGATAAGAGAGAAGAGCTAGGAAATCAAGGGGGCAAAATCAAAAATTCAAAAACAATTGTTAAAATTTTTCTAAGGGTCAAGTATCGTTTTACTCCCGCGGTCGAGTATCGCGATACTTCACAAGTATCGTTTTGCTCCTGAGGTTGAGTATCGCGATATTTCCCATCGATCGTGTATCGTTTGGCTCAAGTATCGTGTTCCAGAGAGCGCGATACTTGCCAAAGATCGTCGATCGTTGGGATTAAAGATCGGTATCGTTTTGCTTAGCGATCGTTTTGGTCAAAGATCGTAGATCGTTTCACTCAGAGATCGCGTATCGTTTTGAACCAAATATCGTCGATCGTGTATCGTTTTGACCAAAGATCGTTGAGTCCAGAGATCGTTTTGCCAAAGATCGTTTGGGGAAGTATCGTGTATCGTTTTCTCCCGAAGATCAAGTATCGTCTGCGATCAAATATCGTGTATCGTCTGGATTCAGGTATCGTGTATCGTGTCGGTCAAGTATCGTTTTGGTCCAAGTATCGTGTATCGTGTCTCAGAGATCACGATACTTGCCAGCGGTCGAGTATCGTTTTGAGCCAAGTATCGAGTATCGTTGGTGCCAAAGATCGTTTGGTTCATAGATCGTGTATCGTTTGCATGAGAGATCGGTATCGTTTCGGTCGAAGATCGGGTATCGCTTAAGTCAGAGATCGTGTATCGTTTTCTTCCAAATATCGAGTATCGTCTTGAGCCAAGTATCGTTTTGCCCAAGTATCGCCTACTTCAAGTATCGCGATACATACCAAGTATCGTGTATCGAGTTTCTCAAGTATCAAGTATCGTGTCCTACAAATGTCATATATCGCCTGATTTGAAGCATTTTCTGAGAGACCCTGTTTCCCTGTTTTAACCCCCAGAACCCTGAACTGGCATAACTTTCTCATACGAAATCCGTTTGCTGTGATTTTGGTTTTGTTGGAAAGCTCGTGGGGAATACAACCAAAACTTGGAAAATTGGAAGACCAAGGTGTTCCAAAGGATTTTGAGCAGTATAAGAGAACTCTGGGACTAGAAGCCAAGGCTTATGAACCTGAGATCTGGCAGACACTTAGGCAAGGATAGACAAAGCATTAGGTCATCTGAGGCTAGTGTCAACCATACATCCAAGTCTTGGGCTCAACAGCTTAGTGGTTATTCTTACACACGAAGTTCAGAAACCAGTGACTCGGAAATGTCTTTTAGCATGGAAAGACCCACACGTAGCTCAGGCATTGCCTATTTACAGACACCAGAAGGTCCTTATAAGACCCAATTGGAGTATATCAGGACCAACCAATTAGGTGCTCGCATCTATGAGGATGGTCTAAGACGATCAGTGGTTCAACTCAAAAATCCTGACCAACCCTTTGGACTTGAACACCCAGTAGTCAAGTTCGAGGAGGGTGCTTACATTGATAAGGAAGGAACCATGTATGTGGTTACCAACTTACCAGATAGGACAGATGAGTTTGGAAATATCATTCCTGAGAACGAGATAGGAGACCTAGAGAAAGGAGACCTAGGAGGAGAACCCAAGACCCCTAGAGGTAAGTCAGTCTTAACCAGAGTGCTCACTCCAGAATGGGTTCCTCAAGATAACAAAAGCATAGAACTATTCGTGAATAGAGAAACGGAAGAAGCCTTTTGGAGATTTAGGCCAGATCAACCCTGCCCAGTAGTCACCATCTATGAATTCAAGGACCCAGAGAGAGCAGGGAAAGCTGTATATCTAGATCACACATCTCAGAAATTATTCTTGGTATCAGATCATGACAGACATGCTTACACTTGGCAAGGTGAATCAATTTTCCCTCCACCAAGGTCTAATGTTTCCCAGGGCCTCCAAGGAGCCGGATCATCCAAGGCTCATGAAACCCAGAGGGAAAGGACTAGAGAGAGACCGGAGGTAAGCTTTGCAGACACTGTAGGCAGAGACAGATCAGGATATGGAACGGAAAGACTTGAAAGGGAGAGACATAGAGTGTATAGGCATCAAAGAGACGATCATGATTTCCCATTGCCTAGACCACGAGAGCACTCAAGAACCCTTAGACCCTCTCAAGTGGTTAAGACAATGAAGAACTACTTTGATGGATTTGGAGATCCTTATGATCATGTGGCGGAGTTCAAACAAGTGCTAAGAGCTGAACAGGTTGAGGACTTATTCACTCAGTTCGAGGCATTTGGTTTGACTCTTAAGGGTACTGCTTTAGCTTGGTTTCAACCTCTAAACAGTCGCAACTATAGAGAGATAGGTCAGCTGCTAGAAGAATTCATTGTGGAATTTTCCAAGAGTGGTATCAGACATAACACATCATCCTTGATCCACAGCTTCAAGCAGACACCCCAAGAAACAGTGCGACTTGCAGGAAGATGATTTAGGCAGTACTTGGAAAGATGCCCTGTACCAGAATTACCCACATCAGCCAAACAGGTGGCACTGTTTTTAGATGGCCTATTGAGCACAAAATTAAGGTCATATGTATACCTGAAAGATCCTAGATCCATAGAAGAGTGTATACGGATGTGCATTGACATAGAAGACAACTTGGGTGAGGAGTTAGGACTATCCAAACTCTATAAGGACTCTGATAGTTCTACAAGTCATACCTCTAGAGCCTCCACTGAGATAGATGAGATAGCTGAGCAAGTGGCCAAAAAGCTAGGAGTTCAAAATAGACAAATGCCAAGGGTCACCTCAGTGAAGCGATGTTATACATGTGGAGGAGATCACATGGCTAATGTTTGCCCAATGATGACTCAACCCCAAGGAAACCCTAATGCTCTGTATTGCACCATTGAGAGAAAATACACAAATCATACGACCCAGGATTGTCCCTATAACAGGCAGGCTGTTAGACAAAATTATCAGCAACCTTACCAGCAGAGTAGGTATCAGAATCAGTACCAACAGCCATATTATAGGCCACAACAATATCAACCTCAATACCAGCAGCAATATCAGGCACCATATGGACCACAACCAGTCCTAGGAAACCAACCACCAGCTCCTGCCAATATGATCCCAGTTAAATATACGATGGCGGAGGAGAACCATAATAGAGCATTGGTGCCACTAACCCCATTGGTCTCAGAAAATGATTCTCACGCTCATGGTTCAGACTACTTCCATGAAGATAGTCCACAGGCTTATTATATAGAGTCACCTGAGCAAAGTGAGATTTCTCACTGTCAATATGAGACACCACCTATGGAACAAAATTGGGAGCCAGAATACTCCAACGTCATGTATACGAATCCAAATCCTAGGCCCCCAGTGAGACAAGCAAGACCACAAGCCCCCAGAGGACCATGCTTTAGATGTCAGGGCGATCATTTCATTCGTGAATGTCCCCACCAACCAGCTCTGGGACTAGGACAAAACATCACAATACAAGGCTTTTGTCCTGAGTGCGGCAAGGAACATCTTCCTAGAGAGTGTCCCAGGAATCCCTCTAGTGCACCCAAGGTCACACCCATCAACGTGGTAGGCTTAGTGGCAGATTCAAGTCCAAGTAGTAATAAGGTGGCTCCTGTACAGGTAGTTACTAGGGCACAGGGTGCACAACAAGCAAAACCATCTGAGCAATCGGAGTAAAGTGAGGCAGGAGAACCTAGTAAGAGGAAACCAAGAACATGGAAGGATACCAGAGAGAAGGCTAATCGCAAGTGGAACAAAAAGCTATCCGAGCTAGAAGAAAGCCTAAGGGATACCAAAACAAAAATAGAAGACATTGCATCTCAAAGCCCCTCACATACCGAAGCTCCATCCACTCCACCTCATTCCACCCCACCACCCATTGTAAATAATCCACAACCAGGGTCTGTTCTTGCAGATCCAATCCCAGAAGGCTTGGACATGATGTTCAAGGCCTACCAGGCTCGTCTTCAAGAAGGGCCAACAGCTGCAAACCTAGACAAGAGTTACCCTAGAGCAGATTTAGAGATTGAACGAATGAAAATGTGCATGAAAATGGTAGAACAAGCTCAAGCTATACTTGAGACTAGTCAAAAGTTCAATCAGACAAACTCTGTCAAACCGGATTTGCATTTCCAAGGTTTACTAGAAAGAATAGAGCAGTTGGTAAACAAACCACAAGCTTCTTTACCTCCACAGGCTCAACCAATTATTGAAAGAGGGAGCTCACCACCAATGGGAGCTTATGTTCCTAATTCCACGGATGCTGGAATACCTCCTTCAATTCAACAGTACTCTCAAGAGTTCTTGCGGGAAATACAGGAAGAGAAATGGGCCAAGGAGAAGGGTTATTCCCCTCCTATTCTTGAGATTGATGATCTTCATGATCAATTTCCCCAAGACATTCCGTCTATCTATGGAGACCAAGCAGAGCAACAAGAAGATGAAAGATTAGATTTTGAATCTAATTCTTTACAAGAGTTGCCTCATTACACAGGCCCATGGGAATCTGAATCTCTCTAGATCAGAGCTCCCACAATATTGGTAAGAAATGAAGACTCAGTGATTCCAAGAAACACTGATGTTGTGAAGAACACTAAGGTTCAGTGTCATCTCACTGCAGAGGAGCTGCTCAAGGCAAAACCGGAGCTATGGAATCATGTGAAGGATCAGGTTCCAGAACTTGAATCCAATATGCCAAAAGTAGGCTCTAAGCAAAAAGTTCCAAAGATACCTCTCGACAAGATAGGAGATATGAGCGAAGGTGAAGAAGGTAATACTTATCTTCCAATCACCTATCAAGGTTACACAACCAAAGCAATCGTAGATTCAGGTGCTGGTGTTGCTATTGCGACCACCTCCTTGTGGAAGCGATGGGGCAAACCCACATTAAGACCAACTAGAATGAAGCTTCAAATGGCAGATGGTCATTTTGAAAGACCTCTAGGATTGCTTGAGGGGATAACTCTAACCACTTGTGGTGTAGAGTTTGAACATACATTTGCTATATGTGACTTTGAGAAAAATAATGTCTACGAGATGATCCTAGGAAGACCCTTCCTACGACAATTGCAAATAGTACAGGATTGGGGAACCAACTCCTTGTACTTACAACACTTAGGGATCACCACCAAGGTCAATCTGAAGGATTACACCTTCAGAGATGTACCACCCCTACAGTGGAATCCTATCCACAAAGCGAAAGAAGATTCTATCTCAGTGCATTCTGGAAGTTCACCTGATCCATCATGGCTGCATGAAGATACTCACTTGTGGATGTGCAAAGTCGCAGAGGAAGAGGAAAAGCGCCTAAAAGCAAGAGAAGAAGGAACTCCCCCAGGAGATAGACCAATAAAAGACCCAGCCTATACACCGATGATATTTCCAGATGAGGAATTTGAGCCTCATGGTTGGGCAGAAATCTTAGCTACCATGGACATAGCAGTCAATGAAGAACAATGGACACCTCACTGTGATGAGGAGGGTTATGATATTTCAGTGTTCATGTGTCAGCCCCTGTTGGAAGAGTGTGATCCTAATGAGTTCATAGAAGAAGAAGAGAATGACAATGATCTAGAATCCATTGTGATGGATACTTACTTTGACTCAGAGGAACACTATTTAGAAGACATAGGAGTGTTAACCCAAAAAGAAGAAGAACCCCTCACAAGTATTAAAACGATAAATTCAAAGGAAGGAAGTGAAGGTAGTAAAAAGAAAATGAAAAGAAAAGCAGTGAAACAAGAAGAGGAAGAATCATTGTTTGAAGTACCAGAAAATTTCAAGAAATATGAAGTGGAAGACCAAAAAATTTTGGTACGGATGCCTAAGAGAGAGGCCATTATAGGAGAAGCATATGACAATAAAGAAAAGACCAAAAAAATTGTAGTGACCATTGAAGGGAACGAAGAACGATGTACGTACATAGGAGATGACCTAAGTGCAAAAGAAGAAGCAGAGCTTGTAGCTCTATTAAGGGAATATAGGGATGTGTTCGCATGGCACTATAGAGACTTGAAAGGAGTAGATCCAAAGATTTGCTCTCATACGATTCCGATGACCGCTGATGCCAAGCCCACCAAACAAAAGCCCTACACGTATAATGACAATTATGCAGCCAAAATAAAGGAGGAAATTGACAGGTTGATTGAAGCTGGATTCATCTATGAGATTGAGCACACTGAATGGGTGTCCCCCATTGTGGTGGTGCCCAAGAAGAATGGGAAATTGCGCGTGTGCATTAACCTTAAAAAAGTTAATGCCGCTACGATCAGAGATAGTTATCCACTTCCAATCACCGAACATCTATTGGAGCGTGTTGCAGGCAAGGAAGTTTATAGCTTCCTTGATGGATTTTCAGGTTACAACCAAGTAGCCATTGCCCCCGAAGATCAACACAAAACGGCCTTTGCCACAGAATGGGGAATTTTTGCATTTCGTGTGATGCCATTTGGGCTCACCAACGCACCTGCAACATTCCAAAGGCTCATGTGTCATGTCTTCAAAGAGTTCTTGCGGAAGAGCTTAGAAGTATATGTGGATGATTTATGTGCGCATTCCCAACAGAGAAGTTACCACATCCCTGAGCTCAGACAAATCTTCAACAAGTGTAGAGATTATCAAGTTTGTCTGAACCCAGAGAAGTGTGTGTTCATGGTACGACAAGGTAAAATCTTAGGTCACATTGTTTCTAAGAATGGAATTTCAACAGATGAGGACAAAGTAAGAGCGATAGCAGAGCTGCCAAGACCAAGGAATGTTAAAGAGGTACAAGCCTTTATGGGCCATTGTGGATATTACCGTAGGTTTATCCACATGTATGCCATCATAGCTAAACCTCTTTACGGGTTGCTAACGAATTTTGAGTGGAACGAGGAATGCGAGAATTCCTTCAACGAGCTGAAACGACGCTTGTGCTCAGCACCAATACTGACCACTCCTGGTTGGAGTAAACCATTCCATGTCCATGTAGATGCCTCCAATCATGCAATAGGATGTGTGCTAGCACAACCCACGGGTGAAGGAAACCTAGATTTGCCGATAGCATATGCTAGTAGGCAATTAAATGCAGCTGAACGAAATTATACCACAACAGAGAGAGAAGGCTTAGGCATGGTATACGCTGTGAAGAAGTTTAGACACTATCTATTGGCCAATAAGTTCAAGTTTACTGATCATCAAGCTTTACTATATTTGGTCAATAAACCTTGCAATACAGGCCGCTTGGTGAGATGGTTCCTCTTACTAATGGAATACGACTTTGAAGTGGTTGTCAGGAAAGGTAGAACCCATCTTAGGGCAGACCATCTTTCTCGCATCACTTCAGGAGAGCCACCGCAAGGAGTGTCTGATGAATTGCCCGATGCTTATCTGTTCAATTTGGAAGTTGTTCCTAAATGGGCAAACAAGTTGGTGCCAGTCCTAACCTTCGGACCTGCAAATAAAAATGTGAAAACAAGCAAAGAAGAAATTGTAAAATCACAAAAGTATCAAATATTGGCCGGAAGTATGTACAAGCAAGATACTGAGGGCGTATTAGCTTGTTGTGTTGAGGACGACGAACATACTAGTTGGATGCAACAAGCCCATGAGGGATTGCTGGGAAATCACTACTCTAAACAACGAACATTGCAGAATCTAAAACGTTTAGGAGTGTATTGGCCTAGCATGGACAAAGAAATACAGGAGTGGATCCAAAATTGTCCAGTGTGCCAGAAAAGACCCCCAGTGGAGCATGCCACTCTTTATCACGTGTCATTAATCCCAGATTGGAGTGCTCCATTGGTTGCGTTCATGAGATCGGGAACATTACCCAATCAGGCTAGTCTTGCAAGAAAACGGAGCATGGAGCAAGAGGCTCAAGACTATGCCTTAGTAGGAGACAACCTATATCGAAGAGGCAAGGATGGTTACCTAAGACTGTGCGTTCATGAATCAGACTATTTGAAAGTCTTAGAAACTGCACACAGCGGTGCTACAGGTGGACACTTTGGGCCTGACAGAGTAATTAAGACCATTTTATTCTCAGGACTTTGGTGGCCCACTCTTCATATGGATGCACATACTTATGTGAAGAAATGTGACACATGCCAACGTGCCCAATATCCGATAAGAAAAGACGAGATGCCTTTAAGGCCGATGATGGGAGGACGTGCATTTTCAAAGTGGGGTATAGACTTTGTTGGTCCTATTAACCCCCCAGCTAGAAACTCCCATGCAGAATACATTATTGTAGCCACAGATTACCTTACAAAGTGGGTGGAAGTAAAAGCCACGACAAAGAATGATGCTCAAACGACGGCTAAGTTCTTATTCGAAAATGTGTTCACTAGATATGGGTTACCGATAGAGTTGGTTAGTGATAGAGGTACGCACTTCTTGAATGAGGTCATTGAAAATCTCCTTCAAGAATTCATGGTGATACACAAGAAGTCTGCACCTTATCACCCACAAGCCAACGGACAAGCCGAGAGCACGAATAAGATCCTATGTAACGTGTTGACGAAACTTGTAAATAATAAACGCTCTGATTGGGACAAACAACTTCATCATGCTGTTTGGGCATACCGAGTTGCCTACAAAACGGTACTCAATGCTACCCCATTTCAGATGGTCTTTGGACAGAATGCTGTGCTACCATTGGACTTCCTAATCCCAGCCTTGAAAGTAGCACAAGAGCATGAGTGGAATGGACATGAGTTGTCTTCCAGGATCTTTGATCTAGAACGCTTAGGTGAGACGAGGCTACGGGCAGCAGCAGGCATTTATGCTGCAAAGAAAAGGCAAAAGGCATACTTTGATGCCCATGTAAAGGATAAAGGATTGAAGGAAGGAGATCTAGTGCTGGTTTATACGCTAAAGCAACATGCCCGCAAATTGGAGAAACGAGGATATGGACCCATGATCATTAATAGACTCTCCACTAGCGGTGTAGTGCAATTGGCCACTTTAGAAGGTGATATCCTACCACACGATATTAGTGGATGCCGAGTCAAATTATATCAAGAACCTCTTACAGAGGAAATGCTCATGAGACTCAATACCGCTAAGAAGCGAAAAGAAGAGGAGTTAAGGGTTAGAGAAGAAGCACAAGTAGAGGCTAGAGAGCGCATCAGAAGAAATAAGCTACGGCGGCTAGGCCTAGATGTCAACACAAAAGCTCCAAAATATCACATGGACATGTGCCAAAAATCGGGCATAACTACTTCTCAAATAATTGATCGACGACCCTTTGTGACTATAGAGGTAGGACGAGGAAAGAGTGTAAGAACTGTGAGAGCACTGATTGACTCAGGAGCAGCAACTAGTGCAGTTAGACTTTCATACTGCCAAGACCTGCAATTGAACATCGAGCCCATAGAAGCCTACCTCATAGGTTTAGGAGGCGTGGAAACCCCTTGTTTAGGAGAGGTGGAACTTCCCATCTACCTTCAAGATGTTCCAATAAAAGTCAGGATGCTAGTGTGTCATGATGAGGACCTCACAGAGCCACTTGTCTTGGGACAAGATTGGATTTATGACCATGCTGTCAACTTGAACATAAGAAGTCAACTTCTTCAAGTGTGGGTATATAATCAATGCATTACATTAGAATTGGAGAATCGCATGCCCACTGAAACTGACACCACACACTCTCTTTGTTCCTCTAAGGCTAATCTTCTCGAACAAGATGTTGTAGATGTCAAAAGCTCTATGATCCAGACGGACGCAATCACGGAAGGACAGTCGCAAAGGCAAGATGAACCTTCTTCTTGTTTTTTAAAGAGCAAAGCATCCACAGGAGCTCAACCTCAGAAGCAAGCAAAACAGTGCAAGACAGCCAGTCTATCAAATAGACAAAGAGCCCTCAAGAAGAAAGAAGTGTTGGGCATGACACAGATCTGGGTAAAGAAAGGAGTACAACCATCGATGTTGCCTCAAAGACTCCCACCCAACCAGATCGACCATGACAACAGAAGGACCAAGCACCTACGACAGGCTCAAACACGAGAAATCCAACTACTTTGGGTACCGAAACAATCGATGAAGGCCGACCACAATCAGGTACAAATTTGGGTGCCTAAAAAATTAGCTACAGCTCAACAAGGGCGATTACAGATGTGGGTACCCAAGAAGCTCTTACACGTACAAAGACCTATGCTCCCCACCATGCGAAAGGCCTCAACAAAGAAGCCAAGAAAAGCAAAGGGTAAGAACAAGAGCACAAAGACCAAAAGAAGCTAAACTCAACCCTTCTACAAAAAAAGGTAGGCACTCACCCAGGATATGGGTTTGGAAGCCAAAGCACAAGCAACATCCACAGAACCAAGGGGCCAACCACACTGGATACCAAAGTTTGGACAGCATCCAAAGAAGAACTGGCCTGAGGTGATCTCTACAGGGCCAAATACTATCCGGAAATGGGTCCCCATTAGGAGGATTACATCATTTCGAGATCCAATCGACACCTCCAAACAAAGAATGCATCAACTATGCGAGTAACATCAAAAGCCTCGACGTGCAGCAACCATGTGCCTTTGGCATAACCTTGTCTTTTGCACCATTCAGGTCATGCATCTCCAAAGTATGCATCAATATAGGGCCACCTTACATGGCCGTGCATAGACACAATTGAAAAATCCCAGGCACATGAGACACAAATTTTCACATGTAAAATATTTTATTGATACTAACCTCTTTCTTCTTGTTTCATGCCATTGGGCGCCAAAAAAAAAAAAAAAAAAAAAAAAACTATGTACTTGAAAATGCTCATCAGCGAACTTCCAGCAAGAACATCCCCCAACAAAAAGAACAAGCCGATGGTCAAACACCATGAAGGAACCGCAACACGAAGAGATGAAGATCAACGGACCCTTCACCATGGTAAGACGTGTATGTTTCAACAACACTATAACCATGATAGATTAGGAAACCTCTTCGTCAGCATACCCTTGAGCACTTAGCTCAAGACCCAATCTCTTGCACCATACTTCTTGCCATGCATTTTCCAAGTACGCATATGTAGGGCCACATTACAAGGCCATGCACAAGGCACATATTTTGTTCAACCCAGGCACAAATGCACTTACCCACCATTCATTATGGGTTACAAATACTTGGCATGAAAACTATGACAAGACGACATCAAGATGACAACAACAAGAGCAAGGAAGCCATCCACCACCAAGAGTTGCTCACAACCAACATTGACCACATCCTTTGAGCAGCTAGCAGTTTTGGAAAACTCACAAACGCACCATCCAGATGGAATACAAGGCAGAAGTACGTAGAAAGGGACTACAAACTGCAAGAGATAATAGTGGCAAAGTGAATAACCAGACAAACGACCAGGATACATTGGGAAGAGGGATCGCCCCTGTTGGACGCAAAGGATGCTACCTCCCAAGGCCCTACATGGAACGACCACTACAACAAGGGTCTGTCAGGGATGACAGACTCAAGAGGGGGGGGAGTGTTGCAGCTCAAGATCAAGGACAAAGCATGGAAGCGCATCAAGGAAGTGGACACACAAGAAGAAAGAGCAAGTAGGGAGCTCCAAGAAGCACGTGTCAAATTTTCAGAAGAAATCAAGCTCAAGATCAAGGACAAAGCATGGAAGCGCATCAAGGAAGTGGACACACAAGAAGAAAGAGCAAGTAGGGAGCTCCAAGAAGCACGTGTCAAATTTTCAGAAGAAATCCCTACAAAAATAGTGATTTTTATCACTAAAAACCATTGTAAATACCATTTTCCATTTTTGTAACTCCATTTTGTTCAAGCCGAGGAGTCCTCGAGCTTGACGAGTATTAGAACTACCATCCTACCAATTTTCATGATTTTTAGACTCCGTTTGAGCCCCCAAATAAGCCCTGGAACCTATTTTTTAACTAGGCCGGACACTAGGTCTGGACAGGGCCAAAACCACTCAAAAACTATAAAAAGGGCTGGAGAGCTCATTTTTGAGGTTAGCTTGTTGTAGATTTCAGTTTTGTAAGAGAGCTCTTTGGTAATCGAAGCTTTCCATTGTTCCACTCTTTGCTCTTACCTTGTGCGCGTGTGTGTGTATGTGTGTGCATGCTTGTGTGCTTTCACTCACGCACTTGTGCCATCACTTGCTCGCGGTCTTCATACCGGTCCTCACGTCTCCACGGATTGACATTTATGAGGTGTATCTCCTCACGTTGGTATTCACCATTGTGCTAGAGTGACACCAGGATATGATCAACTTCAAATTACCCTATCTAATAATCCTGATATTAATTTTACTGTACCCCCCACGAGCTTTCCAACAAAACAAAAATCACAGCAAACGGATTTCGTATGAGAAAGTTATGTCAATTCAGGGTTTTGGGGCTAAAACTGGATTTAAAACAGGTTAACAGGCAAACAGGACTTCTCGAAATACTTTGTGTAACAGCCTCACAATGCAATGATGAACCCTAGTATTTGTCCCACAATTTGTCAAAAGTAGACCACTATTTTTTGCCCTAAAAAATTAGCTGAATTTGCCCGTCAATCACGTTCGCAAGCTCTGTCAATCGCGATTGATGTGTCAGTCGTGATCGACGTGTCGGTCGCGATTGACTGGTCCGTCGTGGCTATCAGTCGCGATTGATGGGTCAATCGCAATTGACGCGTGGCCCCGATTTCCAGACGATCGTGGTCAAAGCATCGTTGACTCTGTCAGTCACGATTGACATGTCGATCGCGATTGACAGGTCCGTCGCGAGTGTTCAGTCGGTCGTGGTCAAGCAGTCGTTGACTGGGTCGGTCGCGATTGACAGGTCCGTCGGGGCTGTCAGTCGCGATTGATGGGTCGATCGCGATTGATGGCTTGATCGCGATTGACACGTGTCACGCATAGGTTCTGTCAGTCATGGTCAGTCGGTCGTTGACTCTGTCGGTCGCGATTGACGTGTCGATCGCGATTGGTAGGTTAGTCGGCAAGTGTCTGTCGTGGTTTGTCGATCGCGATTGACAGAAAACTGAGGAATTTTAAAATTTCAAACACATATTCATGAAGCTCTAGGCCTATACATCACATTTATGCACTTAGTTTTGCAAGAAGGTCAATTTTTTTGTCGGTCGCGATTGACTGAGGTCAATGCCACGGGACCTGCACAGTCAAATTTTTTACTTGCAGGAGCTGGTGCAGTTGCTGGGGATGCTGATTCCTGGAGAAAATCTCAAAAAACACAGAAAATCACAAGCACACAAACGCTCTCTCGCTCTCTCTCACAAGTGAAATGAGGGAAATGGTATGGGTGGGGTGATATGACCAAAAACTGAAATGTTTCGAGATGATGGAGATGGATGTGGGAGATGGTGAGGATGATGATGGTGATGAGAAAAACAAAAGAAAATAGATAAAAGTGAAGAAAATACCTATGACTCCAACGCCTCAACTCTACGTCTTACCATCACACGCTCGTCCTCAAGGATCGATCCCCGGCAACGGCACCAAAATTTGGTGTAGCTCAGTGATGAGTAGCACCTCCTTTAATGTCAATCCGAGAAGACGTGAGGATGGTATGATGACCTCGAGCAAGTGAAGGCACAAGTGCGTGAGTGAGAAGCACACTAACATGCACACACATACACACACGCGCACACACGGCAAGACAAAGAGGAAGACAATGGAGTTCTTTTAGATTACTTCCAAAATGCTCATACAAGTTCAATTCTATTACAAGCTACCCCCAAAAATGAGCTCTCTAGCTCTATTTATAGTTTTTCACTAGCTTTTGGCCCTATCCAGACCTAGTGTCCGGCCTAGTTAAAAATTAGGTTCTAGGGCCTATTTGGAGGTTAAAATGGAGTCTAAAAAATGTGAAAACTGATAGGTAGGTACTTCTAAAGCTCCTCAAGCTCAAGGACTCCTTGGCTTGCATAAAATGGAGCTAAAAAATATGAAATGGTATTTACAATGGTTTTTCGTGATGAAAATCACTTATTTTTGTAGGGATTTCTTCTAACATTTTGACATACATTTCCTGGAGCTCCCTACTTGCTCCTTCTTCTTGTGTGCCCAACTCTTTGATGCATGAAAAATTTGAATGGCCTACTTGCCAGATCTTCTTTGACTACTGTGTCTGCTTGTACTTTCTCTTTCTGACTCCCTTCGTAAGCTTCCTTGTCTTGTGAGTCCTTCAGTTCCTTGACTACTGCCAACATCGTTCGATCAGATTGACATTTAAATGTGTGTTAATTTCCCACTATACGTGCTTGTGTTGCAATAGAGGTATAGTCTCATTGGCACGAGTCCTTGAGTCTTCTTGACTTGAGTACACAGAAATTCATAAGCCTACTCATCTGTGAGATATCAAACTAAATATTAGGCCACGTTATGCATAAAAAAACAAGCATCCAACAACATATGGATAGAGAATATCGTCAAACTTATCATTGTCTTTATGAAGACTCAATCCAAACTTTTTTTCCATAGCACTGGCAATAGGTTTGCAATCTTCAAGGCCAAAACACTACAATAATGTGTCAAAATATTTTGTTTGACACAGCTATTCCACCATCAACTTGCATAAATTGAATGCCCAAATAATGATACAAATGCCCCAAATCTGACATCTCAAATGAGGCATGCAAATTAGCCTTAAAATCAGCAATTGTCATAGTAGCATACAAGAGAGCCAATTATTAACCTATATATGGTGACATCCTTCACTTCTTCATCTTCATGAGCACTTAGTTTAACATTTACTTCTAATGGATTTAAAATGGGCTTGCAATCACACAAGCCAAACTTCTTCAAAAGATCTAGAATGTATTTCCTTTGCATCAAGTATATACCTTCCTCTTTATATAGTACTTCAATCCCAAGGAAGTACCTTAAAATCCCTAAATCTGAGATTTTAACTCACATCCAAGCTTCCTCTTTATGTCCTTGATGTTGGCAAATCATCAACATATATACAAATGAAAACAATTTTGCTATCTTCCTTCTTCATAAAGAGTAATGGATCTGCATGACTCTGATTGTATCCACATTTTACCAAGTAGTCCACAAGTCTTTGGTTCCAAGCTCTTGGGCCTTGCTTGAGTCCATAAAGAGCCTTTTTTATCCTACATACATGATGTGGAAACCTCTCATCTTCAAAGCCTTGAGGCTGCTCCATGAAGACTACCTCTTCCAGCTCTCCATTTAGGAAAGCATTCTTCACATCCAACTGGTACATCTTCCAATCCTTTGGAGGGTGAAATTGCAATCAAACTTTTGATGGTGGACATCTTAGCTACTGGAATGAATGTTTCTTCAAATTCTATGTCATATGTTTGAGCGAAACCTTTGGTAACCAGCCTTGCTTTATACTTAGAGATGCTCCCATCTGCATTCCTCTTTACCTTGTACACCTGTTTGTTGCCAATTACTTTCATGTCCTTTGTTCTTGGAACCAATGACCAAGTGTCATTTTCTTAAAGTACCTTGACTTTATCCTCCATGGATTCAATCCATTCCCTATGCTTATTTTTGTCTTCAAAAAAGTTAGTTTCTTCACAAGCTATAACTTGGTTCATGTAGGCATAGTTTCTTGCAATGAATCAATCATAAGTTAACCTTTGAATAGGGTATCTAACCCTATTGGATGACCTTACCTCACCATTAGGTGGTAGGAATCTCCTCCTCCTTAGTTTAGATGCTTTAAATCTTGGAGTTTCTAATTTTTCTAGATCTTCATCACTTTTAGATTCCATGTCTAACCATCGATGATCTTTGACATTTGCCTTTTCCTTTCCTTTGCTACTTCCTTCACTTGAATGAGCTTCATTCCTTGTCCTTCCATGCAAATCTGATGTAGTATTCTTCTCTGATGGTGTGGTTGAAGTGGTTGGACCACTCATCTCCATGCTTTGTTATTGCTCTTTGAACTTCTTCTCGGCCTCATATGCATCATCAACCTATAGAACATCTTTGCTACCATACCAAGGTAGCAACTCATGAAATATTACATCCCTAGACACCTTAAGCTCTTTGTTTCAAAGATTATAGAATCTAAAACCCTTTATCTCTGAGGAATATCCAAGAAATATACAACTATCTGCCTTCGGGTCTAACTTGTGTCTCAATTCTTGAGGTATGTGAACATAACACACACAACCAAATACGTCGATATGTGAAAGGCTGGGTTTCTTACCACAACAAGCTTCATAAGTTGTAACTACATGTAATCCTAAGGTTGGACACCTATTCATAATGTATATGGCTGTATTTATTGCATCAGCCCAATAAGAGTTAGGAACATTCATTTCATTTAACAAAGCTCTAGCCACTTCTGCCATGTATCTATTCTTCCTTTGTGCCACCCCATTTTGTTGAGGTGTATACCTGCAAGTGAATTGCCTTTTTTTGATGCCATGTTCATGTAGAAAATCTAAAACTTCATTTGAAAAATACTCTCCCCCTCCATCGGACTTGAGAATCTTTATATACTTCCCAGTTTCCTTCTTCACTAGGTTTTTGAACCTCTTGAAGTGGTAAAACACTTTTGACTTTGACTTCATGCAATACATCCAAACAAACCTTGAATGATCATCTATAAATGTTATAAAATATCTATTACCTCCAATGGATGGCTCCCTTGTAGGTTCCCATACATCTGTGTGTAGGAGATTCAACACTTCATTGCTCACATGTGCTCCCTTCTTGAATGGCAATCTTCTTTGTTTCCCTAATTGACAACCATGGCACAAATGCTGCATATTCTGAGATGTAAGATCAGGTAGACCACTCACCAAGCCCGTCCTTTGCATGTCCTTCATCCTTTGTAAGTTTATGTGCCCAATTCTTTTATGCCATAAGTTGATTTTTGCAATCTGTTTATTTCCAATTGATAGGTAGACAGTGTGAGGGGTTGATGGCTTTACCTCAATGGTGAAGATGTTGAGAAAGATGGATGGACACCTCAAGAAATAAGTTAGTACTGCTAATCCCTGCTTGTACCTACCCTCTTTCACTTCAGAGTTGTGTTGTAGGCCCCTTTAGCTTCCCAATGACACTAGATACGTGCTTATGTACTTTGGAGATGATGCTTCAAACAATTAGATCAAAACAGATAACTTTGTGACTATCATGTAACCAAAAACTTGCTATCTTGGTCTTGATATCTGCTTGATATTACGCTTAGTACTCAAAGTACAAAAGCAATTAGAAAAATTCCTTTTGAGAGTATCTAATTAGCTTAGAGAGCTAATGTTTCCAAGTAGAATCACTTAAAATGATTGACTATATACAGAGCAATCAATTTAACAACTAAAGCCTTACCCCCGACTTTTTAGGAGGGGTGCAGAGAATGACCAGTGACCAAATGCCTTCAAAATTTGTCAGCTTGAAGAAGACTTTGAGCTTTTTCCAAAAATCTATGGATCATTGAAAAGGGTGAAGAGATCAATGAGATATGAGCAAGACAAGTACACTATTTTGAGTGATAATGGTAGAGAGGGAGATGAACATGATCAATGATATAACGTATTATGTAACAATGTTATACATGATCTTTGGCATGAGTATGATGCCCAATGATGGTGATAGGAGTAGGTTATGGCTGCGAGATTACAATCCCCTCTTATAGATGCTTTGCCTCCAAGTTTGAATTCAAATTCAAACTTGGCTTTACCTAAACGTTCTCCTCCAAGTTAGGAGACATTCCACCAAAATGATTCATAGCTTTATCTCTCCTAACTCCACGAGTTCATTGGATTTACAAGATTCTCTTCATGTAAAACACTTTTACATTGGGTAATGATAAACTTATTGCATGCTAGTGTTCATATGATCCATCAAATGGATGCACATATCTTTTTCAATCTTCCTTGCTTTTTTCCTTTTGTTATGCACTTGTAGTCATGCATGGGGTCTTCAACAAAACATCCTTGATCATTGAACCTCACCTCATAACCTCTTTCAACCATTCGACCTACCAAAAGAAAGTTCTTTGTGATGGTTGGCACATGCAATACATCCTTCAACACCTTGGAGCTTTGAGATCCATTCAATGCAACATCTCCCACATGTGTATTCTTATGCTCACTTTCATCCCCTTTCTCTACATGTCCTTGAGTGATGGGTGAGTGTAAATTCAAGAAAACATCTTTATTGCAACTCATATGGTTGCTACAACCACTATCAATGTACCATGTAAAATTTTAATTCACTCTTTCACTTTACCCATACATCATAAGAAAGTTCTCATTTTCTAAATTTGCTGAAGTACTAGCGTAATTACCTTGGTTCCTTTTGTATCCTTGATTGCCTCCTCCTTTGGACCACTAATCTCTTGCATAATGGCCCGGTTTTCCGCAATTGTAGCATTCTCCATTGGATGCTTCTCTTCCATGTGATCTTACTCCTCTTCCTCTACTCCTTCCTCTTCCTCTTGATCCATAGCTTTGGTTGGAGCCTTCTTGGTTGCTTGAGCTTGATCTTGACCTTCCTCGCCCTCTACTTTGGGAGTTTCATCCACCTCTTTTTCCTTTGCCTCTACCTGCATAGAAAACTTGGGCTTGGCTACCCTTTGATTGTGAACCTCCTTGGTTCATCTCCTTGGTCACCATCAATGTGAATAATTGATCAAATTCTAGTAGGGAATCCCTCACATAAACTAATGTGGTGAATGCTTTCAACTTTCATCCTATCTCACACCATTGAGAGTGTGCACGACAAGATCATCATCTTCAATTGGGCTCCCAACTAAGCCTAGGGTATTTGCTGTTAGAAATGTACAAGCTCAAATGTATGTGAACCAAGGCTTAACTGAAGTGCCACATCATTTCACTTTTTTGGTAAAGTCTACAACCACTTTTTCACAAATTTTTTAGCTCAAGATTCCATCTATCTTGATTGAGAAAAGTGGGGAATTTCGGAGGCATAATTTGCATTCAAATACTACACCAATTTTTAGAGCATTATATAAACAATACGTTGGAAGAAGGTCGTGGCCTCTTGAAGCTTCATTTGTGTACCTTTAGGCTCTCATTGGGAGTGTATACTCAAGGTCTAAGCTAGCCCCCTACTTGTTGAAGTTTTCACTTTGGCTAAGATTTTGTATCGCCTATATCTCTTTGTGTAGTTGTTCGTTTCAGGCGCAAGATAGCTCATCTTAAAGCTCTAGTTGTAAGCTTTCTTTTTAATGTAATCTTAGTGTTCATTATACTTGTTTATATTGAGCTTGAAATCTCTCTGGTCTATCTCTGCATATTCCCCAACATATGTGTGTGAAGAGGAACACATAAGTGATAGCTATCTGTTTCGATAGATTTTGGTATGTATTGTACAAGGAGGTTGACATAGGTCACAGTCTCCAAATTGAGTGATCTATGGCTTGTTGGAAAGCGTACAGAGTGTAAGCCACCAGAAAGGAACTCATACTTTTGTAATATATACTCTGAAAATTTGCATGCATCATGTAAAGGCGTAGCGCAAAGCTGTAACCTTTGGGGGAAGATTAATGAGAGAAGTGGCATGAAGCAGAAGGTTAGCCGTCTGACTGTTCGTCTGGGTGAGAGCCGGAAGTGAAGCGTTGTTTGCCAAACTCTGTGTAACATTGTATCTTTTGTCAATTCTATTAACTAAGTTTAATCATTAAGTGAAGTTAAATGAAGTATTAAGTAAATTAATTAATGTGATAAGTGAAGAAGTTATACGGTACATTGTCTGATGTGGAGGTGTGTTGAAGAACGTATTCGAACCAGTACTGTGAAGATTATCCAGGTTAACGTGTAGTTTGGTGAAGAAGTATATTCTTAATCTCTAGATTTGGGAAAATACAAACAGGATCTCTGTTTACAGATCCCTAACCATCCCAAGAACCTAGGACTGAAAATAGATTAAACTGGCAAAGGTTTAACACTGCGCCATCTGTGGGAAATGGAGTAGCCGTTTGCATCGAAGATTAAAGATTGAGGAAGAATTCTTTGATATATACCTGTAACATGTTCCGGAAAATTATACCGGAAATACCATAGAGATCAACATCCCTGGGCAGTTCCAAACCTATTAGGAACACCCCCCGGTGGTAGAAGTACAGGACCATTAAGTCGAGTTGTAGAAGGTTCAGTACAGCCAGCCAGCAGCAATTCCGGTGGTAGTTTGGTAGCACACGGCGAGATTCCGGTGCGTTCCTGTGTGAGTCCGGTACCTTTTGAAGAAAGTACGGTGATTTGTGGTTGTATAGAGGTGCAGTGCGGAGATAGTTCCGCATTATCTGGTCAGCATTCGATCACTTTCGGTGACAGGTTTGCGTTATCCAGTGAGCACGTTTCCGGTGATAGTGCAACCTAGTCCCGTGAGAATTCGGCGAGTTTTGATGAGATTTCAGTATTACCTGGTGGCGATTCAAAGCTTTTTGGTGAAAATGCGGTGCTGTTTGGTGGAAACTTACTGCGCTCACCATTTTTTGGTGCACAATTAGCTAATTTTGGCACTAAAGTCGAGGAAGGGCTGTTAGATTTGGAGTTAAGCAATCGGTTCAACGACATTTTAGGACCAGAAAGTGAGCAGGTTGACCATACAGTTTAGGAATATCAAGAGATACTACTCTAATTTTCAGGTAACAACAATAACGCCACTAACTGTTGGTGCAAGTCACAAGCCTACACATTTGGTTTGAAGGATACCTTGAAGTCCATACACATATGGAGAAGCATAGGAACTCATTTTAGTGGTTAATTACCACTTTACCTCATTGTAAAAGTCACGTTTGACTTGGAATCTTTGTAAACACCTACCCAAAGGAATTCGTGGAAAAAGTTAACTCTGATTGAAGGAATTGTTGGAGGATAAACACTCCTATGTGCACAACAAAAGCAAATGAACCCTCCTAGGATCCTGAAATTTTTCAAACATAGGTTCTGTATTTTCTGAGTTTCTCTGAGTATATGCAGAGACTGAAAATGAAATTTTGCAGGCATAAACTAGACTTTAAGATCTTTCAAATGAGAGTAAAATCACTCTATTTGGATACTGGATGATGCCTCAACCAGCTGCAACAAAACAGATAACTTGATCTCTTCACAGAGTATGAGCTAACTGGACAGACACTGTTCTGGACATTTCTCTGCACATGTGCAGGCACTGAACCTGAGACTTATACCAGAGAAATTAAAACTTATAAGCTTTCCAACAAGACAAAAATCATTGCAAATGGATTTCGGATGAAGGAGAAACAACAATTACAAGACCGGGGGGTCTGCCAAAAACATCTAGATAGATAGAGTGTGTAAAAGTGAAATTTCTGCAAAATATGCAGAGAACAGCTAGTAGGGGGTGTGCTTAAGCAAGGGGGCAGCTTGGGCACGTATTTCCACGACTCTAAGTCATAATACAACTCATTAGAGGTTTTAAAGACCACCTACTAACCTCTTTAACCAATCAAAAACATATACATGTCAAAAGTGAGGTCCAATCACATCAAGAGGTGAGCTAAATCTTCTCTAATCAACTTCTTTCCATTATGGGCATAATTGGATGCCTCAAACTCGTGGAAATCAGCCTCCTTTGATTGTGGATGATGTGGAAGGCTCAATTTGGGGCATGTTCCCACACTCTTGAGCTTGAAAAACTTTCAACACTCCCCCTCAAGCTCAAGTCTTTTCCTTTGTTGCTTCAGCCTATGTCTCTTATGTTGATAGCTTCCTTGAATCCTCCAAGCTTTGTACCTTCAAGAAACTTTGTCATCATGTCTGCAACCTGCATTTTAGTGTTCACATACCTTATATCTAGCTCTTTTGCCATCACCTTTTCTCTAACGAAGTGGTAATGAACCTCTATGTGCTTGCTCCTTGCATGAAACATGGGATTGTTAGCTAGATAGATGCTTGAAATGTTGTCTCCATAAAGAGGAAACTCCTCCACTTCCACTTCCAAGTCCTTAAGTATCTTCTTAAGCCATAATAGCTCACATGTAGCCAATGCTAAACCTCTGTACTCAGCGTCTGTGGATGAAAGAGCAACAGTGGGTTGCTTCTTAGAGCTCCAAGAGATCACTTTTGTACCTATCATGAAAACATAACCCGATGTACTCCTTCGATCATCCTTGCTACCTGCCCAATCAGCATCACTATATCCTTTGACACTTAGATCAGCATCATATGAGTAAAATAGACCTTGGTTGATGGTGTGCTTGATGTAACGAAGCACCTTTCTTGCCGCCATAAGATGATCATGAGTAGGTGCATGCAAAAATTGACAGAGAACACCTACTACATATGCAAGATCAGGTCTAGTGAATGTAGCATAAATTAATGAACCAATTATGCTTCTATATAGTGTAATATCTTGTATAGCCTCTCCTTGACCTGCAACCAACTTTGTATTGGGCTCCATGGGCTGAGAAAGTGGCTTACAACCACTCATACCAAACCTGTATAGCACATCCAACAAGTATTTTCTTTGAATCAAGAAGATGCCATTGTGTGCATAGATTACCTCTATTCCCAAGAAGTACTTTAGTGTTCCAAGATCAGATATCTTGAACTCCTTCCCTAGCTTTGATTTGATATCTTTAATACCTGCAATATCACTTCCTGTGATGATCAAATCGTCCACATAGATGCATATGTATACCATCTTGTCTCCTTGCTTCTTCATGTAAAGTGATGGATCTGCAACACTTTCTTTGTATCCACAACTTGATAAATAATCCACTAACCTCTGATTCCAGGCCCTTGGGGCTTGCTTTAGTCCATATAATGCTTTCCTTAGCTTGCAAACATGATTTGGGTACCTCATACTAGCAAATCCTTGAGGTTGGCTCATGTAGACTACTTCTTCAAGCTCTCCATTGAGGAAGGCATTCTTCACATCTAACTGATATAAGCTCCATTTCCTTGATGTGGCCACTGCAATCAAAGTCCTAATTGTTGGCATCTTGGCTACGGGGCTGAAAGTTTCATCATAATCTATCCCGTAGCTTTGGGAGAAGCCTTTCGCCACCAACCTTGCTTTGTACCTAGCAATGGAACCATCTGAATTTCTTTTAATTTTGTAAACCCACTTATTACCTATCACCTTCATGCCTTCTTGAGCTGGTACCAAGCTCCAAGTATGGTTCTCATCAAGTGCTTTGAGCTCTTCCTTCATTGCCTCTTGTCATTCCTTGCAATCCTTAGCTTCTTCATAACTAGTTGGTTCCTTGCCCTGGATTACCTGAGTCATGTATGCATAATGCTTTGCAATGAAATTATCATATGTTAACCTTTGTACTGGATATCTTACTCTTGAAGACCTTCTTTCACTTCCTTTGGGTGTGGTTGCCATCTTCTTTCTTTGTTTTGCCACTCCTGGAGTTTGAATTTCTTCTATCTCTTCATCTTCCAACATGCTCTCGTCCACATAGCTTCCTTCTTCAACTGAAATCTTCTCTTTGCCTTTGACTTTGCTTTCTTGAGAGCTGGTCTCTCTTTCCCTAAGCCTTCCACTCCATGGTGAGGGTGTCCTTGTGTTGCATGAGTTGCTTGGACCACTCAAATCCATGCTTTCTTGAACTCTATCATCATTCTTCAAATCTGTCTCACCTATGTCTTCAACCTGCAATGGACTTGTGCATGCATACCAAGGCTTCAACTCATCAAAGACAACATCCCTACTTACCTTCAGCTCCTTGGTGATGGGATTATAGCATTTATACCCCTTTTGTTCCATAGAATATCCCAAAAAAATACACCTTTCAGATTTGGCATCTAACTTTGACCTCAACTCTTGAGGTACATGTACATAGCATATACAACCAAAGATTCTAAGATGTGAAATGCAAGGTTTTCTTCCACTCCATGCTTCCTCAGGGGTTAGATGATGTATACCTGATGTAGGACATCTATTCATGATGTATGGTGCTGTATATGTAGCCTCTCCCCAATAACAATGCGGCATATTCATTTCATTGAGCATACACATTGCTACCTCTGCTATGTGTCTGTTCTTTCTCTCTGCTACCCCATTTTGTTGAGGGGTATACCTGCATGTAAATTGTCTTTTGATGCCATTGACCTGCAAAAATTCAGAAAATTCATGGGAGAAGTACTCTCCCCCTCCATCGGATCTCAAAGTTTTGATAAACTTGCCAGATTCCTTCTCCACCTGTGCTTTGAATTTCTTGAAGTAGTGGAACACATCTGATTTGTTTCTAATGCAATACAACCACACTTTCCTTGAAAAGTCATCAATGAAGGTTACAAAATACCTATTTCCAGCAAGGGATGCTTCTCTTGTTGGACCCCAAACATCCGTGTGAATGAGGTCTAAAACATTTGCACTTACATAGGTACTCTTCTTGAAGGGCAGCCTTGATTGTTTTCCTTGTTGGCAAGCTACACAAATTTCATGCAACATTTTAGATGTAAAATTTGGTAGGCCTCTTACCAAGCTCCTCCTTTGCATGTCCTTGAGCTTTTGTAGGTTGATGTGACCTATTCGTTTATGCCATAGATCCAAATCTGCCATCCTCTTGTCTCCATATGTGACATACATTGAATGGTGTGGCTGATTTATGTCCATTGTGAACATTCTCCCTTGCTTTTTTCCTTTTGCTATGAGCTTGAAACCTGCCCTTGGATCCTCAACAAAACATCCTCTTTCATTGAACCTAACTTGATAGCCTTTTTCTACCATTTGGCCTACCGAAATCAAGTTTTTGGTAATAGTAGGGACATGTAATACCTCTGATAAGCACTTTGCTCTTTGATTTCCTTCCAAACTGATATCTCCCACATGTTGAATGACATGCTCTGAGTTATCACCTGTTTCCACATGCCCTTGATGCTTTGGGACCTGCAAATTACTAAAAAAATCCTTTCGACATGACATATGATTGCTACATCCACTGTCTACATACCATACATCTTCACTAGCTTGAGTTGTATCTTCACCATACCTCATGGCAAGTAAATAATCATTCCCTTGGCTAGATGATGTGTTTGCATAATTACCTTGCCCTCTATAATTGTTGTTGTTGATTTGATTCCCTTGTCTTTGAGCTCTATGATAGCATTCATTTGCAAAATGACCGGGCTTACCGCATACAAAGCATCCATTTGAAGTGGCTTGTCCTCTTCCACCAAATCTTGCACCTCTTCCTCTATTTGTGGCTCTTCCACCTCTTTGACCTACATTTTCTTGTTGTCCTTGACCTCCTTGGTTGCTTTGATATCTTCCTCGTCCTCTTGAAGCACCTCGGTTGTGTCTTCCTCTTCCTCTACCTGCATACAACAATTGCCCTTGGCTATCCTTGGTGTTATGACCACCAAGGTTCATCTCCTCTGTCACCATGAGAGTGATTAGTTTATCAAAATCAGGAAGAGAGTCCCTTACATACACTGAAGTTGTGAAAGCCCTCCATTTTTCATCATCCCTAAGTCCATTTAGGGTGTGGGCGACAAGATCGTCATCATCTAGGGCACAACCGATTGACCCTAGTGCATCTGCAAGCTCTTTAACCTTTAATATGTAATCATTAGCACCTTGAGAGGGGCGTTTCCTAAGATTATTTAGCTCATTCTTGAGCTGAATTTTTCTAGCTTTTGTGGAGGTTGAATACAATCTCTCCAAGCACTCCCACACCTTCTTCGATGTATCCAAATCTTGAATATGCCCTACCATAGAGTTGCTAATATGCTGAGATAAAATGAAAATGACCCTTTTGTCCCTTTCATCCCACTCTCTTACTGCTCTTCTCTAGTCATTGGTTGGATTTACCTCATCTATGTAGGGTTTTGGCTCTCCACCACTCACAAGTCCCCACAAACCTTTCCCCATCAAAAAATTGCTTATTCTAAATCGCCATGGTTGGTAGTTTCCTTTTTCAAGCTTCTCAATTTGAGCATTGAGATCAGCCATGGTGCCTCCTAACTCTTTTGAACCTCCCCCTTGATGCAATGAAGTTGAAAAGGATGGCTTTTACCTCAAAAAATAGAGCTACTCCTCTTGATGAAGCTTCGTCTTTGATTTGATGATATATTTGCTTCCCCTTGTTGTTGACGTGCCCGTTCTTTGCTTCCTTCCTTCAAAATTTGATGAAGTCTTCACTTCACTTCAGTAGCTCCTTCTTCTCTCTTTGATACTCCACTTATAGCTCTGATACCACTGTTGGAGGATAAACACTCCTATGTGCACACCAAAAGCAAATGAACCCTCCTAGGATCCTGAAATTTTTCAGACATAGGTTCTGTATTTTCTGAGTTTCTTTGAGTATATGCAGAGACTGAAAATGAAATTTTGCAGGCATAAACTAGACTTTAAGATCTTTCAAATGAGAGTAAAATCACTCTATTTGGATACTGGATGATGCCTCAACCAGCTGCAACAAAACAGATAACTTGATCTCTTCACAGAGTATGAGCTAACTAGACAGACAGTGTTCTGGACATTTCTCTGCACATGTGCAGGCACTGAACCTGAGACTTATACCAGAAAACGTAGAACTTATAAGCTTTCCAACAAGACAAAAATCATTGCAAATGGATTTCGGATGAAGGAGAAACAACAATTACAAGACCGGGGGGTCTGCCAAAAACATCTAGATAGATAGAGTGTGTAAAAGTGAAATTTCTGCAAAATATGCAGAGAACAGCTAGTAGGGGGTGTGCTTAAGCAAGGGGGCAGCTTGGGCACGTATTTCCACGACTCTAAGTCATAATACAACTCATTAGAGGTTTTAAAGACCACCTACTAACCTCTTTAACCAATCAAAAACATATACATGTCAAAAGTGAGGTCCAATCACATCAAGAGGTGAGCTAAATCTTCTCTAATCAACTTCTTTCCATTATGGGCATAATTGGATGCCTCAAACTCGTGGAAATCAGCCTCCTTTGATTGTGGATGATGTGGAAGGTTCAATTTGGGGCATGTTCCCACACTCTTGAGCTTGAAAAACTTTCAACAGGAATATCTCCTAGAATATAGAAGCTTGATCATAGGGAGCCAAAAGTTTGAATTTGAATTCAAAAGTTTACTCAATCACTATAAAAGTGCTCATGAAAAAGTTGCGGTTAGAACTCATCACTCCCGAGATTCTCATTACTAATTCTGAGTGTGTGTGAGGCTTACACTCTAGCCCACACCTATCTACACCATTAGGCAATGATATTCATGCCAGTGGTATTGTATACAAGTGTCCATTAATACATACATTCACATTGTTCATTTCTGAGTTCTCTGTCATACCACTTGAAAGTCTGTCAACTTGTGGAGTGCATATCTCAGTCATTTCTTCACTAAATTCAAATATCTATAGCTTTTTGGAACCAGCTCAAAGTTATCTACATGCTATCAAAGTTTGAAGAGATTCTATTCAGCCATTTAAGAGAAAAGCTCATCGAGGTGATCGCTCGTCAAAGTTTGCAACAGTCCTAAAAAATCGGGGGTAAAGGTTTATTTGCTAAATTGATTTCTTTGAGCATAGTTGATCTTTTTATATCATTCTACTTGGAATAGTTAGCTTACTAAGCTAATTAGATACCCCTAAAAGGAAGTTTTCCAATTCCTACTGTGGTGGTCATACTGAGCAAAAGATCTAGCAGGTGTTAAGACATAAATAGAAGGTTTTCTTGAGACCTTGAGGTCCAAAGTTATCTGTTTTGATTAAATCTTTACACACATCATTTCCAAAGTACATAGGCCATTTTATGGTGTCATTGGAGATCTAAGGAGGTCCACTTATCAAGTTTGAAGCATTAGAGGGTTGGTACAAAGCAGGTTTTGGCAGTACCTACTCAATCTCTTGGAGTATCCATCCATCATTCCCAACAGTGGTATCAGAGCAAACTAAGGTAAAATGGGAGATGGTTTTCCTTCATTTATTGATAAATTGGATAGGAACAACTATCAGGCATGGTCTCTAAGGATGAAAACCTACCTACAAGGAAGGAGTCTCTATGGATATATCTCAGGAGATGAGGAATTGCCCTCATTCAAAACAAGAGGATTGCCAACAAAGGAAGAACATGAAAAGCTCAACACATGGTGTGCTAAGGATGCATTAGCAAGGTCTTATTTACTCAACTCCATCTCTGATTTTCTTTTTCCACATATTAGGAACTGTACGACATCCCAAGAGACTTGGGAAACCTTGTCATCCTATTTCTCTTCCAACACAAGGGCTAGAAAAAATCAGTTGTGGATTGAATTTACCACATTGAGGAAGCAACCTAAGCAAGCTGTTTCAGAGTTTGTGACCAAGATTAAAGATGTAGCAGATCAGCTAGCAAGCATAGGAGAAGAGATTGAAGAAGAGCAGATTGTAAGGCAAGTGATCAATGGGATGAAAGGTGGTGACAAATGGGAAAGCTTCACCACTGCCATGGACCTTTACATGGACATGCAGATTCCAGACCTTACCACTCTCATGGGACAATTATTCACTATGAAGCAAAGCTCAATAAGAATGGAGACACATCCAAAGGTAATAACTCTTCTGCCCTATACAATGATAAGAAGTCTAAAGATAAAAGCAAGAACAAGAAGGTGGAAGATGAAGGCAGTACCTCCCAAGCCAACTATGCAGGGAGAGGTAGATCATCAAGAGGAAGGGGCAGAGGAGGTAAGCAAGGTAGGGGGAGATCCTATAACTCCTCACCATGCAACATTTGTGGTTTATCAAATCATACTATAGACGAGTGTTTTAAGAATGAAAAAAATCAGAGAGGAAGAGGATACCAAAGAGGTGGATACTCAGAGTCAAGAGGTAGATTCAATATCACCAAGGCTACAACAACAACTACAACAACAATTACAACAACAACTACAATGGC
Organism: Ceratopteris richardii; assembly: GCA_020310875.1. Classification (NCBI taxonomy): domain Eukaryota; kingdom Viridiplantae; phylum Streptophyta; class Polypodiopsida; order Polypodiales; family Pteridaceae; genus Ceratopteris; species Ceratopteris richardii. Next base: position 208,598,787 of record CM035409.1, on the reverse strand, counting down.
AATTACCAAGGAGGATTCAAATCCAAAAAGGACTACAACAACTATACAAAAGAGCAGGATGATTCTCTTCTGATCATGAGCATGACTTCAAAATCAGGTACAAATGATGACCACCTATTCTACATTGACTCAGGATGCTCAAATCATGGGGCTGGCAATGTAGCACTACTCTTTGATCTTGAGGAACCAAAAGGTAAGCATCAAGTACAAACAGGTGATGACACCAATCACTTAGTAGTTAAAGTTGGAAATGTTAAGACTTGTGATGGAAATCAGAACTTGTTGAGTAGGGTACTCTATGTACCAACCATTACCAAAAATTTGATGAGTGTTGGATAGATTGTGGAGAAAGGTTTGCAGGTTAGATTCAATCAATTTGGAGCATTTGTGGAGAATCCAAAGCATGGGTTCAAGAGGATTGCTAAAGGAGAAAAATCAGGTAGACTTTTCACTTTTGAGCTAGAAGACACAAAGAATATTGCACTATACAGTTATAAAGATCAAACACTTTCAGAGCTTGAGATTTGGCACAAAAGATTAGGGCATGTAGGAGAAAGAACCTTGAGGCAGATATGTAGGGATCAATGTGTAATTGGAATACCCAATGTTTCCAAACAACACATGATATATAAATGTAGTGCTTGTCAATTTGGGAAGTCTCACAGGTTACCCTTCTCAAGGAAAGGCTACATGCATGAAGACTACCTAGAACTTGTCCACACAGATGTATGGGGACCAAGCAAAGACCCCTCAATCTCAGAATCAAGGTACTATGTATCTTTTATTGATGATTATAGTAGGTGGATTGTATTGTACTTCATGAAGCACAAGGATGAGGTGTTTAATTGTTTTAAAAAATATCTTGCACTTGTTGAGAATCAGAGAGGGAAGAATTTGAAGAGGCTTAGGTCAGATGGAGGAGGTGAGTACTTCTCCAATGAGTTTGAAAACTTCTTGCAGGACAGAGGTATTAAGAGAAATCACCACAAGGTATACTCTTGAACAGAATGGGGTAGCTGAGAGAAGAAATAGGTTGATTGTTGAGACAACTAGGTCTATGTTGAATGAAAAAAATTTACCTATCTATGGGCAGAGAGTGTTCCTACTGCCACTTATCTCATAAACAGGTTACCATCTAAGTCACTTGATGGGATGACACCCTATGAAGCATGGCATGGTAAGAGACCTTCACTAGACCGTTGCAGGATATTTGGATGTGTAGCATATGTACACATTCCTTCTCAGATAAGAGGTAAGCTAGACCCTAAGGCTGAGAAGTGCATCTTTATTGGATATGATCTAAATTAGAAAGGATACAGGTTTTACAACCCTTCCAATAAGGGATTCATGGTTAGTAGAGATGTTGTATTTGATGAAAATGATTCTTGGTATGAGAATGAATGCAAGAAGTTTAAACTACCCTATGATTTGGAAGAGGAGTTTCCAAGTCTTGCAAAGGAGGAACCTACTCAGAATGAAGACTCAAATTCAGATGATGAAGACATTATCAACCTTGAAGAGTTCAAGGCATGGAACTCCAAAGGAAAAATGAAGATGAAGAAACTTGAAGACATACCTGAATCTTCAACTCAATCAATCAGAAGATCACAAAGAGAGAGCAAAAAACCTATCAGATATGGGTATGATACATCTCTTGTTACTAAACATTTTGTTTATCTTGCCAAAGATTTGTCAATTGAAGAACCAGGATCATATGAAGAAGCAATGACTAAGACATAATGGAAAGAAGCTATGGATGAGGAGATAGAAGCACTCAAGGAAAGTGACACATGGGAACTAGTACCAAAGAAGGAATCCATGAAGGTAATAGGATCCAGATGGATCTATAAACTTACAAGAAATTATGATGGGTCCATTAACAGGTACAAAGCCAGATTGGTAGCCAAGGGTTTTGCACAAACCCAAGGCATTGACTATGAAGAGACATTCTCACCTGTGGCCAAGATGCCAACAATCAGAGTGTTGGTAAGTGTGGCTGCATCAAAAAATTGGAACATGTACCGAATGGATGTCAAGAATGCTTTCTTGAATGGATGGATTTCAAAGGAGGTATATATGTCACAACCTCCTGGCTATGAGGACCCTAACAAGGTAACATATGTTTGCAAATTGAAAAAGGATTTATATGGATTAAAGCAGGCACCTAGGGCATGGAATTACAGGTTAACCACATACCTTCAAGACCAAGGTTTGTCATCAGCAAGGCAGACACTTCTCTAGTCATCAAGAGAAGTAATTCAGAGGTAATATACCTATGTGTTTATGTTGATGACATCATACTCACAGGTAATGATGTTAATGGAATCAGACAAATCAAAAGCCAGATGATGAAAGAGTTCAAGATCAATGATCTTGGTCTACTAAAGTATTTTCTTGGGCTTGAGTTTGTCTATACTAACTCAGGAATATACATTACTCAGAAAAAGTACATACAGGATATGTTGAAGAAGTTTCATTTGCAGGATGTCAAAGTTGCAAGTACTCCAATGGAGGTAAACCTAAAACTAAGCACCCATGAAGGTGATGAAATTAATGACATTACAGGTTATCAAAGCATGGTGGGTAGCTTGAACTATGCTACCTTAACAAGGATAGATATTGCATATGGAGTTAGTGTGCTAAGTCAGTTTATGCACAAGCCAAGAGCACCTCACTTAGAAGCTGCCAAAAGAATTCTAAAGTATCTCAAGGGTACACAACATCATGGTTTGTATTTCCCTTACGCTTCAGATATTGATATCAAGATTTACTCAGATGCAGATCGGGCAGGATGCAAGGATGATAGGAGGAGCACTTTAGGATACATTTCATTTGCAGGTGATAAACCAATATCATGGTCTTCAAAGAAGCAACCTACTGTTTCTTTATCCTCTACAGAGGCAGAATATAGAGGATTGGCTAATGCCACTCAAGAAGCCATATGGATCAAGCTATTGTATACAGAATGGGGTTTATATACTAGGTCACCAATGATCTTTGGAGATAATGCAAGCTCACTTCACCTTGCAGCTTGTTGGAACATCAAGCTTACACTATGCTTGAGGTGGATTTGATCTACATCGAAGGCTATCACGTCGAAAGAATATCCGTTGGAGAGTTCTTTTTCATATGCTCATTTATTGTATTTTTTTGAGAAATTTTTGATGGCTCATTTACCGTTGTAAAAGCCTTGAGCTTTACACATGTAAAGGTACAAATATAGAGCCCAAATCCCACGAATTTTTGGTGGTTGAATTTGCATTCAATCAAGCAAATCAAATCACCTAAAAGTAGATCAATCAAGATCTTCACGTTTCCTAAATTGAAGGAAAGTGAATTGATTCCCTCCAACAACCATTCCCACCTTCATTTGAATTCAAATTCAAGTTGTAAAAGTCGTGGAACACTCCTAGAGGCTATATAAGGAGTTGAAATCACTTGTATTATACATGGAAGCAATATACATACACTTGTGACCATCATTGTCTTGCTCCTTCAATTTTCTGCATCATCTTCTTTGCCAACAGTAATCTTGCAGAAGCTGCTGCTCTCTCCTCAGAGCTCCAAATTGAGTGCAAGAGGACTCATTGGAAAGGCATTAATGTCTATTTTATGCTTGTAAAGTTTCAAAGCATTTGGTTCAGCAGATTTGGAGCAATCTCAGTTTTTCTGCCTCGGGGTCAATCTCTGCGTATTCCTGAAAAATATGAAGTACCACCGGTGAATGTCGCCTTCATTCCTATAGCATATTTTGCTTATTCCTTATATTTTTGTGCATTCCATACACTTAACCCTATGTGTATCACTCCCATAAAAGGATTTTTTCTAATTGTAATCACACTGGTCACTATGGGCATTTGAAGTTCATTGCCTCTTCCATAGATAGTAAGTTTTTTGAGCTAGTCGACCCGCGAACCTATCTGTTTTGTATCGACTCATTCTCCTTGATGCTCCAAAGTACATAGTGTGTTTCTTTGCACTTATAGCATGCCTATAAGGTCTATTTGAGTCTTTATAAGCTCAAGGGCTGGTCTTGTGCCGGTTGGCTTGACCAAACTTCATCGCTTCGAAACGCACTTTTCTAACTTCGACAAGCTTCTCCAAGTTTCTTTCAGTGGTATGAGAGCTAGTTCAAGATGGGTGATAGCTTTCCCTCAATGATCGAGAAGCTTGATCGACACAACTACGCGGCTTGGCAAATCAGAATGGAGGCCTACTTGCAAGGTAGAAATCTTTATGGAATTGTAGCAGGTGATGAAGCTATGCCTATTCCAAGATCCAAAGGAGGACCTACACAAGAGGAGACAGATAAGCTCACACTTTGGTGCGCAAGGGATGCTCAAGCAAGGTCGTACATACTAAACTCTATCTCTGACTTTCTATTACCACATATTAGAGGATGCAAGACATCTCAAGAGACTTGGGATGCCCTGGAGACTTTCTTTTCTGCTAGTACCAAAGCAAGAAAGAATCATCTTTGGAACGAGTTCAACCAAATGAAGAAGACACCTAAACAAACCATCACAGAGTTTGTTACCAAGGTCAAGGAGGTTGCAGATCAGTTAGCATCCATTGGAGAGCTGATTGAAGAAGAGGTCATCATGAGGCAAATTCTCAACGGCATTCGAAGTGATAAGCAATGGCAATCCTTCACGACGGCTTACGATCTCATCATGGATGTGCAAACTCCAGACTTCAACATCTTCCTTGGACAACTCTTCAATCAAGAAGCCAACAATAGCATAAAGGAAGGTAACTCTTATCATGGTAATTCAACTAGTGCTCTATATGCAGATAAGAAGGATAAGAAGCAGAAAGGCAAGAAGAAGGAAGAAGATGAAGAAGAGACTTCCCAAGCCAACTTCGCAAGCAAGAGCAAGTGGAAAGGGAAGAAGAAAGGACCAAAGCAAGACAAAGCCAAAGGTCAGAATGTTCAACCTTGTGCCATATGCGATAAGACCAACCACACCACTCAGAATTGTTGGTTCAACGGGAAGACCCAAAAAGGAAGTGGAAGAGGTGGATATGGCAGCAATAGAGGCAGAGGTGGACACAACTTCAACAATAACAATAGAAGCTATAATAGAAGGGACTACAACAATTATTCAAAAGATCAACCACATGAAGACTCATTACTTCTTATGAACCTAAGCCACAAAGAAGGTAAAGAAGACGATCATTTGTTCTACATAGATTCAGGATGTTCGAATCATGTTGCAGGCAACATTGCTCTTCTATTTGATTTGGAAAGTCCAAAGCATAGACATGAAGTGCAAACAGGGGATGACACGAAGCACAATGTGGAGAAGATTGGTAATGTCAAAGCTTCCAATGGCAGGACAAACATTCTGAGTAAGGTTCTCTATGTACCCACTATCACTAAAAACCTAATAAGTGTAGGCCAAATAGTTGAAAAAGGTTTGCAAGTTAGGTTCACCCAACATGGAGCTTTTGTGGAAGATCCATGTCAAGGCTTCAAGAAGATAGCCCGAGGTGAGAAGCATGGTAGGCTCTTTACTTTTGAAGTAGGAGATACCAGGAACATAGCTCTATTCAACTTTGGGTCTCAAACCCTAAGTGAGCTTGAAGTGTGGCATAAGAGACTTGCTCATGTGAATCAAAGAACCTTGAAGGATATATGCAGGGATCAAAGTGTTCTAGGACTGCCGAACATATCAAAGCAACACATGATCAACAGGTGTGATGCATGTCAGATTGGGAAGGCACAAAGACAACCATTCAACCACAAAGGCTACATCCACAACAACTTATTGGACTTAGTACATAGAGATGTATGGGGACCAAGTCAAGAACCTTCATTGGCAGGATCAAGGTATTATGTCTCATTTATTGACGACCATAGTAGATGGACTGTTCTATACTTTATCAAGAGTAAATGAAGTATTTGATTGCTTCAAGAAGTATCTTGCACATGTGGAGAATCATATAGGTAGATCACTAAAGAAGCTCAGATCTGATGGAGGGGGAGAATACTTCTCCAAAGAGTTTGATGAGTTCTTGCAGGATAAAGGTATCAAAAGGGAAGTGACTACCAGGTACTCTCCTCAACTAAATGGAATTGCAGAGAGGAGAAACAAGACATTGGTTGGATCAGCCCGAACAATGCTTGAAGAGAAGAAGTTGCCACATTATCTATGGGCAGAAGCTATTTCAACTGCAGTGTACCTTGTCAATCGACTATCATCCAAATCACTTCAAGGTATGACTCCTTATGAAGCATGGCATGGAAGAAAACCTAGTCTTGGACATTGCAAGGTTTTTGGTTGTTTAGCTTATGTTCATGTACCATCACAAATAAGAGGTAAGCTAGATGAAAGGGCAACAAAGGCAGTGTTTATTGGATATGATTCAACTCAGATGGGTTACAGGTTCTTCAATCCTTCAACCAAGCAATTCACTACAAGTAGAGATTTTGTGTTTGAAGAACATAGGTCTTGGTATGATGAAGACAAAAAAAAGGTAACACTACCATATGATCTTGATTCTAACTCTCATCAATTAGGAAGCAAGCATGATATACAGGTCCAGGATCCAAGAAGTGATACAGACAATGACCAAGATGAAAGAGAAAGGGATTACAAGCTATGGAAGTCAAGAGGCAAAGCAAAGATGCAAGAGGTTGGAGAATGCTCCAAACAAGCACCTAGAAGATCAGCAAGAGAGAAGAAACAACCAGAAAGGTATGGATATGATTCCACATTTGTTACAAAGCATTCAATCTGCTTGGCAAAAGACTCTATTTCAGAGGAACCCTCAACCTATGAAGAGGCAAAGGGAAACCCTAATTGGGAAAAGGCCATGAACGAAGAGATAGATGCATTGAAGGAAATGGACACTGGGATTTGGTTCCAATGTTGCCGAATCAAAAGGTAATTGGTTGCAGATGGGTATATAAAGTTAAAAGAAATTCAGATGGATCAGTTTGCAGGTACAAGGCAAGATTAGTTGCCAAAGGATGCTCACAAACTCATGGTATAGACTATGAGGAAACATTCTCACCAGTTGCAAAGATGACTACAATCAGGACATTGATAAGTGTAGCTGCTGAAACAAGCTCCAAGAGCTTGGAATTACAGGTTGGTTACATATCTTCAAGACTAAGGGTTCAAAGCTAGCAGCTCAGATCCTTCTCTATTCATCAAAAGAGATCACAATGAGGTTATCTATCTATGTGTATATGTAGATGATATTATTGTAACAGGTGATGATCTAAATGGCATTCAAAGGATCAAGAGACACATGCAAGAGGAGTTCAAAATCAGTGACCTAGGTGAGCTCACATATTTCCTAGGTATGCAGGTGATATACAAAGATGAAGGAATGTATTTGACTCAAAGAAGATACATTCATGATCTTATTCTCAAGTTCAAAATGGAGAACACTAAACCTGCAGGTACACCTTTGGAGATGAATCATAAACTTAGTGTTTATGAAGGTGAGAAAATTGAAGACATAAAAGAGTATCAAAGTTTGGTAGGTAGCTTGATATATGCTACTCATACAAGGGTAGACATCTCATATAGTGTGGGAGTGCTTAGTCAGTTCATGCACTCACCGAGAAGACCACACATGGATGCGGCTAAGAGAGTACTTAAGTATCTCAAAGGTACAATCAACGAAGGTATATTCTATCCTTACTCTTCAGATTTGGATATCAAAATCTACTCAGATGCAGATTGGGCAGGAGCTAAGGATGATAGAAAAAGTACATCTGGTTACTTAGCATTTGCAGGTTCAAAGCTAGTGTCATGGAGTTCCAAGAAGCAACCAACAGTTGCTTTATCTTCAACTGAAGCAGAGTACAGAGGCTTGACCATAGCAACTCAAGAGGCAATATGGTTAAAAGCATTGTATACAGATTTGGGACTAGTGAGTTCCAAACCTCACATATTTGGAGATAATGTAAGTTCCATGCATCTAGCGGCAAATCTTATTTTCCATGCGAGAACCAAGCACATAGAAGTCCATTACCACTTCATCAGGGAGAAGCTCATGGCAAAGGAGATTGACATTTCTTTTGTTCCGACTGAAAAGCAAGTAGCAGATATGATGACAAAGGTACTTGATGGAATAAAGCTTTGTAGATTCAAAGCTATGGCAGGTATTTAACCTATCAGAGAATGAAGACTCAAGCATACTTTAGCTTGAGGGGGAGCTATTGGAACATCAAGCTTACACTATGCTTGAGGTGGATTTGATCTACATCGAAGGCTATCACGTCGAAAGAATATCCGTTGGAGAGTTCTTTTTCATATGCTCTTTATTGTATTTTTTTGAGAAATTTTTGATGGCTCATTTACCGTTGTAAAAGCCTTGAGCTTTTCACATGTAAAGGTACAAATATAGAGCCCAAATCCCACGAATTTTTGGTGGTTGAATTTGCATTCAATCAAGCAAATCAAATAACCTAAAAGTAGATCAATCAAGATCTTCACGTTTCCTAGATTGTAGGAAAGTGAATTGATTCCCTCCAACAACCATTCCCACCTTCATTTAAATTCAAATTCAAGTTGTAAAAGTTGTGGAACACTCCTAGAGGCTATATAAGGAGTTGAAATCACTTGTATTATACATGGAAGCAATATACATACACTTGTGACCATCATTGTCTTGCTCCTTCAATTTTCTGCATCATCTTCTTCGCCAACAGTAATCTTGCAGAGGCTGCGGCTCTCTCCTCAGAGCTCAAAATTGAGTGCAAGAGGAGTTACTGGAAAGGTATTAGTGTCTAGTTTATGCCTGTAAAGTTTCAAAGCATTTGGTTCAGCAGATTTGGAGAAATCTCAGTTTTTCGGTCTCGGGGTCAATCTCTGCGTATTCCTGAAAAATAGGAAGTACCACCGGTGAATGTCGCCTTCATTCCTATAGCATATTTTGCTTATTCCTTATATTTTTGTGCATTCCATACACTGAACCCTATGTGTATCACGCCCATAAAAGGATTTTTTCTAATTGTAATCATGCTGGTCGCTATGGGCATTTGAAGTTCATTGTCTCTTCCATAGATAGTAAGTTTTTTGAGCTCGTCGACCTGCGAACCTATCTGTTTTGTATCGACTCATTCTCCTTGATGCTCCAAAGTACATAGTGTGTTTCTTTGCACGTATAGCATGCCTATAAGGTCTATTTGAGTCTCCATAAGCTCAAGGGCTGGTCTTGTGCCGGTTGGCTTGACCAAACTTCATCGCTTCGAAACGCACTTTTCTACCTTCGACAAGCTTCTCCAAGTTTCTTTCACAGCTAATCATATCTATCATGCTAGGACCAAACATATAAAGGTCCATTACCATTATGTGAGAGAGAAGTTATTAAGCAAGGACATTCAACTAACCTATGTATCAACCAACATGCAGTGTGCAGATTTGTTGACTAAAGCTTTGGATGGAACCAAACTTTGCATGTTCAAAGCAATGATTGGATTGTAGGATATACATGAAGATTAAAGATGAAGACCGAGCCAAAATGTTTGGCTTGAGTGGGAGCTGTTGGTGCAAGTCATAAGCCTACACATTTGGCTTGAAGGATACCTTGAAGTCCATACATATATGGTGAAGCATAGGAACTCATTTTAGTGGTTAATTACCACTTTAACTCATTGTAAAAGTCACATTTGACTTGGAATCTTTGTAAACACCTACCCAAAGGAATTCATGGAAAAAGGTTAACTCTGATTGAAGGAATATCTCCTAGAATATAGAAGCTTGATCATAGGGAGCCAAAAGTTTGAATTTGAATTCAAAAGTTTACTCAATCACTATAAAAGTGCTCATGAAAAAGTCGCGGTTAGAACTCATCACTCCCGAGCTTCTCATTACTGATTATGAGTATGTGTGAGGCTTACACTCTAGCCCACACCTATCTACACCATTAGGCAATGATATTCATGCCAATGGTATTGTATACAAGTGTCCATTAATACATACATTCACATTGTTCATTTCTGAGTTCTCTCTCATACTACTTGAAAGTCTATCAACTTGTGGAGTGCATATCTCAGTCATTTCTTCGCTAAATTCAAATATCTATAGCTTGTTGGAACCAGCTCAAAGTTATCTACGTGCTATCAAATTTTGAAGAGATTCTATTCAGCCATTTCAGAGAAAAGCTCGTCAAGGTGATCACTGATCAAAGTCTGCAATAGTCTTAAAAAATCCGGGGTAAAGATTTATTTGCTAAATTGATTTCTCTGAGCATAGTTGATCTTTTTATATCATTCCACTTGGAATAATTAGCTTACTAAGCTAATTAGATACCCCTAAAAGAAATTTTTCCAATTCCTACTGTGCTGGTCATACTGAGCAAAAGGTCGAGCAGGTGTCAAGACATAAATAGAAGGTTTTCTTGATATCTTGAAGTCCAAAGTTATCTGTTTTGATTAAATCTTTACACACATCATTTCCAAAGTACATAGGCCATTTTATGGTGTCATTGGAGAGCTAAGGAGGTCCACTTATCAAGTCTGAAGCATCAGAGGGCTGGTACAAAGCAGGTTTTGGCAATACCTACTCAATCTCTTGGAGTATCCATCCGTCATTCCCAACACTAACAACAACACCATGAGTGGCTCGCAGCAACAACAACAAACACCGCCACAGCCGCAAACACAACATCAACAGCAACAGGTTATCCCACCACGCTCGGTACCAGCGGGGGTCACATACACAAAATTTGGAGGTTTTTCGGGGGATGATCCTGATGCGCATGCACGGACCTTTGAGATTAATTATGCAGTTCTAAATTATCCCGCATATCCTACATATAAAGCTATGTGTTCCAGTCAACCTTGGTTAATGAAGCTACATGATGGCTAACCGAATATGATTTGAACCTCTTTCGGCAGTATGATGATGTGAAGGATGCCTTTCTACAACGGTTTCGGTTAAAGAAGAACCCCGCCAAAATTTTTGATTACTTGCAGAACAATAGGGCAGAAACCACACCAAAGTGTACAAGATTATGCCATGCTATTTCAGACTCATTTACGGTAGTTTCCACCAACACATGCTAATTTACCAGATGATGTTATCACATAGTGGTTCATCAACGGATTAAAGCCCCAATTGAAGCAGATTATGATCATACGGTGCATGGGTGGAATGACTTTGAACGCCGTTATTGTTATGGCATTACAATTAGAAAACAAAGTGGATGGATTCACCGAAGACCTAGAGTGGCTGAAAGCGTCCAGGCAATCCAACGAGGATCCTTTGAAACAGATATACTATATCAAATGCAAAAATCCAGGGCAAAGCAGCTCAACATGCACGCTGAATCAACTGTATTGTGCCATTTTCCACACAATAGACCACACTACGGAGACTTGTCCGTACAATGCCAAGGTACAGAATAGGTCAGCTTATAATGCCATTATTCAGGAACAAGGGCAATTGGCCAGCCATTATGTCCCACCTCAGATGAGGAATGCAGTTTTTGGGCCAAATCCGGTGGCATGGGCGGCATCTCTATTGGCTTGCTCATTTGGTAATACCACTTAATCGATTGATAACCAGTAGCCTGCATCAGTTCAAATGGTCTGAAGAGTGTCAACTTTCTTTTGGCAGACTGAAATCATTGTTAACTCAGGCTCCCATTTTACAAGCACCCAATTGGGAATTGCCATTTCATGTCTTTGTGGATGCATTTGATAGTGCCATTCGAAGCGTGCTGATGCAGCAGACGGATAAATGGTTTCGTCCAGTATATTATGCGAGCCGCAGATTGGCCTGACAGAGCGTAACTATTCAGTTACTAAACAAGAATGTCTTGGCTTAGTATATTCTGTAAAAAAATTTCAACATTATCTGTTGGGCAGACGCTTCACCTTCCATGTAGATCATGTAGCATTGGTGTATCTTGTGCGACAACAGCATTTGGGAGGACGGTTAGCATAGTGGGTCTTGCTGCTTCAAGAATTCGATTACTCCGTCATACATCGACCAGGATCAGCACACGCTCTTGCTAACTTTCTCTCTCGGTTGGATTCCGGTCAGCCTCTGGAGGGAATTGATGATACAACACCAGCCATCTACGCAGCAGAGACAATACAGGATGATCAACAAGAATTACCGGTACCCTCTTCTTACTATGACACCTTGCTTCTGTTCTTGACTAGTGGATGTCCGCTTGGTATGATTTCTTCAGCTGCTAGACAAAGACTAGCCACGTACAATCGACACTTTTGGTTGATTGTTGGACAATTATATTACATGGACCACTCAAGAGTACTACTCAGATGTGCCCCCCCATGAAATTGCTTCAACCGTTACCATGGCCCATACTACCCCAACCGGAGGGCATTTTGCGACGGACCTGACTCACCGAAAGATTCTGAAGAGTGGATTGTGGTGGCCCACTATGTATCGTGACGTAACCAAGTATGTACAACAGTGCGACAAGTGCCAGCATTCCGGTCAACCTTTACAGAGACATTACTTTCCTCTCCAACCCATTGTGCCTCTTGAACCTTTTCAGAAATGGGGCTTGGATTTTATCGAACTGATTACAGCTCCGACGACAGTCACCAATAACAGATATATTTTGACATGCACAGATTATGCAACTAGATGGGCCAAAGCATGGGCTCTCCGATCAGATACAGCAGCTGTAGTTGTTAAATGTTTAATGAAGGATATCTTTCCGTACTACGGATTACCCTTGGAGATAGTAACTGATCAAGGTACGCACTTTGAAAATACATTAATGCAAGTGCTTACGAAAACATTCCAGATTGTGCACAAATTCAGTTCTCCCTATTACCCACGAGCCAATGGACTTGCTCAGAGTACCAAAAAATCGCTCTTAAACATCTTGAAGAAACTGGTGTTGGATTGACCAGAGAGATGGGACCAATTTCTACCTGCTGTACTATGGGCTTATCATACCACATACAAAGTGGCGACCGGAACAACTCCTTTTAAGTTGGCATATGGATTGGAGGCAATTGCTCCGATGGAACTGGTGGTTCCTTGTTTATGTGTGGCTCTGGAACGAAAGCTCTTACCAGAAGAATCTTTTCCCTTTTGACTGGAAGCCTTACGGTCCCTGGTTGAACAGCGTCTGGAGAGTTTTTTGGTGATGCAGGAAGTGCAGCTGAGACAAGCCAAAACACACGATCATTTTCTCAAAACCCCCGTGTTTACGGTAAACCAATTAATCCTCTTCTATAATGCCAAGTCTAATAGATCTGGCAGAAAACTTAAACTACGCTGGTTCGGTCCCTACCGGATTGCTGAACAAGTGGGACCCACAACTTTTTGGTTATCCACCTTAACTGGTCATCTTCTACCTAAAGTGATTAATGGTTCAAAGCTTCAACCCTACTACCCGCCGTCTACCAACTCATGACGTATCTTCGGTTCACTCGATTTTCTTTTCTGATCTCCGTGTTTCGGTTGACCAACTGATTGTAATCCTTTCGTTTTCTGATCTAATCATGATTAATAGCCACCTATGCGTCGTCGATCCTGTTAATGCATGCATGTCACCATTATGTTGGTATATTTCCAATACTGCGTTATGATTAGGGTTTTTGCTGCCTGATTTTTTCAGTGTTCCTACTTAATCTTGTTCTTCTCACTGTTAGTCGCTATTGTGTCTTTGTGTGTTTGTTCCTTGTGTGCTTTGTGTTTTCTCTTGTTTCTGAGTGCGCCATGGAAGCTCTTGTGAACATAGTAACCTTCCGTGTGGGTCTCACTCCGGATGTGAGTAAGTACTTGCGTGCTCGGGGACTCTTGGCCTTCGTTGAATTGCCTTGGCATTCAGTGGAGTGTCATCCCTTTCACATGCAGATTATCTCTGCCATCACTGGCATGCCTGCTACAGAGCAGTGTTGGCCATTAACATGCTTAAACCCCCGGGTAGTAGTTACACTAAACACGGTTGCTGAGGGGTTCCATCTCCCTCAGGAAGGATTGGTTGATGGACCACTCCTTCCGCTGGCAACTATGAAAGAACTTTTTCCCCGACACTCATCTAATGAGTTTGCCATTCTCTGCTGCTGCGAGCCAGAGCACACTGCGCTGCAGTTTCTTGTAGCATCATTAAACTTGCGAAAATGCACGTATGGCATCTTGTAGCTCAATGATGAGTAGCACCTCCTTTAATGTCAATCCGGGAAGACGTGAGGATGGTATGAAGACCTCGAGCAAGTGGCGGCACAAGTGCGTGAGTGAGAAGCACACAAGCATGCACACACATACACACACACGCGCACACAAGGTAAGACAAAGAGTGAGAATCAATGGAGCTTTTAGATTACTTTCAAAATGCCCTTACAAGTTCGTTTCAATTACAATCTAACCCCGAAAATGAGCTCTCTAGCTCTTTTTATAGTTTTTGACTAGCTTTTGGCCCTGTCCAGACCTAGTGTCCGACCTAGTTAAAAATTAGGTTCTAGGGCCTATTTGAGGGCTCAAACGAAGTCTAAAAATTATGAAAATTGGTACGATGGTACTTCTAATACTCCTCAAGCTCGAGGACTCCTCGGCTTGCACAAAATGGAGTCTAATCTACCAAAAACGGGATTTACAATGTTTGTGTAGTGATTAAAATCACTTGAATTGTACATAATCTATGGGAAAAAATGATCTGGCCTTGTTGCCGTATTGTGCATGATTCCTTTGTTGCTTTGTGTGCCAACACTCCCCCCTTCCTAGCGTCTGTCGCCCCTGACAGACCTTTGTTCGCGCGGGTGGTCGATGTAATATTGGATGACATTGGTGGCCAGTTCATGTTCTCCTGAAGGATCGGCTTCCAATGCCTCCCAATTTATTGCACCGGGGGTCTCTGGTTGCGGGGTGGTGTAGTACTCTGAATACATTGCTTGTTCACAAGCAAACAGTTGAAGCAGATGTGTCGGCTTTGGTGCGAAAATCCCCGAGTGGTACTCCCAGAAACCTGATCTGAACATTTCTTCGAAGGTCTGTTTGTAGCAGGCGGGGAGGTATTTGATGCGTGCATGCCAAGCGTAAGCCACACGGATACTGGGGGTGGTGCTCATGTCATACACCAAGTCGTAATTTCCATTGCTAAACCCCGGAAGACGTACCTGTGGTGCGGCTGCATTTCTAAAGGTCTTCAGCACTACTTGCATCATATCTAAGATTTTAAGCATCATTTGCGCTGCTACATCTGGCATGGGCTTCAAGCGCGGCATCCAGTGGCGAATGGTCCCCATCATATATGCTACCGATGGTGGTCCTTGTGGTGGCGCGATGTACGGGTAGTTCAGCCATTCCTTGCATTGCGCATTGTTCTGTACCTTGATATTAAATGCCTTCCACGACCTGCGGCGGGGGAGTGGACCGTAGCATGGGTTGTACAGGAGGTGCAACGGCGCGTTGTTCCATGTGCGTAGCATTTCGGGATAGGTCTCTAAAAGTTTCTGCCGCCATGTTGGTTGACGAATCTTGCCTTTTCGCACCTCTGGAGGAAGGTCTTCGGGTTGAAATTGGGTCGCAAAAGTAGGAATCTGACCCGTGACTCTTTGTATTTCTGCATTATAATCAGCCAAGATAATATAATATGGCCTGTACTGGAGTTCCGATGAGAGAATCAGGCGTCTCGATGACAAGTTCTTGAAGTAGGCTGATTGTAGCACAGTCTCCTCTATGACCCTCATGGCCTGATTTTGCACTACGGTGCGCTCTTCATGCGAGGTCCCTATTTCCTCCACTTGTCGTAACCATGGCGGCCGTGGTGCCTCGAACGTGTCCTGCGCTTCTTCTGTTTGTTGGCCTCCTGGGAATGGTTGCGGATCATATTCTTCATCAAACGTTTGTTCCACAGGAATTTGCACAACTTCTTCGTCCGTGGGAGCCTCCGGAGGGGAAGATGGTCTCTCATATTGTAGTAGGCGTGTTTGCAATTCAGTTACCTGTTCCTGGAGATCTTTTATGGCCTCTGCGTTTGAGAGAAGTGAAGCAGCAGAGGGGGTGGTTGGGGGGGCAGCTGCTGGTGCTTGTTGGTGTTCCTGCTTTAGTTGTCCCAGCTCCTCCGATAGCTTATCATGTGCTTCGAGCAGCATGGCATAATCTTCCAATATAATCTTGATATTATCGGGGGTCACTGCTTGAAACTTGGATGGGCTGATGGGTGCCCCCGGTGTGCTCTCAATAGCTGCCTCCAGGTTCTCTTGATTTTGTATTTGCAGACGTCTGTTCTCTTCCTGAGCAGCCGCAAGATGGCGTTTAAGTAGCGCCATATTTCGCTGAAGTTTTGAGTTGCGTTCCAGCTGTGTTCGTAGGTGACCTTCTACCACCTGCACTGCTTCCTGATCTACGTTCTGTAGCTGTACCTCCAATATATTATGGGCGTCTTGGAGGGTTTGGAACTGTGTGTGGAGGCGAGCGTTCTCCTCTTCTAGTACCGCAAGGCGGAGCTGTAGTGTCGCTGAGTGCTCTTGCAGGCGTGCGTTTTGTTGCTGGAGCTGAATGTAATCTGTTCTTAAATTTGATATACAAGCCAACATGGTGTCCAATGCATTACCTATTGATGAGTGGGGGGTGTTTACCGTGGAAGATGCATGGGAAGGGAATTGGGGAAGGGAGACAGTGAATGATGTGTCTACGAAAGTTGTGTGTGTGGGTGAAATTGGTGGAGGGGGAATGGGAGGAGGTGAAACCGTGGGTGGAGGTGCCGTGGGTGGTGAAATGTCCATCCCTTCAGGAGTGGGTGTTAGTGTGGGGCCTGCCATATACACTGGTATGGTAGGTGGTGTGTGTGTGGAAGTGGTGAATAGATGTGAAGTGGGGTGGGGAGCTGAAAAGACAGGGAATGGTTGAGGGCCTGGTTGAAAAGCCCTAGCAAAGATGTCCTGGAGGGATTGTAGAAATGGAGAGAGGGATATCGGGGGTTGGGGTCGTAAATTTGAGGAGGGCTGAAAGGGTTGCGTGGTAGCAGGGAAGCCCATGAATGTGGATCTAGGGTCAGGATGACCCGTGGCTGAGGGCGTTGGGGATGGTTGCCCTAGGGCAGGGTCTAGGAGGGGTTCGGCGGATTGTGTAGTGTTGGGGTTGTCTTCGAAGATAGGATTATCAGTGGTAGAGAATAGGGTGGCACTGGAGATCGGAGTACGGAAGATGAAGGTGGGGTCGGTGGATTGAATGGTCGATGTGGTTTCTACTGTTTCTCTTCTAGGAGGTGATGGTGGGGGAGTAGGTGGTAATGGTTCGGTGGACTCCTCATGGGTGGCTGGGTGCTGTTGGCTAGCTGTCTGGGAGGTTGTTCTGATAGTTTCAGGTGTAGTAGTCGGCTCTTCTGCAACTGTAACGGGAATTTGTATATTTTTACTTGAGCGAGGTCGTGTCTGGAACCTTCGTGGGTCATATTGAACTGAAGGCCTCTGAATGGCAGTGCGCACAGCTTCTACAACTCCATATGTTTCTGCCATCAATAAGAGACCTTCCCTGTACTCTGAGTCAACTCCCGCTTCTTCCAACAACTGAGTCATAAGTACTCTGCTGCTCTGTTCAGTGAGTAATTGCTGCGATCGTACTCTTTCCATAATCTGATACAGCCTTCGGAGTTCTGCTGTATATGCTGGGGCTTCAGTGGTCTCTTCTTCATACGCTTCTTCTTCTTCCGGGTGTCCGTGTTGTTGACTTTCCTGAGTGTCACTCCAATGGACATGTCTACCGTCTGTAGACTTTCTTCTTCTTCGTGAGGATGTGCCCTGCTCCTCTGCCTCTGAATAAAACTCCACATCAGAGAATTGTGTGCTTTGTAGGAATGCTTCGAAATCCTGGGGGTCCAGTCCTTCAGCCTCTCCAGTGGCAGCAAATTCGAACTCAGGTGTGACAGGAGGAGCCGATGGGGTAGGTTGTGTCGTAGTGTCGGATTCCGACCTGGGTATCCTAATGGTAAAGGGAGGTACCGTGCCCTCTCTTAATGGTGATGCCTCAGGAGTAGTCAGGACTTCCCTTGTCTGGACACAAGGGATCGCGCCCCTCATGCGCTTGGACTGATGTGTGGATGTCTTGAGCCTTTTAAACATTTGTAATTGTGCCCAAGTTAAGGCACGCTCAATGGGGACATCATATGCCAAGCATCGATAAATGATGCGTGTGAGTGCACAGCATCCGTTCACCACTAATTTCCTAGATGCCCGTTTGTTTGCTTCATACAGCTGATCTATAATCCACACTGGTAGCTTAATAGGTAACGCACCTGCTTCCGCCAAGTAGAGAGCAAACCAGATCTTCTTGTGTGGTTGCGTGAATCGGTCTTGACCAGGGAAGGCGAAATGTTGCATGCACATTCGGAGAGGGATGGACACATTTGGGGTGAGTGCTGCCATGTCTTTCAGCTTCACTAGTTTCCCGTCCTTCATGTTGGTGGGAACGAGAGCATCCTTTTCTGAGGGTACATGCGTGCCATGCATATTTAAAGCATCACTCACCAGCTCCACAGTAAGTTCAAACCTCTTCAACTCGTTGTTGCCCAGCAGTGAGGGGAGAACAAATGATCCGGGTTGGTCCTTATCTTCATGAGCTTGTAATGTGGAGACCAGATAATAACATCGGAGGAGATCGGGTTTAGGTAGTGGGGCTTCAAAATATTCCGCCAATCCTGCTCGTTGCCATATGATCTGTAGATCTTCTGTGTTCTGTAGAGTCTCGAACTCCTTGGAGAAAAATTGGAATCGCACCCATGATCTGTCATACTCGCATTTAGACTCCCAGATATACTTGGCCTCACCTAATGGACCGGGCATGCCATTGAACCAATGAGAATTCGCATGAACTCTTTCTGTGATTCCTGTAGGTGGATCTGGCACCGGGAGTTGCTGGAGGTGTTGCATCTCCACTGGTCGTTCAGTCGGGGGCACATCCACGGGTAGGCTATCCACATCAATTCCTGCAGTAAGTATCCCTACTTGTGAGCCCGAACCTGTTGCCTCTGCCATTTTTCTTCTTGCCTTCTGATTCTGTGAGAATATAGAATCATGTGTTAACATCGTAATGGACAGAATAAATCCGTTGTTGTCCCCGTTACAACATTAACATGAGGTAGATGGTGAGTTAGTGGTTAGTAAGTGCACGAAGACAGTGAGTGTAGTTAACGTTTGTGTATTCCTAGGAGACTAATGCCGTTAGTAAGTGGGGTAAATTTACAAATCGGGGTCGGGGGGTTTATTACAGATCTTAGACTGCCAAATGCAGTGGATGGGCTTTGCTTTCGGTTTCGTAGAGACTCCAGAGAGCTGTGTCGGTGTCGCTGTTTGGGAATGGGGCCTTTTAGGGACCCACTTATAAGTGATTACATGCATGCTCATGGGTCTTGGTGTGTTCCTAAGTGTTGAGCACGAGGGAATTCTGGTTGTACTCGTAGATGGGTTACGCTGCATAGGTTGTGGCCTTGGCGTAGCCACTTGTGCCCTCAAGCAAGCCTTAGGCACCCAAATTTGTCTTGATTGTGGGCTTGCCTTCATCGACTTCTTGGGCACCCAAATAGATTTTACTTTAGCAGAAGAATTTCTGAAAGACTTCTTATTAGCGTCGTGTTGTTGGTTACTAATAAGAGGCTTTGCCCGCGTAATTGACGGTGGTGCACCCGGTCGTTCGCCTTTCCGCACCCACACCTGGATTATTTTCTGGGACATTCTGCTGCGCAGGTATTTTTGATCTCGGACATAGGTAGTACTCTGCTTCTTCTGCTTGTGATCCGCCTTTGGTTGCTGCCTCCTTCTGGCCTTTGGAAAAGAAGGGAGTTCCGTTGCATCCCTGACTCCTTTTTTGCAAATATCATTCCTCTGCAACACAGGGTTTTGAACAAGAACAGCATGGTCATCTTCATGTGTACCCCTGGAAGGACCAGGAGTCTGTGCCTTTCCTAGCTCCTTGAGTGCTCCATTGTCTAATTCTACTGTAACTCGACTATGATTGAGCCAAACCTGGAGAAGTCCACTTCTTAGGTTTAGATTGACTGCTTGGTCATAGATCCAATCCTGACCCAAGACGAGAGGTTCAGTGAGATCCTCATCTTGACACACTAGTACTTTAACGGTCATTGCCTCATCGTGAATGTAGAGGGGAAGTTCCACCTCGCCCATGCAAGGGGTTTCCACGCCTCCCAATCCTATGAGATATGCTTCCACAGGATGGACAGTTAACTGTAACTCTTGACAGTAAGACAACTTAACAGCGCTAGTGGCCGCACCTGAGTCAATCAAGGCTCTTACGGTCCTTGCACTCTTTCCTTGTCCTATATCTATGGTTATGAAAGGACGTCTATCAATTATTCTACTCGAGCTTGTTCCTGCAACTTCACACATGGCCATGGGATATCCTTGATCTGCATGGTCAACTGTTGTAGTCATATCTCGGCCTTGTCTGCGTAACTTCATCCTTCTGATGCGTTCTAAAGCTTCTGCTTGAGCCTCTTCTCTAATTCTCTTTTCTTCCTCTTTGCGTTTCTTAGCAGTGTTGAGTCGACTGAGCATTTCCTCGGTGAGGGGTTCCTGATACAACTTGACTCTGCAACCGCTAATATAGTTTGGGAGAACGTCACCCTCTAACGTGGCTAGTTGTACTGCTCCGCTCGTGGAGATCCTATTGATGATCATAGGTCCGTAGCCTCTCTTTTCTAGCTTCCTGGCGTGTTGTTTTAGTGTATAAACTAAAACTAAATCTCCTGCTTTCAAGCCCTTATCCTTCACATGGGCATCGAAATATGCCTTCTGTCTCTTCTTGGCTGCATATATTCCTGCAGCGGCTCTCAGTCTTGTTTCCCCTAATCGTTCAAGGTCAAAGATCCTAGAGGAGAGCTCATGACCTGTCCATTCGTGCTCTTGTGCTACTTTCAATGTAGGTATCAAGAAGTCCAAAGGTAACATAGCGTTTTGACCGAATACCATCTGAAAGGGGGTGGCTTGGAGTACCGTTTTGTAGGCAACTCGGTATGCCCAAACAGCATGGTGTAGCTGTTTGTCCCAATCAGAGCGTTTAGTGTTCACTAATTTCGTCAGTACATTGCATAAAATCTTATTAGTGCTCTCAGCTTGTCCATTAGCTTGAGGGTGATAAGGGGCAGACTTCTTGTGTATTACCAAGAATTCTTGGAGTAGATTTTCAATCACTTCGTTCAAGAAATGAGTGCCTCTATCACTTACAAGCTCTATGGGTAGCCCATATCTCGTGAATACATTCTCAAACAAGAATTTGGCAGTTGTTTGAGCATCGTTCTTGGTTGTAGCTTTTACCTCTACCCACTTGGTGAGATAATCTGTTGCCACAATGATGTATTCCGCATGAGAACCCTTAGCTGGGGGATTAATAGGACCTACGAAGTCTATTCCCCACTTAGAGAATGCACGTCCACCCATCATAGGTTTCAGTGGCATCTCATCTTTGCGTATAGGATATTGAGTCCTCTGACAGACATCACACCGTTTCACATAGGTATGTGCATCCATGTGAAGGGTAGGCCACCAAAAGCCCGCAAATAGGATTGCCTTGATCACCCGATCCGGTCCAAAGTGTCCTCCTGCTACACCTTGGTGAGCAGTTTCTAAGATCTTAAGATACTCACTTTCATGGACACACAGTCTCAGGTAACCATCCTTACCGCGCTTGTATAGATTATCACCAACGAGTGAATAACCCTGGGCTTCTTGTTCTAAACTCCTTTTCCTAGCCAGAGTCATGTCTGGAGGGAATGTGTTTGTCCTCAAGAATGATACTAGAGGTTCGCTCCAATCTGGCACAATGGATACTTGATAAAGAGTGGCATGTTCCACTGGTGGTTTAGTGCAACAGATTGGGCATTCCTTGCACAACTTTTGGACATCAGCTTCCATCGTTGGCCAATGTACTCCGAGTCTCTTTAGAGTCTGTAAAGTTCGTTGCTTTGAATGGTGTTGCTCTAACGCACCTACATGTGCTAATTGCAACCATTTAGCGTACTCATCCTCTTCTACGCAACAAGCCAAGATCCCTTGATCTGTGTGCTTGTACATGCTTCCTGCCATGATGTGGTACTTTTGGGCTTTTACAACCTCTCTATTCCGTGTGTTTACCACTGGATGGTTAGGCCCGTATGTCAATACTGGTACTATTGGTTTGGCCCACTGCGGCACCACTTCCAAATTAAACAAGTAAGCATCAGGAAGGTCATCTGACACTCCTTGTGGGGCTTCTCCCGATGTAAGCCTAGAGAGATGATCTGCTCTCAAGTGAGTCCTACCTTTTCTTACCACAACCTCAAAGTCATATTCCATTAGCAAGAGAAACCATCTCACTAATCTTCCTGTATTGCATGGCTTGTTTACAAGATATAACAATGCTTGATGATCAGTAAAAAATTTGAACTTATTTGCAAGCAAATAGTGTCTAAATTTCTTAACTGCGTATACCATGCCTAATCCTTCTCGCTCCGTGGTGGTGTAGTTCCGTTCAGCCGCATTCAATTGTCTGCTGGCATAGGCAATTGGAAGATCCATATTACCTTCACCAGTAGGTTGTGCAAGCACACATCCAATGGCATAATTGGATGCATCCACATGAACATGGAATGGCTTATTCCAATCTGGTGTGGTCAAGATTGGTGCTGAACATAATCTTCGTTTAAGCTCTTGGAAGGAATTCTCACATTCATCCGTCCACTCAAAGTTTGTCAGAAGTCCGTACATGGGCTTTGCTATGACAGCATACATGTGGATGAAACGTCGGTAATACCCACAATGCCCCATGAAAGCTTGTACTTCCTTGACATTCTTTGGCCTCGGTAGCTCTGCTATGGCTCTCACTTTTTCTTCGTCTGTAGATATGCCATTCTTTGACACTATGTGTCCTAGAATCTTGCCTTGCCTGACCATAAAAACGCACTTTTCTGGGTTCAGGCAGACTTGATATTCTCTACATTTGTCAAAGATTTGTTTGAGTTCAGGAATATGGGTTTGTCTAACATTGGAATGAGCACAGAGATCATCAACATAGACTTCTAAACTCTTCCTTAGGAACTCCTTAAACACATGGCACATCAGCCTCTAGAAGGTAGCTGGTGCATTTGTAAGCCCGAATGGCATTACTCTAAAAGCAAAAATGCCCCATTCTGTGGCAAAGGCTGTCTTATGCTGATCCTCTGGAGCTATGGCTACTTGATTGTAGCCAGAAAATCCATCAAGGAAGCTGTACACTTCCTTGCCTGCCACTCTTTCTAAGAGATGTTCTGTGATGGGAAGCGGATAGTTATCTCGAATCGTGGCGGCATTAACCTTTTTCAAGTTAATGCACACACGCAGCTTGCCATTCTTCTTGGGCACCACTACGATGGGGGATACCCATTCAGTGTGCTCAATTTCATAGATAAATCCAGCTTCAACCAGCCTATCTATCTCTTCTTTGATCTTAGCAGCGTAATTATCGTTATATGTATAAGGCTTTTGCGTCGAGGGTTTAGTATCTGAGGTCATGGGAATAGTGTGTGAGCATATGTCTGGGTCAACGCCTTTCAAATCCTTGTAACTCCAAGCGAATACATCTCTGTATTCTCTTAGCAAGGCAATCAATTCGTGCTCTTCTTCTTCTATCAGGTCATGGCCTATATACGTGCATCTCTCCTCTCCTTCTTCTATGGCCACTACTATTTTCTTGGTGGTTTCTTTGTTATCATAGGCCTCTCCTGATTGTGCCTCTCGTTTAGGCATTCTTATCATGACTCTCCTGTCATCTATCTCATACTTCTTAAAATTTTCTGGGACCTCAAACAAAGATTCTTCCTCTTCTGGTAAGGCTTCTCTCTTCTTTCGTTTCTTTCCTTCTTCCTTAGGGGTCATATGCGTTGCTAATCTTACATCATTTGTAACCTCTCCATGCCTCTGGGGTTGAAATTCTACTTCATGGAAGTATTCTTCATCTGATGCAAATGGTGGGTCCATAATGATTGACTCTAGATCGGAGTCACTTGCATCCTCAAATGCATCAGGGCTAGGTTCGCATTCTTCTAGAACTGCCTCTCCCATGATTGGCTCTATGGAGAAGACTGAAATGTCATAGCCATCCTCATCACAGTGAGGTGTCCATTGTTCTTCATTGATGGCTACGTCCATTGTTGCTAAGATTTCTGCCCAACCGTGAGGTTCAAATTCTTCGTCTGGAAAAACTACAGGTGCATAGGCTGGGTCTTGAATGGGTCTATGAGTTTCGTTCGCACCTACCTCTCTGGCTTTCTCTCTCTTCTCTTCTTCTACTGCTACCTTGCACATCCATAAGTGAGTATCTTCATGCATCCATGAGGATCCAGACCCTATGGAATGCACCGATTCTGTATCCTCTTTGGCTCTATGGATGGGATTCCATTGGATAGGAGGGACATCTCTATGAGAATAATCCTTGAGATTGACTTTGGTCGTGACACCTAAGTGTTGCAGGTACAAAGAATTGGTCCCCCAATCCTGCACCACTTGCAACTGTCGCATAAATGGTCTTCCTAAAATCATCTCATAGGCATGATTTTTGCTGAAGTCACATATGGCAAAGGTATGTTCAAACTCGACACCACAAGTGGTGAGAGTTATTCCTTCTAGCAATCCTAAGGGTCTCTCTATGTGACCATCTGCCATTTGCAATTTCATCCTCGTTGGCCTGAGTGCTGGCTTGCCCCAACGCTTCCATAAGGAGGTAGTGGCAATTGCAACTCCTGCGCCTGAGTCCAAAATTGCCTTCGTGGTGTAGTCCTGGTAGGTGATGGGAAGATAGGTGTTCCCTTCTTCACCTTCACACATATCCCCTATCTTATCCAAGGGAATTTCTGGCACTGTCCTATGGGACCCTACCTGGGAACGAGGTTTTGTTATCTCTGGTACTTGTTTGGCTACATGTTTCCATAATTCAGGTCTAACCTTGAGTAGCTCTTCTAACTTGAGATTACACTGCACGTTAGTGTTCTTCACTACCTCTGTGTTCCTAGGTATGACTGAGTCGTCGTTCCTTACCATGACTGTGGGTGCTCTCATACATGTGGACTTTGCTTCCCATGGGCCTGTGAAGTGGGGTAGCTCCTGTATGGAATTAGACTCAAAGTCCAATCTCTCATGAGACTGAGTACTCTCATGTTCCCCGTAAATAGATGGGATGTCTTGAGGAAATTGGTCGTGTGCATCATCCACAAGTTCAAAGGGAGGGGCGACTTCACTTTCGTTATCCCATTTGTCTTCTTGAATCTCTCGTAGGAAGTCTGGTGCAAACCGATTCATAGAAGAAGAAGTGTCTGGCCCCGTAGAATTGGGCGCATAAGCAACCTGCAAAGGAGGGCTGATTCTATTGTTGACTCTCTCCTCGTTCTCGCAATTGACTGGAGCACAAGCTTCTTGGGGAGGATTACTTATTCTATTACTTTTCCGATCAGGCTCATACACTCCCTGAGAAGGAATGTAGGCAACCTGTGGAGGTACTTGAGCTTTCGAGGGAGGCTCATCTGCCTTTTGGGGGGGAAGATAAGCTTCTTGAGGAGGCCCACGGGCTTCCTGAAGAGGCTGGCTTATCCGTTCTCTTGCCCTTTCCTTTCTTTGGGGGGTAGGTTCCTTTTCTGGCTGTGCTATTGGCCTCTCTATTCTTTCTAAGGAGGGGAAGTTGTCCGGTTTTGGGGCATTGGCCACATACACTTCTGATTGGGAATGATTCCTGTTTTTGCTTGCTTTTTCTTGGTCTCGATTTTTTTCTTCCTTGTCAGATCTTGCAATTATCCTC
This sequence comes from Ceratopteris richardii, assembly GCA_020310875.1. Lineage (NCBI taxonomy): Eukaryota > Viridiplantae > Streptophyta > Polypodiopsida > Polypodiales > Pteridaceae > Ceratopteris > Ceratopteris richardii. Next base: position 208,573,081 of record CM035409.1, on the reverse strand, counting down.
TCTAACTTCTCTAGGAATCCATCCAAATGTAATTGCGTTTTGGCTGAGCCTGAGTAATTGAAAAGGCGGCTGGCTTCAAACATAGTCTGAGCCAAGGCGACCATTTTCGCGCATAGTTTGGTTCTTTCTATCTCTAGGTCAGCTCTAGGATAGCACTTGTCATGATCCGTGACGTTTGGCCCTTCTTGGATTCTGGCCTGATATGCTTTAAGCATCATGTCTATGTCTTCGGGAGTGGGATCAGCTAATACCGATCCTGTTTGGGGTGGTGGGTGGGTTACGTGGGCTGTCTTAGAGGGTGGAGGGGTGGAGGGTGATGGGGATGGTAGCGGTGGTAACGTGTGAGAGTGCGGTTGAGATGTGATCTCTATGATTTTAGCCTTGGTTTCTCGTAGACTTTCCTCAAGTTCACTCATCTTCTTTGCCCATTGCCTTTTCATACGTTCGCGGCTATCTTTCCAAGCTCTTGTTCTCTTTTTATTTTGGCTCTCAGTATCGCTAGCATCTGGACTCTTTTCCTGGCCTACCCCTTGGTTTTGCTGCAAAGCTTGAGCTCGAGTGACTACCTGTACTGGTGCAGTGGAAGTGACACTTCCCGAGGAGTCTACCACTAACCCAACAACGTTGATAGGGGTGATTTTTGGCATGCTATTGGGGTTCTTTGGGCAATCTCGTAAGAGATGCTCTTTTCCGCAGTCTTGGCAAAAACCTTGGATAGTCACGGACTGAGATTGTGTGGGCGGAGGCAAGGGACAATCACGAATGAAGTGATCCCCCTGACATCGGTAGCATGGTCCTCTAGGAATTGACGGTCGTACCTGCCTAGGTTGAGGCCTAGGGCTGGGGTTTGCATACATGACGTTTGTGTAGTCTGACTCCCAACTATGTTCATTCGGCTCTTCACCATAGTAGGACTCGCCATGTTCTGGAGACTGCATGTAGTAAGCCTGGGGGCTATCCACATGGGTAGAATCAAAGCTATGATCACTTGGGTCATTTTCAGAGATCAAGGGTGTTACTGGTACTATGGCCCTATTCAGGTTTTCTTCTGCAACAGCATACTTTACTGGAATCACGTTAGCGGGGTTTGGGGGCTGTTGAGCTAGTACCGGTTGGGGTCTCTGTTGGGCCTGATATGGTTGCTGATAGGTTTGTTGGGGTCTAGCATATTGTGGTGGTGGATTTTGGTTCTGGTATCGGCCTTGTTGGTAGGGTTGCGGATAGGGTTGCCTAACTGCCTGCTTGTTGTATGGGCAATCTTGTGCGGTGTGATTGGTGTATCTCCGTTCTATGGTGCAGTACTGGCTACTAGGGTTTACTTGGGGTTGAGCCATAATAGGGCAGACATTCGCCATATGGTCACCACCGCATGTATAGCACCTTTTCACAGGAGCAAACCTTGGGATTTGTTTGCTCGTTACACCTAATTTCTGAGCTACTTTTTCGGCAAGTTCCTCAATTGATGTGGACTGCATGGAAGAGTGACTAGATGCACTATCTGAATCTTTGTAGATCTTGGAGAGCTCTAGTTCTTCCCCTAGGTTATCTTCAATGTCAATGCACATGCGTACACATTCTTCTATAGTCCTAGGGTCCTTCAGATACACATAGGATCTCAATTTTGTACTCAGCAATCCGTCAAGGAATAAGGCTACTTGTTTGGCAGATGTGGGTAGCTCCGAAATAGGACATCTTTCAAGATATTGTCTAAATCTTCTTCCTACAAGTCTCACAGTCTCTTGAGGGGTTTGCCTGAAGCTGTGAATCAGTGAGGAGGTATTGTGTCTTATGCCGCTCTTAGAGAACTCTACGATGAATGCCTCTAGGAGTTGGTCTATGCTCTTGAACTGACGCTCATCTAATGGCTGAAACCATGTAAGTGCTGTGTTCCTAAGGGTTAGACCGAAGGCATTGTACTGCGTGAACAGATCCTCCACTTGTTCAGCTCTCAAGACTTGCTTGAACTCCGCCACATGATCATAGGGATCTCCTGTGCCGTCAAAGTAGTTCTTCATGGACTTAACTAGCTGGGTGGGTCTTAAAGTTCTTGTGTGCTCTCTAGGCCTCGGCAGAGGGAATCCATCTACATTTCTTTGGTTCCTGTGGGCTCTATGCATCTCAGGTTCTACCCTATTCGTCTCTGTTCTCGTTCTTTCTCTGCCCACTGGATTGGCAAAACTTACTTCTGGTCTATCTTTACTTTTGTCTCTTTGCATACCATGAGCCTGGGATGTTCCAGCCCCAGGGTGACCATAGGATACATTTGATCTTGGTTGAGGGAAAATGAATTCGCCCTTCCAAGTGTAAGCATGCCTATCATTTTCTGTCACCACAAAGATCCGTTCTGAAGCATGATCTAGGTAGGTCACTCTGCCTGGGCTATCCGGATCCTTAAACTCATAGATCATGATTGTTCCTATATCAATTGGGTGGTCCGGTTTATACCTCCAAAAGGCTTCGTCCGTTTCTCGATTGAGAAGCAAATCTATGCACTTGTTATCTTGGGGGACCCACTCAAGCGTGATAATCCTAGTGAGAACTGATTTACCTCGAGGGGTTCTAGGTTCCACTCCCATGTTTCCTTGTTCCAAGTCACCTAAGTCCGCTTCTGAAATTACATTTCCAAATTCATCTGTCCTATCTGGATGACTAGTGACTACATATATAGTTCCTTCTTTGTCCAGGTATGCACCATTTTCAAACTTGACAGCTGGGTGTTCTAGTCCAATGGATTGATCAGGGTTTTTAATCTGGACCACAGATCTTCCTAAGCCGTCCTCATAGATGCTAGCACCTAATCGGTTGGTCCTAAGGTACTCTAGCTGCGTTCTGTAAGGGCCTTCTACCCTGTACAGGTAAGGCACACCTGAACTTCCCGTAGGTCTGTCCATGCCTTGAGACATCCCTGATTCACTGGTATCCGAGCTAGGGTAATGAGAGTGGTGACTCAACTGCTGGGCCCAAGACCTTGCAGTGTGATTGACACTAGCCTCTGAAGACCTAAGGCTTTGTCTCTCTCTTACTAGGTGTCGTCCTGATCTAAGGTTCATATGCCTGTCTAAGTAGCCCAATTCTTTGCCCAGAGTACAACCTCGTTGTCGATCAATTGGTACCAGTCACTTGATTCTTTTTAGTTATTTCTCGTGTTTAAAGTCTTGTCTGCTATTACGTCGCCCGGAATACTTGAATGTTCTTCGTACTTTCAGGTTGATCGTTCCACGTTAGGTTCTTTCCTTTATGTTGTCGACAGTACAGAGATTAAGTTTTTAGCTTGAACTTGAGTTTTTAGGTAGTCTTCAACTTGATAGTGGCCTATCGTCGCCCTGACTTGCTCCTGCTTCTAATCGCTCTTAACCTAAGCTAGGAATTGACGAAGAGGAGTTGAGAATATTCCGACCTTTCTTGCCGAACCTTGCTCTTTAGTGCTCGAGAAGTTGATTCTCAAGCGTGTGCCACACCGTTGCTTGGATACTCTCAGTTGCTTCTCAATAGGCCTGCATAAATCCCAAGATTAGCTCCAAGTAGACCTTCAATTGACAGACAATTTATTTCAGACACTTTTTTAATGACCCTTGTTCCCCCTTTTGCATTGTTAGAAATTTACTATAGAGCTCCCTTGGTGTTCCTACCCCTCAGTGTGTCAACTTCCAAATATCCTATCTGAAAATCAACGCGTTATTCTTATAAAAAACAGTTGAGGGCGTGTAGTATATGTCACGAGCTTTCCGACAAGCCCTAGAGCTCAGAAAATGGATTTCGTATGAAAAAGTTATGACCGTTCAGGGTTTAGGGGGTTAACTAGACAAACAGAACCTTTCGGGGGTTTTAATGCATTTTCTAAGGCCTTCGTAAGTAGATGAGTACATGAAAGTGCAAATATGCCCAAAATTTAGCCTAAATTTCCAAAAATTCACTCCTTAATTTTTTGCCGAAAATGCCTGTCTATCGCGATAGACGGTGTCTGTCGCGATAGACACAATCTATCGTGGGGGCTGTCTGTCGCGATAGACGGTGTCTGTCGCGATAGACAGTGTCTATCGTGGATTTCTGTCTGTCGCGATAGACGGTGTCTGTCGCGATAGACAGTGTCTATCGTGGATGTCTGTCTGTCGCGATAGACGGTGTCTGTCGCGATAGACGATATCTGTCGCGGATCTCTGTCTGTCGCGATAGACGGTGTCTGTCGCGATAGACGCTATCTGTCGTGAAATTCTGTCTGTCGCGATAGACGGTGTCTGTCGCGATAGATGGTGTCTATCGTGGATTTTTGTCTGTCGCGATAGACAGTGTCTGTCGCGATAGACGGTGTTTGTCGCGGATTTCTGTCTGTCGCGATAGACGGTATCTGTCGCGGATTTCTGTCTGTCGCGATAGACGCTGTCTGTCGTGGGTCTCTGTCTGTCGCGATAGACGGTGTCTGTCGCGATAGACAGTGTCTGTCGCGATAGACTGAAAAAATGCAAATTTTTGGAAAACTTCTAGTGTTCTAGAGTGCCCTCAAGGTGTAGGTTACAGTGATACACATGCATTCACAAAATGTCAAGATTTTCTGTCTGTCGCGATAGACAGAGGTTGTCGCCCCGGGACCTCTGCAGAGCCTGTCGTACCTACGCACACTGCTGGGGATGATGATACAGCAAAAAACCTGCAAAATAGCTCAGAAAACATGCAAAAACAGCACATGCAAGTTCGCTCTCTCGCTCTCTCTCACAAGTGAAATGAGGGAAATGAGGTGGAGGTGGGGATATAGTCAAAAAAACTGAAATTTTCGCGATGATGGAGATGGACGTGGGAGATGGCGATGATGATGATGGTGATGAAGATGGTGAAGAAAGTAAAAGAAAATCGATGAGAGTGAAGAAAATACCTACAACTCCAACGCGTCAACTCTACGTCTTACCATCACACGCTCGTCCTCAAAGCTCGATCCCCGGCAACGGCGCCAAAATTTGGTGTAGCTCAATGATGAGTAGCACCTCCTTTAATGTCAATCCGGGAAGACGTGAGGATGGTATGAAGACCTCGAGCAAGTGGCGGCACAAGTGCGTGAGTGAGAAGCACACAAGCATGCACACACATACACACACACGCGCACACAAGGTAAGACAAAGAGTGAGAATCAATGGAGCTTTTAGATTACTTTCAAAATGCCCTTACAAGTTCGTTTCAATTACAATCTAACCCCAAAAATGAGCTCTCTAGCTCTTTTTATAGTTTTTGACTAGCTTTTGGCCCTGTCCAGACCTAGTGTCCGGCCTAGTTAAAAATTAGGTTCTAGGGCCTATTTGAGGGCTCAAACGAAGTCTAAAAATTATGAAAATTGGTACGATGGTACTTCTAATACTCCTCAAGCTCGAGGACTCCTCGGCTTGCACAAAATGGAGTCTAATCTACCAAAAACGGGATTTACAATGTTTGTGTAGTGATTAAAATCACTTGAATTGTACATAATCTATGGGAAAAAATGATCTGGCCTTGTTGCCGTATTGTGCATGATTCCTTTGTTGCTTTGTGTGCCAACACATCTCCAAGCCTTTTTATTCGATGATTGAAACTGCCTCATGAGAGGGGGTCAATTTCACATCCTTTTTCTTCCGGCGCATTCATCGTGAATGCTTAGTAGTTACAAAACAACTCGCAAAGCATGACATTCCCCGTACATGATTGCCCCACCTCCTCACCCTTCTCCTTCGAGTGATACAAGACGTGCAACCACCTCCAACGGATATTGTGCTGTTACACGAGGACTGTACATAGATGTCGGAGGAGGAAGATGACGAAGACCTGCTCCAATTTTTTCAGCGTAAACGAAGACGTATTAGCCCAACTCAAAGCCAGGTGCAGGGTTCCACCGCCGTACAAGAAGTTGAGCTCTTCCATGACACCACCACTTCTTTTCAGGCCGAATCTATCCCGTCTTCTCCTAGTAAGCAGTCAAAAAAGGACATTATTATGGAAGACGTAGCTGAAGTCTCATCGCGTGAGGAATCTGAGCATCTGGATGCTGAGGTTGTGAAGGAGATAGCAGAAGCTACCATTGTTATAGACTTTCAATCTCCTTCTTCACCAACCGCAGATGCCCAAGCAGATGCAGTCAATCAATTGATTGGAAATGCAGAGGCGTTACCGAAGCCGCCTTGTCAGTACCACAGATTGAGACCGGAATAGTTTTAGTTCTGACTAGGTCCTTGTCACATAATCCTAGTAGGAGATGGTTGAACCACGCCTTAAGAGAGAGGATTAGGAAGTAATCCTCAACCATGGCTTTTGGGGCAAGTGGTTAGCCCATCGCACTCCTAACCGGGAGGTTGTGAGTTCAATTCCCAACATTGGTATCAGAGCCTAGTTGAGAAATTGGGCAAGATGGAGGTTCGCGCCTCATTCGTGGGCACTTGGAAAAAGCGCTTATCCGTGGTGAGTGTGAAACTGGCCTTGGATGAAGGCGCATGGGCATTTGGGCACCCACGGAGGGTGGGATAGGTCCAAATTTGGTCCATGTGCTGGAGTTTGAGGTTGGTGGAAGCGCTCATGCATGGAAAGTGGGTCCAAGAAGGGTCCATAAGTGAGCATTGAGGACAATGCTCAGTCTAAGGGGGAAGGAATGTCACATAATCCTAGTAGGAGATGGTTGAACCACGCCTTAAGAGAGAGGATTAGGAAGTAATCCTCAACCATGGCTTTTGGGGCAAGTGGTTAGCCCATCGCACTCCTAACCGGGAGGTTGTGAGTTCAATTCCCAACAGTCCTTATCCCTCTTCCTCCTCCAACTACCATTTGTGATGTTGTCGACGTTCTTCCTGTCGCACCTTCAACTGCCATTCGTGAGGCATCAATGACATCTCCTCTCCTCTCCTGACTACTCTCCACCCTCCTCACCTCATCTGCTCTCTGCCTCATCATCACAGCCTCCTCCTTCTCTTCCCCCCCAGCAGTAATGTTCAAGGAATTGGCATCTATGGGCCAACTTCTCTTTCAATTTTCTCAACAGCTGCCTTTCCAGATGAAGATGGCAACTCAAACAATTCAACAGGAGCTACGGAGTAAGGTTGACCTTCTAGAAGCAGATATCGCACCCGTTCAAGAGGAAGTGCTCACTGCGAAGGCTGAAACCAATACCTGCGAAGAGCGAATTCGTCTTTTACAAGCCGAATTGAATGAGAAGAACGTTCTCCTTGCTGTTCGCGATGAAGAAATTTCTCAATTGGAACAAATGATAAAGAAGATGCCAGGTTGCACTAGGAAATCTGTTGGAGGATACACGTGCGGATCTTGCTTTGGTGGAGCAGAAAGGATAAGAAATGGCAGACCTTGTTATGCAGAACACTGAAGAAGTAAAGAAGGTGTCTGGAGAACTTTTTTAGAAAATTCGTGATTTGCAAGCAGAGATTGGTCTGACTATCAGTTAAAAAAGGAGATGGAAGCTATTAAAAAAGAGAGAGAAGATTTCTACAAAACGATGCAATTTCAAGTTCAAGAGCTCGAAAGAAGAGAAAAGCAGTTAGGTGTTCAGGTAGACATGCTCTCGCGAATTGATGCAGATATAGTAGAAATGAAGCTACGACGAGACGCTGCTATGGCCAATGATTTTTATCTATAGGAATCTTTTTTGCAGACTCATACCGAATTACTTATCAGCCAGGTTATAACTGCCAGTTCGGCTAGAACTGATGCACAACTTATAGAACCAGCTACTTTGAAAGATATGCTAGATTCCCTCAAGCAGAAGATTACACGTACATTTAAATTAGCTTGGACTATGTATATTCAGGGAATCATAGATGAACCTTGATTTTGTAATCACCATTTTTGGGTTCAAGTCCACCGTGCGTGTTAGTGTAAGCCGCCGGAAAGAAACTCATACTTTTGTAATATATACTCTAAAAAGTCGCACGTATCATGTAAAGGCATAGCACAAAGTTGTAACCTTTGGGGGAAGATTAATGAGAGAAGTCGCATGAAGCAGAAGGGTAGCCGCCGGATTGTTCGTCTCGGCGAGAGCCGGAAGCGAAGCGCTGTTTGCCAAATTCTGTGTAACACTGTGTCTTCTGTCAACTCTGTTGACTAATTTTAATCATTAAGTGAAGTTAGATGAAGTATTAAGTAAATTGATTAACGTGATAAGTGAAGAAGTTGTACGGTACACTGTCTGATGTGGAAGTGTGTTGAAGAACGTATTCGAACCAGTACTGGGAAGATTATCCAGGTTAACGTGTAGTTTGGTGAAGTAGTATATTCTTAATCTGTAGATTTGGGAAAATACAAACAGGGCCTCTATTTACAGACCCCTAACCATCCCAAGAACGAGGACTAAAAATAGATTAAACTGGCAAAGGTTTAACAAGAGTCTAGTTTTATTCTGCAAAATAGCATAAGTTCAATCCTCATGTCGAGAGAGAAATTCAATTTTTGGTGGACTATGGTAGTGAAGTCTTTGTTCCTAGAAAGGGCCTATCATTCTTGTGTTGCAACTAGGAGTGGATATACTCTATCAGTGTGGAGAAGTTTCACTCCAATACACAGAGCGAAAGTTAGGGAACCTCTTCAAGAATCTGCCCTCTAAGACGCATGATTACTAAAACCTGATTCCATCACAACTCAAAGATCCAATGGCTGTGAAAATTGGTCCACACATAGTAGACACGTACAACTTTCTAACAAGCTATAGAACACTCCATTTGGAGTTCAACTGACTAGGTAACCGTCTGTATAAAGATAGACTACCTATCATCTTAGGTTAAGCAAAAAACTTAGGTTCACAAAAGATGTTCTTAGTACCTACTGGAGAAGAATCTGATAGAGATATTTGACATACAGAGCGTATGTAAGATAAGCTTTCCAACAAGATATGATATGCATTAAATGGATAAGTACATAGAGAGATATCACCTTCACAAGGTGGCTATGTACAGAAAAAGGTATGCAACTAGAATACCTTTGTGCCTTCTAGAATCCAAATGAGGTACTGTAGCTCAGTGATGAGTAGCACCTCCTTTATAATGTCAATCCGGGAAGACAAGAGGATGGTATGAAGACCTCGAGCAAGTGAAGGCACAAGTGCGTGAGTGAGAAGCATACGAACATGCACACACATACACACACACGCGCACACACGGCAAGACAAAGAATGAGAAGCAATGGAGTTCTTAGATTACTTTCAAAAATCTCATAGAAGTTCAATTCAGTTACAAGCTAGCCCCAAAAATGAGCTCTCTAGCTCTATTTATAGTTTTTGACTAGGTTTTGGCCCTGTCCAGACCTAGTGTCCGACCTAGCTAAAAATTAGGTTCCAGGGCCTATTTGAGGGCTTAAACGGAGTCTAAAAAATACGAAAATTGATATGTAGGTACTTCTAAAGCTCCTCAAGCTCAAGGACTCCTTGGCTTGCACAAAATGGAGCTACAAAGATATAAAATGGTATTTACAATGATGGTTAGTGATAAAAATCACTGTTATAAAGATGTTGATTTGGAAAAATTTGAAGGCCTATCTGCCAGATCTGCGTTGACTGCTTTGTCTACTTAATCCTTCGCCTTGCTCTGACTCTCTCCGCTGGCTTCCTTGTCTCCTCAGTCCTTGGGTGCCCATACTGCTCTCAACACCCCCCCCCCTCTCTCGCGTCTGTCGTCTCTAACAGACTCTTGTTGCTGGGAGTGCTGGATGTAATAGTCCACCACATGAGTGGCAAGTTGATGTTCTTGTATGTGTAGTCCTCGAGCCAAATCTGTCATCATGCGATCCCAATCAATTGGTCCTGGAATGTCCGGATATGGCAGACGTAACTGATCTGCATGGATGGCTTGTTCTACTACGAATAGATGTAGCAAATGTGTTGGTCTGGGAATGAAAATTTTCGAATGATATTCCCAGAATCCCGTAGAGAACATTTCCTCAAATGTCTGCTTGAAGCATGCGGGTAAGTACTTTATTCGTGCATGCCAGGCAAAGATTATAGTGACCGAGGAAGTCTGGCTCATGTCGTAGACTAAATCCTTGTTACCTTGAGAGAATCCAGGGGCAGAGATGTATGGAGCTTGTACCTTCCGAAAGGTTTTGAAGACAATGGTCATGAGCTCGAATATTTTCATACATATTTTCGCTGCTATGTCGGGTACATTATTTAGACGAGTAGACCAGTGTCGAATTGTTGAAATCATGTAGGCTACGGTTGGGGTCCCTCGAGGCGGAGAAAAATATGGATAGTTAACCCAAGCCGATCATTCTTTATTGTTGCGTACCTTGATTGCAAATGCTTGCCAGGATATGCGACATACCATTGGGCAATAGCATGGATTATACTTGATGTACAGTGGCATGGTTGCCCATGTGCTCATCATCTCAGGGTAATTGGTTAGTAGACGTGCACGCCAATTGGGTTGGAAGATCGAGCCAGCACGGGCATCTGCCGGTAAGTCCGCTGGCTCAAATTGAGTGGCGAATGTGGGCTCCTTCCCTGTATGCCTTCTAACTTCTGCATTATAATCATGTAGCAAGACAAAGTAAGGCATGTATTGCGTCTCTGATGTTGTGATCAAGCGTTGGTGGGATAGGTTCTGAAAGTAAGAAGATCGAAGGACAGTTTCTTTCAGATTTGTGAGAGATTGAATTTGCACGGCAACGCGATCATCATGTGTCTTTCCTACTTTCTCGATCCTTTTGACCCAATCTGGAACTCCAATTTCTAAAGTGTCTTGTCCTTCTTCTGTTACCCGACCGCCGGGTGTGGGCATCGGCTCGTACGGCTCTTCATAGCTATCATCGACAGGGATTTCCACAACTGTTTCAGATTCTGGTTCTTCAGTTGGCGAGGGTGGCCTTTCATATGGTAAGAGGCGTGCTTGGAGTTCTGCCACCTATTTCTGGAGGGTCTCTACTTCTTCTGTAGAGTGTTGCAAGATTATTGGCTCTTGTTGAGCTGTGGGGGCACTGGCTATCTGCTTCTTTAGATCCACACATTCAACCTCTAACTTTTCATATGACTCCAAGAAATTTGCATGCTCTTCGAGTAAGATGCGAATTTCTTCAGATGGGACTGCTCTATACTTGGTAGGGCTAATGGTTGCTCCTGTAGTTCCTTCCATAGCCGCTTCAAAGTTGTCTTGGTTTTGTTGCTGAAGCCTCTTGTTCTGTTCTAGTGCTGCTGCCATATGCTTTCTTAATAGCCCAAGATTGCGTTTAAGTGTAGCATTGGATATCATTTGGGACTGGAGCATACTTTCCAGTTCCTTCACTGCTTGATCATCCACTGTCGAAATTTTTGATTCCAATTCTGTGTGAGCCTGTTGTAAGGTGGTATGTTTTGAGAGAAGCGTTTGGTAATCATCTTGGAGAGTGTTGACTCTAGCTTGTAGACGCTGAGATTCTGCTTGGAGGGCAACAGTGCGTTCTTCCAATTGATGGTATTCTTGTTGTAGTTGATGTGCACACTGAAGTAATGTAGTGAACGTGCTATTTACATTATGAGATGCAAGGGGAAAAGTTTGGAATGCAGGGGAGGTGGGAATGGGAAGGGAGGTAGTGAATGTTGTGTCTGCTAATGATGTGTTGAGTGGTGAGGTGGGGGGTAGTGGAGGGGGAGAGGGTGGAATTGTGGGGAGAGGTGCTGTGGTGGGTGAAATGTCCATTGGGTCAGATAGAGTGGTGTGTACAGGGGCTACCATGTAGGTGGGTATGGTAGGTGAAGTGAGTGTGGTGTTCGTGTAGATTGATGTCGTTGCGAACATCAGGGAAATGTGCCTCTGAAACATTGGAGTGCTGATGGACTGCGCCACGAAGGATGGTTGTTGAGGTGGTGCGGTTAGGTTGAATGAGGTGTAGGGGACAGCTGGGAAGGGAGGGTCATGGAATGGAGGTATCCGTATTGGGGGATAGGCTGGGAAACAGAGGGTGCCTTCTGTGGGTGCCGGGTTTCCAACCACACTTGGAATTATGGGATGGCCAATTATGGGTTCGGAGGATAGAAGGGTTGAGGTGTACAAGGGATTGGTGATGAAGGAGAAGAGGGTGTCTTGTGAGGTGGGTTCTCGAAATGAGAATGATGTGACTGAGGTTGGGTTATAAGTGAAGGTAGAGGTGATGACTGCCGTTTCTTCCATGGTGGGAGGTGGTGGTGGGGGTGGAGAAGGTGGTGATGGGGGGTGCTGGGGTGAGATGGGTGATGTCTGAACGAAGGTTTCAGTAGAGAGGTCAATGGTGGTGGTGGGGGTAGCTGTGGCTTCAATGGTTACTTCTTGTTCTGTGACGGGCATCCTGATAGTCTTACCTGCTCGTGGTAATGTGTCGACTCTGCGTTTGTCATACCTCAGGGACTGGCGGACTGCAGTGTAGACAGCCTCCGGAACTCCTAAAGATTCTGACACTAATTTGAAGGTGTCAATGAAATGTTGATCCACCCCATCATCTGATAGCATTTCTTGCATCAAAGCTTGACCTGACACAAGAGAGAGTTGATGCCTTTCTTGTACTGCTTTGATTGTGTCGTATAACCTTTGTAGTTGAGCTGTATATGCAGGTGCACCTACAAGTTCTGGCACTTCTTGTTGCTCATCATGATGCTCTTGATCATAATCCTCCTCATCTTCCTCCTGTTCTTCATCTTCATCATCCTCTTCATCCACCTCAACTGTGGTGACAGGCACTTGGGAGGTTGTTGCCTGCGTTTGCACATTCTCCACTTGTTGTGCCTCTTCTGCCTCCAGCTCTACATCTTGTAATAATTGTTCGAAGTCTTCATTCGTGAGTTCTTCCAAAGGTGCACCACCGGAAAATTCAAGATCAATTGGGATTGGAGGGAATATCAAGTTAGGACCATCGGTGCTGCGTCTTGGAAGTCGGAGTGTGAATGGTCGGACTCTTCGGGGTGGAGGGTTAACGTCTGGTGTTAGGGTGGCTCCACGTGGTTGAGCACAAGGGACTTGGACAGTACCTCTCATCTTCTTAGAAGGGGGTCCAGTGGATGTTCTGCCTCTAAACTGCTCTACACGATTCCACATCAGGGCCCGTTGAATAGGGATGTCATAAGCCAAACACCTATAAATGATTCTCGTCAGAGCACAACATCCATATAAAACCTGTTTCCGCGGCCATCGTTTGTGAGCTAGGTGTATCTGATCAATTATCCAGTGGGGTAAGTTGATGGTGAGGCTCTTTGTCTCTGCCAGATACAAACTAAACCATATTTTTTTGGGCGGCATGGTGAATCTATCTTGGGTAGGAAAAGCAAAGTGTTGCATGCACATGCGAAGGTGTATTGCAATATTAGGCGTCATGGACACCATGTCCTTGAGTTTGGTGAGGCTTCGATTCTTCATGTAATCAGGCACTAGGGTCTCCTTCTCTCTAGGAATATGCATTCCGCGCATATCTAGGGCCTCTCTCACCAAGTTGTTGGATAACCTAAACCTCTTGAGCTCATTTCCTTTTGTTAGAGATGGGATCACAAATGAGCTTGCACCTTTTGGGTTCTTGTTTGGAGTCAAGGTGTTGATGAGATAGTAGCATCGCATGAAGTCAAGCTTTTAAGACGAGACAAGCAAGATACAATGGAAGGTGAGAAATTACTCTATTACTCAAGAACACTATTACAAGCTCAAAATAGCTCTAAGCTCTTCTCTACTCAAACAAGCTAACCTCAAAAATGAGCTCTCTAGCTCTTTTTATAGTTTCTAGACTAGTTTTGACCGGTTTCACATCTAGTGACCGGCATAGTTAAAAATTAGGTCCTAATAACAAAAATTGATATGCTCATTCTACCTAAGCTCCTCAAGCTCGAGGACTCCTCGGCTTGCACAAAATGGAGCTAGAAATTAAGAAAAGGGTTTTTCTATGTTACATATGTTACAATAGTGTTGTTGGAGGTTTTTGAAAAGTATTTCTAAAACATGATTCTTTGAAAAAAGATTCGACTGGCTCCCTGCTCCGTCGTTACATGCTTCCGCGTCTTCTATGCCTCTGGCTGCTTCCAACACCCCCCTCCCTCTCGCTTCTGTCATCCCTGACAGAACCTTGTTGTAAGGTCTGCCGGATATAGTTCTGTAGGAGGTCTTGAGCTGTTGGTGCAGACCAATCACCAATTGAAGATTTGAAAGACAAAGGATGGAGATAAGATCAAGTCTTGAAGCAAAGAAGGTGGTTACATTCACAGGATGAATGATATGTACACATATGTACATTAGTGAAGACATAGATCACTTATACTTTTGTCTAGTTATAAGCTTGTACATATTTGCCTATAAATACTTGAAAAAATGTCGGGGCAATAGAGAAGACAAGAGGAGAGAATAGGAGAGTATGAGAATAGTGCATTTTTAAGTTGTATGACTCATTAGAGTTCATAGGAATGAAGAGAAGTCTCTCTCATAACTCAGTTGTAATTTTTCTGAGAAATAGAAGAAAATTTGCACCCGAAGTTTTCGTGTCTTCTCCTTTTGTGATAGATCTTCTGTGGAATGCTTTTGTACAAGTCTAAGTCTAGAGTTGATCAACCTCTGTACAAAATTTCAGCTTCCAATTGTAATCAGGTTAAGAGAATTGTGTGTAGGAACATTCATATGTAAAGAATGTTCACAGTCTCCTGAAACAGGCGCAGATTTCGAGTTCAATGAAATGAGTAGTGCTGAGTGCACAGTGTAAAGTTTTACACATATGATAGCTCAAAATCTAAGTTGAGAGATAAGCTATCTATAGCTAAAAGGATTTGATCAAACGGGTTCGACATTGTGAGAACTAAAGCTAAGAAGTTAGGGGTGTCCAAATCGACTTCTCAGAAGTGCAGATTTAGACATAGGTAACTTGTGAAGTAGATTTCTCAAGTTCTATTGAATCTTTTGGAGTGATTTGACTTGGAGAAGGTGCGCAATCTTTAGGCGACACCTTGTGCAAAGTTTCATAAAAAACTTTACACATTTACTCAGTCAATGAGCAAGATCTATGCAGCAGACTTTCTAAGGAAATTCCTTCTTCACAGTTTAGTCAAGAAATTGATATTTGGTTATTGATCTCTTAAATTGGTGAAGGTTTTGACTTACTCTTGATATAGAGGGTTCTAAATTCAAGAGTAGGTTGTTCTTTTGGAGATTAACACTCTCCATCAGTGGTATCAGAGCAGGAAACATCAAAATCAAGGAAAGGAGGATCCCGACTGCTACAGATTCAAGAAATTCAACAACTGAAGAACTAAAAGGTGAAAGCTTGAAGGCAAAGCTTGAGGAGGAGACCATACGACATCAAGAAAGACAAAAGGACTCTAATTTGAAGTAAAGGTACATATATTATTCATAAAGCTTGAAGATTTCAATACACAGGTGGACACAAGATGGGAGATTCTCTACAGATAGAGAAATTGGATAGGGAAAACTATCTTGCATGGTCCATGAGGATGGAAGCTCATCTTATGAGCAAAGATTTAATAGCTTACATCACAAGAGAAGAAGAGAAGCCACAGTTCAGAGATCCTAGTGTTCCAACTAGGGAAGAGTTAGCAGATTTGAAAAATTGGATGAAGAAAGATGCTCAAGCTAGGAGCATTATATATATGGCTGTCAATGATTACTTGTTACCTCATATTCGAGGTCTTGAAAGTGCAACTGATATTTGGAATGCTTTGGAGGAGCATTTTCAGAATACTACTAAGTCAAGGAAGGCATCCTTATGGGCAGAGTTTACCACCTTTAAGAAGAAGGCTTCTCAATCCATTTCAGACTATGTGACAAGAATGAAAGATATTGCAGATGCTTTTGGAGCTGTGGATGAAGACATTGAGGAGGATAAATTGGTAAGGCAAATCCTTACAGGTTTAAGAGGAGATGACAAATGGAAGCCATTCATTTTGTCTACAGAATTATCACTTGATCATTTCACTCCTGATTTAAATCAGTTGCTAGGTCATATGCTAACATTTGAGCAGGATGTTAAAGGAGATGGTGACAAAAGTACAGGTCATGCAATGTACTCAAAGGACAAGAAGAAAGCTAACAAAGGAAAGCAACAAGCAGGTGAAGATGAAGGTACAACTAGTCAAGCCAACTTCCTAAGAGGTAGAGGAGGTGGCAAAGGTAGAGGAAGAGGCAGGAACAACAAAGATGGATCCAAAGCATGCTGGATTTGTGGTAAGACAAATCATTTAGCTAATGATTGTTAGCATAATAATCAGAGTAATGGTGGATATAATCAGAACTATAATTCAAGAGGAAGAGGAGGTAGAAATCAAAGAGGTAATTTCAGAGGCAGAGGTAGTAGGGGTTACTTTGGAAGAAATGCAGGTAGAGGTTTCCAAAGTCAACAATATAACAACACCTATTATAATTACGCTTCAGATCAAAAGGAAGATTCAACATTGATAATGAATGCAACTTGTGAAAGACAGAGTGAAGATCAAAGAGTCTTCTATATTGATTCAGGGTGTAGCAATCACTTGAGTGGTAATATAGCCTTGATGACTGATTTGGAGAATAAGGTATCTAATCATGTTGTTCAAACAGGTGACAACACAAAGCACAATGTGAAGTCAATTGGATGAGTGAAGGCCAAGGATGGAAGCACCTTATTGAGTAAGGTCTTATATGTTCTCACAATTCCTAAGAATTTGATAAGTGTAGGACAAATTGTGGAAAAAGGTTATGAACTAAGGTTCACTAATGAAGGAGTGTTTGTGGAAGACCCTAGCAATGGGTATAAACAAATTGTTTCAGGGAAGAAAGAAGGAAGATTGTTCACATTGAAGATTCAAGGTAATATTGGTCATGCCATGTTCACATATGGAGGACATAAGATCTCTGAGTTAGATCTTTGGCACAAGAGGCTTGGACATTTCAATGAAAGAGGTATTAAAGACATGATTAACAATGGTTCAGTGCTTGGTTTGCCTAATGTTGCAGGTCAACATATGACATACAGATGTGAGGCATGTCAATTAGGTAAGGCTCATAAGCATTCCTATTCCAAGCATGGTTTTATGTACTCAGAGAAGCTTGAGTTGGTACATACAGATGTGTGGGGACCATCAAAGGATTTCAGTATAAATGGGTCAAGGTATTATGTGATTTATGTTGTTGATGCTACTAGATGGATCACTATTTATGTGATCAAAGATAAGTCAGAAATATTCAATACTTTCAAACATTATCATATGTATGCAGAGAGAATTACAGGACATAAGTTGAAAAGACTAAGGTCAGATGGAGGGGGAGAGTATTTTTCTAATGAGTTCAGTGATTACTTGTGGGATGCAGGTATAAAAAGGGAAGTTACTTGCAGGTACTCTCCTCAACAAAATGGTGTAGCAGAAAGGAGAAATAGAACTCTTGTTGAGTTTGCAAGGTCCATGATGAAGGAGAAAAATTGCCCTAATTATTTGTGGGCTGAGGCTGTAAATACAGCTACTTATTTGGTCAATAGGTTACCATGTAAAGCTTTGCAGGGAATGACACCTTATGAGGCATGGTGGGGTAAGAGACCTACACTAGACCATTGCAAAGTATTTGGATGTTTGACCTATGCATATGTGCCATCACAATTAAGGCACAAATTGGAACCTAAAGCTGAAAAATATGTGTTTATTGGTTATGATGATAAGCAGATGGGATAGAGGTTGTGGAATCCATCCACAAAACATTTTCTTGTATCAAAAGATGTTACATTTGATGAGCAAGGTACTTGGTATGCAGGTACTATCAATATTAATACAGATGATGAAGAAATTGTGAGCCAAAGGAAAGGTAAATCAAAGGTTCAGATAATTGATGAACAAGAGAATAATGAAGTGTAGGTTGAAGTGGAAGAAATACCAAGATTTGATCCTAAATATGAAGAACCAGAAACCTCAAGAAGTGGAGAACTTAGGAGGTCTACAAGGAACAAATGGCAACCTACAAGGTATAGCTATGATACTTCATTTTTGGCTACCAAAGATTATGCTTACATGATTAAAGCAGATGAAGACCCTTCTACATATGAAGAGGCAAAAGGTAAAGAAAATTGGGAGAAAGCTATGCAAGAAGAATATGATGCATTGTTGGAGAATCAAACATGGGATTTGGTTCCAAAACCAAATAGCCAGAAGATCATTGGATGTAAGTGGGTTTATAAGACAAAAAGATTTGCAGATTGAAGTGTGTCTAGGTACAAAGCTAGACTTGTTGTCAAAGGGTTTGCTCAGACATATGGTGTTTACTATGATGAGACTTATAGTCCTGTGGCAAAGATGACAACTATCAGGACACTTATAGCTATTGCTGCATGTAAAGGTTGGAAGTTATGTCAACTTGATGTAAAGAATGCTTTTTTGAATGGTTATATTTCAGATGATGTGTTCATGGAGCAACCTCAAGGGTTCAGAGATAAAAGGTATCCAGATAATGTCTGTAAGCTCAAGAGAGCTTTGTATGGCTTGAAGCAGGCCCCAAGGGCATGGAATTATAGACTTGTAAAGTTCTTGAAAGAACTTGGATTTCAGGTGTCTAAAGCAGATAGTAGCTTGCTTGTCAAAGCAAGTGATAATGGTTTCATATACATGTGCATATATGTTGATGATATAATCCTTACAGGTACAGATGAGGAAGGAATACAAAGACTAAAGAAGCAAATGGAAAAAGAGTTCAAAATAAGTGACTTGGGAGACTTCTCATACTTCTTGGGCATGGAGATTACATATACTCAACATGGAGTATTTGTGACCCAAGAAAGGTATTTGAAGAACTTGTTAATCAAGTTTAAAATGAATGATTGCAGGGTAGCACCTACACCAATGGAGGTGAATCACAAATTGAGTAAATTTGGAGGTGAAGAATTCAAGGACATGAGACAATATCAGAGTTTGGTTGGTAGTCTTATCTATGCTACTTTAACTCGACCTGATTTATCATATGCAGTTGGAGTTTTGTCTCAATTTATGCATTGTCCTAGGAAAGAGCATTGGATTGCAGGTCAAAGAGTGTTGAGGTACATTAAGGGTACACTCAAAGCAGGTTTGTATTATGGTTTTACATCAGATACAAACATCAAGATCTATAGTGATGCAGATTGGGCAGGTAATCCAGATGATAGAAGGTCAACCTATGGATACATGTGTTATGTGGGAGATAAGTTAATCTCTTGGTGCTCAAAGAAGCAACATACAGTTGCTTTGTCATCTACAGAAGCAGAATACAAAGGCATGGTTGAAGCTACAAAAGAAGTGATTTGGCTTAAGACTTTCATGAAGAGTTTTGACACTATACAGAACATACCTATCATTTATGGTGATAACATGAGTTCATTATATCTGGCTGCTAATCCTGTTTTTCATGCCAAGACTAAACACATTGAGATACAGTATCACTTTCTAAGAGAGAAGGTGATGGATAAGGAGATTGAAGTCATACATACTTCAACAAAAGATCAGATAGCTGATATGCTTACAAAGAGCTTGGATGGACCAAAGCTACAGAAGTTTAAAGACATGGCAGGTATAAAGAAGATAAGAGAAACCTCAATTGATGATTGAGGGGGAGCTATTGGTGCAGACTAATCACCAATTGAAGATTTGAAAGACAAAGGATGGAGATAAGATCAAGTCTTGAAGCAAAGAAGGTGGTTACATTCACAGGATGAATGATATGTACACATATGTACATTAGTGAAGACATAGATCACTTATACTTTTGTCTAGTTATAAGCTTGTACATATTTGCCTATAAATACTTGAAAAAATGTCGGGGCAATAGAGGAGACAAGAGGAGACAATAGGAGAGTATGAGAATAGTGCATTTTTAAGTTGTAAGACTCATTAGAGTTCATAGGAATGAAGAGAAGTCTCTCTCATAACTCAGTTGTAATTTTTCTGAGAAATAGAAGAAAATTTGCACCCGAAGTTTTCGTGTCTTCTCCTTCTGTGATAGATCTTCTGTGGAATGCTTTTGTACAAGTCTAAGTCTAGAGTTGATCAACCTCTGTACAAAATTTCAGCTTCCAATTGTAATCAGGTTAAGAGAATTGTGTGTAGGAACATTCATATGTAAAGAATGTTCACAGTCTCCTGAAACAGGCGCAGATTTCGAGTTCAATGAAATGAGTAGTGCTCAGTGCACAGTGTAAAGTTTTACATATATGATAGCTCAAAATCTAAGTTGAGAGATAAGCTATCTATAGCTAAACGGATTTCATCAAACGGGTTCGAGATTGTGAGAACTAAAGCTAAGAAGTTAGGGGTGTCCAAATCGACTTCTCAGAAGTGCAGATTTAGACATAGGTAACTTGTGAAGTAGATTTCTCAAGATCTACTGAATCTTTTGGAGTGATTTGACTTGGAGAAGGTTCCCAATCTTTAGGCGACACCTTATGCAAAGTTTCATAAAAAACTTTACACATTTACTCAGTCAATGAGCAAGATCTATGCGGCAGACTTTCTGAGGAAATTCCTTCTTCACAGTTTAGTCAAGAAATTGATATTTGGTTATTGATCTCTTAAATTGGTGAAGGTTTTGACTTACTCTTGATATAGAGGTGTTCTAAATTCAAGAGTAGGTTGTTCTTTTGGAGATTAAGACTCTCCATCATGAGCGAGGGTGTGCTCGGAGATACGAATGCCTCGGGCGAGGTTGGCCTCGAGTTTCTCCCAGTCTATTGGTTGCGGTTCTTCCAGTGGCGGGAGCTGATAGTGTGTGGAATAGACCATTTGTTCACAGGAAAATAAGTGTAATAAATGTGTAGGCCTGCTTATGAATACCTCTGAATGGTATTCCCAGAAGCCGGTTGTGAACATCTCTTCAAAAGTCTGCTTGTAGCACGCCGGTAGGTACTTTATTCTGCAATGCCAGGCATAACACACCCGTAGCGATGGCGTTGTACTCATATCATATACCAAATCGAAATTTCCATGCTCAAAGCCCGGGGTGTTTACATGAGGTGCCTTGACGCGTCGGAAGACTTTAAAGATCATTTGCATCATGTCAAAGATTTTGGCAGTCATGTGCGCCGCTATATCGTCCATATGCTTTAGTCTAGGGAGCCAGTGGCGAATTGTAGCCATCATGTAGCCTACAGTTGGTAATTCGATGGGTGGCTTAAAATAGGGGTAATTCAACCAGTCCTGGCACTGCTTATTGTTTTGTACCTTAATAGCAAAGGCTGTCTAGGAGCGGTGTCGTGGTACTAGTCCCCAACACGGGTTGTACTTCAAATGCAAAGGTGCCTTTACCCATGTACTCATCATTTCTGGACACTTCTGTGGTAAATCTTTGTGTTCTCCTTGCTGTGCATCAAGTGGCAAATCGTCCTCCTCGAATTGAGTCGCATGCGATGGTTTCTTACCTGTCTCTTTCTCAATGGCTAATTGGTATTCGGCCATTAACATAAAATACGGATTATACTGTAGCTCATGCCCAGATATGTATCATCGCGGGGCCAAATGAGCAAAGAATGGAGACTGTAAAATTCTTTCTTTAATCATCGCCATGGCATGTAATTGTGCCTCTACTCTAGCTGAGTGAGTTGTTCCAAGTTCCTCAATTGTCTTCATCCACACGGGGGTCGGGAGTTTGTAAGTCATCTGACCTTCGGCCGTGACGCGTCCGCCTGGGATGGGTTGTGGCTCGTACGCCTCTTCAAACGTTTCCTCCATCGGGATGGTGACAGTTTCTTCCTCAGCTGGTAGCTCAGGTGGGGAATCTGGCCTTGGTGGTGCTTCATATACTGCAATCCTTGATTCAAGGTTCGATACCTGGGCCCTTAATGCGTTGAGTTCCTCTAAGATGTCAGGAGAGGGGTCCACAGGTGCTGGTATGTCTTGGTGTGTCGGTGCTCGTAACTGGAGTAATTTATGATCTTCTTTGAGTTTCTGTAACTCCTCGTTCATGCGGTCGTATTCATCTAGCAATCTTACATGATCTTCTAGCAGCATCCTCATCGAGTCTGAGGGAATGGCTTTGAACCGACTAGGACTGAGTGGTTGGTCTGGATGGTCTAGGGCCGCTTCTAAGTTTTCTCGATTCTGGTCCTGTAAGCGCTAATTTCCTCCTTTGCTGCTGCTAGATGTCTTCTGAGTAAGCCCATGTTTCGTGTTAGCGTTGCATTACGGACTGTCTGGGCTCTTAATAAGTTATCCAGGTCAGTAGTGGCTTCCTTGGTCTTTTCTTCGCTTTCTAGTTCTAATTTATGATAGGCTTCTCGTAATTCTTGGTAGCGGCTGTTCAGTGAGGCATTCTCAATAGACAATAAATTAAGCTGCGACTGTAAGTCAGTGGTTGCCCTCTGCAGCTGCTGATAATTATCGCCAAGAGATGTGAACTCATCTCTTACTTGCGTCATACACATGAACATCTGTCGAAATGCATTATCTACAGTGGGTGATAGTATTAATGGGGTGCTAAATGAAGATGCAGTGGGTGTAGATGCAAAGGGAATGGGGAATGGGGGTGGGAAGGTGGATGCTGTGGTGATTGTGGAAAATTGTGAGGTGCCTAAATATGTTTGTGCTGTGAGTGAAGTGAGTGATGGTGTAGTGGGTGGTGAGATGTCCATGTCATTGGACGTGTCCAGTACGGTGACTGTGAATATGGGTGTGACTGTGGGTGCTTGTGCTGGTGTAAATACGGGATTTACAAAGGTTGAGGAGTAATCTACAGGGGGATTGGCTGGTGCAACTGGGTGGAAAGGGGAAAGAGGGGTTACAGTGGGTCGGGGAGGTGAGACGGGTGAGAAGGTTAATGGCGGTGGGAATGGAAAAAGGGGTCTTGGAGTTGTGGGGAAAGATGGAAAAGATGGATGGAGGAATGGGTTGGATAGAAAGGTGGGTGTGTGAGGGGGTAGACTAGGTCTAATGGGTGCAGGAATTGTGGGGTGAGTGGTCGTAAAGACGATTTCTGCTATGCCACCGGCGAATGAAAATGTTGGTCTGGGGGAAGGAGGGTGAAGAGGGGAGGCTGGATGTACTGGCGGTGATGGAGGAGCGGTTGGGGTGGTCGGTACTTCAGTGACTACTGAGGTATGTACATTTGTAGTGCGGGGTGGGGAATCTACAAGGATGGTTTCTGCTGCCAACAAACTTTCGGGGACGAGGCGTGCCTCCCTGGCTTGTTCTGAAGATTGTGCTCATGTTGGTACACGAATGTATTCGCCGGGCTTTGAAAGTAGTCGTACTCTGCGGGGGTCAAACTGTGGTAGTGGCTTTCTTTGCAAGTACCTAAGTGCTTCGTTGGAGCCTACTGATTTGACTAACTCTCTGAATCCTTTGATGTATGCGTCTTCCAATCCGGCTGTGACAAGTTCTTGTTCTATTATTGCTTGACTCTCTTTCTCAGTCAGCTTTTTGTGTGCCCAAACTTTTTCCATAGTTCTATACAGCTTCTTAATAGCCAGTGTGTAAGCTGCTGCTTCATAAGTTTCATCTTCATGGGTAATTGTATCACCATGTGTGTCTGTTTGTTGGCCTTGGCCATCTGTCTGTTCATGCTCTTGGGATTCCTGAGTTCCCTGGCTAGCTTCGTCGTCTCCTTCGTCGTCATCGGTTGCTGTTCTTTCATCATCAGAGCTAGACACAATCTGTCCTTGTGGCTGATCCCGAGGTGTGGTGGGATAGCTGGGCCTTTCATATTCTTGAGCAAACAGTGGTCCTTCTGAAAATTGAAACTCATTGGAGAATGCATTGGGCATTTCAAAATTGAACGTTGTGTTCAGGGGTGCTGCTTGTTCTGCTTCTAAATGGGGTATTGGAAAAGAGAACGCTTCCGCACCAATAGTGGTAGGAAGTTCCGCTGCCGTGGTGATAGGTTCTGAGGTTGTGGCTGCTTGAGGTTCAACAGTACTGGTGGTGCCCTCCGTTACCACTGGTCTTGATAATCTGATACGAATAGGTTGTACGGTGGGAGTGGTTGCTGTCAGTGACTGCTCTGGAGATGGTTGTGGTGAGGGTGATTCCGGGACTTGTAAGCACGGGATAGTGCCTCTCATCCGCTTTCCGGCTCTGCCTTTGCTAGACTTTCTAGCCTTCTTAGTGGTCCCTTTGAATGCTTTCAGTTCCTCACTGATCAATGCACGTTCGATCGGCAGGTCATATGCCAAGCACATATATATAATCCTTGTAAGTGCACAACATCCATCGATGACCTTCTTTCGCTCCCATCTATGTTGTGCCAAATAGAGCTGATCAATTATCCAGCTAGCTAGATCAACCGTTTGAGGTCCAGTACATGCTACGTATAATCCAAACCAGATTCTTTTGTGGGGCATGGTAAAACGATCATGAGTTGGGAAAGCAAAATGCTGCATGCATATCCGCAATGGCTTGGAAAGCTCAGGGGTTATAGCTGAAATGTCCTCCCACTTAGTTACATCACCACGTTTCATCGGCTCTGGGACTAACCATTCTCGCTCCGTCGGAGTATGCGTTCCATGTATTTTGAGAGCTGCGCATTAGTATGGAAATTAATTATGATCCCATTAAGGTGAGACCGCAATCCCTTTCCATAACCGATGTGTAATCCGTGTAGCCAAGTGTCGTGAAGTGATTGATGCTATGATTTTTTTGCAGAGCTAATGCATGTCTCTAGACGCCTACATTGTCAGATTATGCATACATTTCTTGATGAGCTTTTATAATGCATGATGTGGGGTTTTGGTGTATGAATTCATACAAGGTTTGGTTGAGGGTGAATTATTACAAGGGTGGAGTTTAAACGGGGTGGGAGAATTGTTAGATAAGGGGGTACAAGAAGACGTCTGGATACGTTTCGGTATCCATTTCCTATGAGTCTTTGAGTGGGTGGTGTGTTTCTGCTGAGGGACAAAAAGTGGTATCGGGTTTGGTGGTATTGAAGGATGGAAAGATTTCTGAGGGGTATATATTACATGGCTAGAGGGTTGGGCTATAATACATTGTTTGGGTACCCAAATCTGCATGGGTGTGGGTCGATTGATAAGATACTTCTTGGCGATCCAAATCTGTTGAGTATTTGTACTTGTAGAAGAAGATCGAGGGGACTTTGAATACTGACTCTGCTTCTGCTTTGACTTCTTCTTATCAATGTCTAAGTTGTTGAAATCTATCGATGCTTTCTGTTCTTTTGGCACCCATATTTGTCTCGTGCCACTTGTTCTGTGATGTTGATACTGCTGCTTTCCTTGCCTTGTCTGGTGGTGTCGTCGGTCTGGGTTCCTCTGTCGTGGTTGACTCCTTCGTGGTTGGGTTTGAGAGGTCCATTGGACGCTCTGCTTTGGAAAAGAAGGGAGATCCAACACTTGCGTGACCTGCCCATTAGGAAGTGATTCATTCTTTATCTTTAATCTAGGCCAGTAAGCAGCAAGTTTGGAAGGATGAGCACCGTAGGGTATTGTGCTCATTTGGCCGCTGATGCAACCCACCTGACCATTGATTGTGTCCATCTGCCCTAGCGGTTGGGTAGCTGCCCCTTCTAGTTTGCAAGAATCCCCAGGGAAAATCTCCTGACGTCCTTCTGATTGACAAATGTCTATAGCCAAGCCCGAATGGGTTGGTGTAGACGTAACGTGATAGATCTGACCCAAGATCTTCCGGTATTCCGTCGCATGCATTTCATAGGGTCTAGGGTTACAAACCTCAGTCGGAATGCCATTAGGGAAGTCCAGCGGTATCACTCGCTTCTGATCTAAGGTTCCAATCTGTAAGGAGCCTTGTCTAAGATTTAGGTCCACTGAGTGATCGTATAGCTAATCTTGGCCAAGGATTAGGGGTTCTATTAGGTCTTCATCATGGCACACTAGTAGCTTCACTATCAAGGTCACTTTGTTTATGAGGATAGGAAGGTCCACCTCACCCATGCAAGGGGTTTCCATGCCTCCTAGCCCTATGAGGTATGCCTCAATTGGCTGCATTTCTATTCCTGAATCCTTATAGTGGGACCATCTAATTGCACTAGTCGCAGCACCTGAGTCAATTAAAGCCCTGAGCTCTTGGCAAGGGTTGCCGTGCTCTAGCCTGACTGTAATGAATGGTCTCCTATCCACTATACTAGGATGAGTGGTTGACTTTACTTGACACATGGCCATGGGATATCTGGGTGTTGTTTCCAGATGGTTATAATGTTCTCTCCCTAGTCCTTGTCTTCTTAGCTTCATGCGCTTAATGCGTTCCATTGCTTCTACCTGAGCTTTCGCTCGTATTCTATTTTCTTCCTCCTTACGCTTCTTTGCCAACATGAGTTGTCTAAGCATATCCTCAGTAAGAGGTTCCTGATATGACTTGAATCTACAACCACTAATGTAATTAGGCATTATGTCTCCTTCTAAGGTGGCTAACTGTACTGCTCCACTTGTCGAGAGTCTGTTAATGATTATAGGTCCATAACCTCGCTTTTCTAACTTCCGTGCGTGTTGTTTCAGCGTATATACTAGAACTAGATCTCCTTCTTTCAGGCCTTTATCTTTCACATGTGCATCAAAATATGCTTTCTGTCGCTTCTTCGTTGCATATATTCTAGCTGTTGCCTTTAGCCTGGTTTCTCCTAATCGTTCCAAGTCCATTATTCTCGCTGATAATTCATGGCCGGTCCACTGATGTTCTTGTGCAATCTTAAGGGTCGGTATCAAGAAGTCCAAAGGAAGCACAACATTCTGACCAAAAACCATCTGAAAGGGAGTTGCATTGAGTACGGTCTTGTAGGCCACTCGATATGCCCAAACAGCGTGGTGTAACTGTTTGTCCCAATCTGAACGTTTGTTGTTCACGAGTTTTGTCAGTACGTTACAAAGGATCTTGTTAGTGCTTTTAGCCTGACCATTGGCCTGAGGATGATGTTAGAGGGCCGCCGAACCAGGACAAATGAACTCGGACAGGTGCCTTAAATGTAAAAGTGCTGGACGGCCGCCGAACAAGGACAAAAGTACAAGGACAGGGAGCTTAAATGAAAAAAGAATCTTTCAGGAAACGCGCAGGTAACTGCAGAAGTGCGCACCCTTGTAAAAAATCCTCTATTTAAGGCAATGAGAAAAAGAGCGGAGGAGAGCCCGGTTTTGTGGGAATTGCAGTGTGTTATTTGATTGAGTCTCGTTTGAAAGTGCTGTAACATATTGTGTGCGCGTGTATGTTGTTGAGAAGATAAGTTCTGCTTTGTTCTGTTCTGTCTGTACTCCGACTAGTCGATTATTCTCACCTTAGTACAGAGTGGCGAATCGGTTATATTGTGTTGCGAGTCTGTTCGGTGAATGATTGAGTGTGTCTCTGAGCGTGATCAAGTGCGGCATGTTATTTGGCAGTTCTTCGGCGAAGTAGGTTACGTGAAGAGTAATCTCGAACTAATTGTCTGTTAGTGTTTCTGTACGCGACCGAATTCGATACTGTAGCTGTGAATTCCGACTACGGGAAGATTAGTAGCTGTAATGGTCTGAATGTGAGTAGGACGTCGTTAGTTTATGGTTAATCGTTTATTACTAGGAAACTGATTGTTCGAGTCCTTGTAACTTTAAGGTATAATGTCTGGTTGGTATACCTATCTGCCTTGACGAAGTACGGATTAGGTGACATTGTTACTGAAGTTTATGCTGCGCATAAATTAAGTAACCGAATTACTACCCTCAGTCTTGAAGTTCTAATTCCAGCACACTGAACAGTCTTCCGTTGTTCAGGGATGGACATTGAGCTAAGACGGCATGACATTAAGATTGTGAGTTAATTTGGGAAAATAGTACAGGGCCTCTGTCTAACAGACCCCTACCACTCCCAAGGACCCACGTGGCTAAGAGAACCATTGCGGTTAGGAAGACTCGGACCCGGCTGAACTTGAAGTGTTTGAGTCGGAAAGTAGAAGTAACGAGTAAACGATAAACCGTGTAACGTTTAACATTTGGCGCCGTCTGTGGGAAAGTGGCATCAGGTTGCCAGTTATTTGTGAACAGTAGCAGTAGCGTGCTGGCTGTTTGTTCAGAATCAAACATTACGTTTATCGTTCGATTGACTGACGGTAGCAACAGAGCCAGATTGTTGCCAACTGCTCAGGTAGTGCTACTAAGCAATGATACATGCCGGTTACGCGGTCTGGCGAAACGTATCCTAGGAACCATACGACTGGAACACGAAAAGTACTAAAGACAACCCTAGGAGAAGAAGGTATAACGCGGCCTGATCTAGTGGTCAAGCAAGTTAACGACGTTAGAATTAATCCCGGTAATATTCCGGTGAAACGATCAACGCCTTTGGTACATTCTGGTGTCATTTTGACCCAGCCTAACCAAAATACAGTAATTCCAGAATCTACCAAGACGCCGCTGGAAACCAGTTTAACAATCTTTGTAGCTCAATGATGAGTAGCACCTCCTTTAATGTCAATCCGGGAAGACGTGAGGATGGTATGAAGACCTCGAGCAAGTGGCGGCACAAGTGCGTGAGTGAGAAGCACACTAGCATGCACACACATACACACACACGTGCACACACGGCAAGACAAAGAGTGAGAATCAATGGAGTTCTTAGATTACTTTCAAGAAGCTCTTACAAGTTTGTTTCAATTATAATCTACCCCGAAAAATGAGCTCTCTAGCTCTTTTTATAGTTTTTGACTAGGTTTTGGCCCTATCCAGACCTAGTGTCCGGCCTAGTTAAAAATTAGGTTCCAGCGCTTATTTGAGGGCTCAAACGAGATCTAAAAAATACGAAAATTGGCAGGTAGATACTTCTAAAGCTCCTCAAGCTCAAGGACTCCTTGGCTTGCACAAAATGGAGCTACAAAAAGATGAAATGGTATTTACATTGGTGTTTAGTGATGAGAATCACTTTTAATTGGTGTAAAGGTTTTGAAAAATTAAAGGTTGCCTTAGTGCTAGATCTGCGTGAATGCTCGTACTTGCTTCTTCATGAGGAAAATTATTGGCCTACTTGCCAGATCTTCTTTGACTGCCATGTCTGCTTGTGCTGTCCCTTCGCTCTGACTCTCTTCGTCTTGTGGCTCCTTCGGTTCCCTGACTGCTGCCAACACCCCCCCCACTCTCGCGTCTGTCGCCCCTGACAGACCCTTGTCTAGAGGATTTTTGAACATAATATTGGACGACATCGGAGGCTAGGTGGTGTTCTTCGAGTCGCAAGCCGCGTGCTAGATCTGTGAGCAATTCATCCCAATTCACAGGTCCGGGAACATCTGGATGAGGTACCCTCAATTGTTCTGAGTAAATAGTTCTCTCCACAGCAAATAATTGGAGGAGATGTGATGGTCTGGGTATAAAGATTTCGGAGTGATATTCCCAGAATCCTGTGATGAACATCTCCTCAAATGTCTGTTTAAAGCAGGCTGGGAGGTATTTGATTCTGGCGTGCCAAGCATATATTACTTCAATTGACGGGGTGGTACTCATATCGTACACTAGATCCTGGTTTCCTGTCACAAAGCCTGCTCCTGAGAAGTGGGGGTCCTTAATGTTCTTAAACGTCCTGAAAGTGATCAGCATTAATTCAAATATTTTCATACACATCTGGGCCATCACATCGGGATTATTGCGTAGCCGAATACTCCAGTGACGGATTGTAGAAATCATGTAGTTGACCGTGGGGGGTCCTCGTGGAGGTGCCAGATAAACATAATTCAACCATTTTGCGCAGGCTTTGATATCCCTGACGGCAATTGTGAATTCAGGCCAGGTGCGTCTTCGAATAACTGGAATGTAACAAGGATTATATTTAATAAACAACGGCATATTATTCCAGGTTCGGACCATTTCAGGATACGTTTCTAAAAGCCTGATTCTCCAGGTGGGTTGATGGATGGACCCACGCTGAGCACTTTCCGGTATATCATCTGGACCAAATTGTGTAGCAAATGTGGGAGGCCTGCCGCATTGTCGTTGAATCTCAGCGTTGTAATCGGCCAGAAGTATGCAATATGGCACATATTGGTCATTATTGGTGCCGATCCATCTATGATGAGACATGCTTCTGAAATATTCTGACTTTATGACAGTTTCTTCTAAGTTCGCTAGTGATTGGATCTGAATGGCCACCCGTTCTTCGTGGGTGTTCGCTGTCCTTTCCAGTGTCTGAAGCCACTCGGACGCTTCCACTTCCAATGTGTCTAGTCCCTCTGAGGTTCGGCGCCCTCCTGGCATTGGCATAGGAACATACGGTTCCTCGTACGAATCATCTACCTCAATAGGGACAAACTCTTCGGGCTCTGGTTCTACCACTGGAGATGGCTGCCTCTCGTATGTCAGTAACCTCTTTTGTAATTCTGCTACCTGCTCTGTTAAGGCCTTTACTTCATTTGAGGTAGAGGTGGATGGGACACTCTTAGGTTGTTCTTCCTGTTCCTTAAGTCTGCTTTGTAGCGACTGACCTGTCAATCGCGACCGACAGACTTTCCGAACACGTTAGAAGGGCAATTTTAGGTCAAATTTTTAAGGTAAAAATAGTGGTCTAAATTTTGGCCAAGTGTGGGACAAACACAAGGGTGTAGTATTGCATTGCGAGGGCATGACTCAAGTAAACTCGAGAATTCCTCTTTGCCTGTTAACCTAGTTTAATCTGGTTTGAGTCCCAAAACATGAACTGCTAACTTTCTCATACGAAATCTGTTTGCCGTGATTCTTGTTTTGTTGGAAAGCTCGCCGGATATTAGATAGGGTCTTTTGAAGTTGACCATACCCAAGGGGAACAAAAATTCAGGGATCTCTAGAGTTGTGTCCAAAAAGTCATAGTGCAAATTGGTGAAGTGTTACATGCATGAAAGTGATTGGTTCTGTCTTTTGAATTTAAGTCTTGAGATAACAGTGGGCCTTTTACAGGTCCTTTGAGAGCAGCGAAGGGTACGCAAGGCAAGAGTAAGTGCAGGCTTGGGAACACGCGTCCTGGGCACACAAGGGCAACAATACAAGGAAAGGAACTCAAGGTTGGAAAACCCGCAACACCCTCTGTCAATTCTTAGTTTAGGCTAAGTGCGGGTAGTGTTAGAAGTAATTCCAGGCAACGATAGGCACAAGATAAATCAAAGACTGTCTAAGAAATCAAGTGCAAGTCAAGAGATAACCTGTGTGTGTGTGAACGACAACTTTAAAGGAAAAGAACCTAACGTGAAACGACCAAACTCAAATGCGAAATTAAACTCAAGTATTCCTAACGACGTGATATCAGACAAGAGTATAAACACGATAATCAACATAAAAAGAACCAAGTGACCGATACAAAAGGACTCAGAAACGTGGTTGTACCTGGAGAAATTGGGTAAATCAGTTAGGCATATGAACCTTAGATCAGGACGACACCTAGTAAGAGAGAGACAAAGCCTTAGGTCTTCAGAGGCTAGTGTCAATCATACTGCAAGGTCTTGGGCCCAGCAGTTGAGTCACCACTCGCATTACCCTAGCTCTAATACCAGTGAATTAGAGATGTCTCAAGGCATGGACAGACCTATGGGAAGTTCAGGTATGCCATACTTGCAAAGGATAGAAGGCCCTTACAAAACACAGTTGGAATACCTTAGGACCAACCGATTAGGTGCCAACATCTATGAGGACCGCCTAGGAAGATCCGTGGTCCAGATTAAAAACCCTGACCAATCCATAGGATTAGAGCACCCAGTTGTCAAGTTTGAAAAGGGAGCATACCTGGACAAAGAAGGAACCATATACGTAGTCACCAGTCATCCAGATAGGACGGACGAATTCGGAAATGTGATCTCAGAAGCGGACTTAGGTGACTTGGAACAAGGAAACATGGGTGTAGAACCTAGAACCCCCCGAGGCAAATCTGTTCTCACTAGGATTATCACACCTGAGTGGGTTCCCCAAGACAACAAGAGCATAGATCTGCTTCTCAATCGAGAGACTGACGAAGCCTTTTGGAGGTACAAATCTGATCAGCCAACTGATATAGGAACAATCATGATCTATGAGTTTAAGGATCCTGATAGCCCAGGTAGAGTGACCTACTTAGATCACGCTTCGAAGAGGATCTTTGTGGTGACAGAACATGATAGGCATGCTTACACTTGGAAGGGTGAATTCGTTTTCCCCCAACCAAGATCGAATGTATCCTATGGTCCCCCTGGTGCTGGAACATCCCAAGCTCATGGAATGCAAAGAGACAGAAGTAGAGATAGACCAGAAGTAAGCTTTGCCAACCCAGTGGGCAGAGAAAGAACGAGGATGGAAACAAATAGAGTAGAACCTGAGATGCTTAGAGCTCATAGGAATCAAAGAAATGCGGATGAGTTCCCTCTACCACGACCTAGAGAGCACACAAGAACCTTGTGACCGACTCAGCTAGTTAAGTCCATGAAGAACTACTTCGATGGCACTGGAGATCCATACGATCATGTGGCTGAGTTTAGGCAAGTCTTGAGAGCTGAACAAGTGGAGGATCTATTCACGCAGTACAATGCCTTTGGTCTGACCCTTAGGAACACTGCCCTGACATGGTTTCAGCCACTAAATGAGAGGCAATTCAGGAGCATAGACCAACTCCTAGAGGCTTTCATTATTGAATTCTCTAAGAGTGGCATAAGGCATAATACCTCCTCGCTGATTCACAGCTTCAAGCAAACCCCTCAAGAAACCATGAGACTTGCAGGAAGAAGATTTAGGCAATATCTTGAAAGATGCCCTGTCCCTGAGCTACCCACACCAGCTAAGCAAGTGGCTTTATTCTTGGATGGATTGCTAAGTACCAAATTGAGATCTTATGTGTACTTGAAGGACCCTAGGACCATAGACGAGTGTGTGCGCATGTGCATTGACATCGAGGATAACCTAGGGGAGGAGTTAGAGCTTTCCAAGATATACAAAGACTCGGATAGTGCCTCTAACCTCTCTTCCACGCAATCCACATCAATCGAGGAACTTGCAGAGAAAGTAGCTCGGAAATTAGGTGTAACTAGCAAACAAATCCCAAGGTTGCCCCTGTGAAGAGGTGCTATACTTGTGGTGGTGACCACATGGCGAATGTATGTCCCATTATGGCCCAACCCCAAGTTAATCCTAGTAGCCAGTACTGCACCATAGAACGGAGATACACAAATCACACAGCGCAAGATTGCCCATACAATAAACAGGCGGTTAGGCAACCCTACCCTCAGCCATACCCTCAACAGGGAAGATACCAGAACCCGTACCCTCCACAACCATATGGCAGGCCACAACAACCGTATCAGCAACCATACCAAAACCAACAAAGGCCTCAGCCTGTGTTAGCTCAACAACCCCCTGCCCCAGCTAATGTGATTCCGGTAAAGTATGTTGTTGCAGAAGAAAACCTGAATAGGGCTATAGTCCCCGTAACACCCTTGCTTTCTGAAAGTGACCCGAGTGACCATAGCTTTGATTCTACACATGTTGATAGTCCCCAGGCGTACTACATGCAGTCTCCAGAACATGGTGAGTAATATTACAGCGAAGAGCCAAATGAACCTAGTTGGGAGTCAGATTACACAAACGTCATGTATACAAACCCCAACCCTAGGCCTCAACCTAGGCAAGTAAGACCTCCATTCCCAAGAGGACCGTGCTACAGATGCCAAGGAGATCACCTCATTCGTGATTGTCCCTTACCTCCACCTACGCAACCTCAACCAGTAACCATCCAGGGTTTCTGTCAAGGCTGCGAGAAAGAGCATCTCTTACGAGATTGCCCTAAGAATCCTAATAATATGCCAAAAATCACTCCTATTAACGTTATTGGGTTGGTGGTAGACTCCACAGGAAGTGTGACATCCACCGCACCAGTACAAGTAGTGACTAGAGCTCAGGCATTGCAGCAGAACCAAGGGGTAGACCAGGATAAGAACCCAGAGGCTAGTGAACCCGAGAGCGTGACAAAGAAAAGGACTAGAGCGTGGAAAGATAGTCGGGAAAGAATGAAAAGACAATGGGCTAAAAAGATGAGTGAACTTGAGGAAAGCATAAGAGAAACCAAAGCCAGGATAACTGAACTCACATCTCAAACTCCCTCTCACACTACCCCACCACCACCATTCCCATCGCCATCCGACCCGCCACCTTCCAACCCACCTCATATGATTCCACCACCTCCTAGAGTAGGATCAATACTTGCTGATCCCACTCCTGAAGATATAGTCTAAGACATGATGCTTAAAGCATATCAGGCCAGAATCCAAGAAGGGCCAAATGTCACGGATCATGACAAGTGTTACCCTAGAGCTGACCTAGAGATAGAAAGAACCAAGCTTTGTGCGAAAATGGTCGCATTGGCTCAGACTATGTTTGAAGCCAGTCGCCTGTTCAATTACTCGGGCTCAACCAAGACGCAATTACACTTGGATGGACTTCTAGAGAAGTTAGAGGGCATAGTTGCAAGATCTGCCAAGGAAGAAGAAAATCAAGAAAGGGAGAAAGCAAGCAAAAACATGACCCATCCCCCATCAAAAGTTTATGTGGCCAATTCCACTGAACTAGACAACCCCCCCTCCCTAGAAAGAATAGGGAATCTAATGGCACAATCACAAAAGGAACCAGCCTCTCAACACAAGGATAAGGCAAGTGGAAGAGTAAGCAGTCCTGCTCAAGAAGCCTATGTGCCTGAAGCCTTTGTGCCTAACTCTACGGAGCCAGACACATCATCTTCTATGAATCGGTTCACACCAAAATTCCTACGTGAGATTCAAGAAGACAAATGGGCTAAAGAAAGTGAAGTCCCTCCTCCCATTGAACTTGTGGATGATGCACATGACCAATTTCCACAAGACATCCCATCCATTTATGGAGAGCAGGAAAGTATCCAATCTCAAGAAAGATTAGACTTCGAGTCTAATTCTTTACAAGAACTACCCCATTTCACAGGCCCATGGGAAGCAAGGTCCACCTCTATGAGAGCACCTACAGTCATGGTAAGAAACGAAGATTCAGTCATACCTAGGAACACAGTGGTAGTGAAGAACACCAAAGTGCAGTGTAATCTCAAGTTAGAAGAGCTACTCAAGGTTAGACCTGAATTATGGAAACATGTCGCCAAACAAGTACCAGAAATAGCTAAACCTCCTTCCCAGGTAGGATCCCAGAGAACAGTGCCAGAAATACCCTTGGATAAGATAGGAGACATGTGTGAAGGTGAAGAAGGGAACACCTATCTTCCCATTACCTACCAGGAGTACACCACCAAGGCAATTTTGGACTCAGGTGCAGGAGTTGCAATTGCTACCACTTCCCTCTAGAAGCGTTGGGGCAAGCCAGCACTCAGGCCAAAGAGAATGAAATTGCAGATGGCCGATGGTCATATTGAGAGACCCTTAGGATTGCTAGAAGGAATAACTCTCACCACTTGTGGTGTCGAGTTTGAGCATACATTTGCCATATGTGACTTTAGCAAAAATCATGCCTATGAGATGATTTTGGGAAGACCATTTATGCGACAGTTGCAAGTGGTACAGGATTGGGGAACCAATTCTCTGTACCTGCAACACTTAGGTGTTACGACCAAAGTCAATCTCAAAGATTACTCTCATAGAGATGTCCCTCCTATCCAATGGAATCCCATCCATAGAGCCAAAGATGATACGGAATCGGTGCATTCCATAGGGTCAGGATCCTCTTGGATGCATGAAGACACCCACCTATGGATGTGCAAAGTAGCAGTAGATGAAGAGAAGAGAGAAAAAGCCAGAGAGGTAGGTGCAAAAGAAAACCATAGATCAATTCAAGACCCAGCCTATGCACCTGTAGTTTTTCCAGACAAAGAATTTGAACCTCACGGCTGGGCAGAAATTTTAGCAACCATGGATGTAGCCATCAATGAGGAACAATGGACACCTCACTGTGATGAGGATGGCTATGACATTTCAATCTTCTCCATAGAGCCAATCATGGGAGAGGCAGTTCTAGAAGAATGCGAACCTAGCCCTGATGCATTTGAGGATGCAAGTGACTCCGATCTAGAGTCAATCATTATGGATCCACCTTTTGCATCAGATGAAGAATACTTCCATGAAGTAGAATTTCAACCCCAGAGACATGGAGAGCTTACAAATGATGTAAGATTAGCAACACATGTGACCCCGAAGGAAGAAGGAAAAAAACGAAAGAAGAGAGAAGTCTCACGAGAAGAGGAAGAATCTTTGTTTGAGGTCCCGAAAAATTTTAAGAAGTATGAGATAGATGACAGGAGGGTCATGATAAGAATGCCTAAATGAGAGGCACAATCAGGAGAGGCCTATGATAACAAAGAAACTACCAAGAAAATAGTAGTGGCCCTAGAAGAAGGAGAGGAGAGATGCACATACATAGGCCATGACCTAACAGAGGAAGAGGAGCATGCATTAATTGCCTTGCTAAGAGAATACAGAGATGTATTCGCTTGGAGCTACAAGGATTTGAAAGGTGTTGACCCGGATATATGCTCACACACTATCCCCATGACCTCAGATGCTAAACCCTCTAAGCAAAAGCCCTATACATATAACGATAATTACGCTGCTAAGATCAAAGAAGAGATAGATAGACTGGTTGAAGCTGGATTTATCTACGAAATTGAGCACACTGAGTGGGTATCCCCCATCGTAGTAGTGCCCAAGAAAAATGGAAAGCTGCGCGTATGCATTAACTTGAAAAAGGTTAATGCCGCCACCATTCGAGATAACTATCCGCTTCCCATCACAGAACATCTCTTAGAAAGAGTGGCAGGCAAGGAAGTGTACAGCTTTCTTGATGGATTCTCGGGCTACAATCAAGTAGCCATAGCTCCAGAAGATCAGCATAAGACGGCTTTTGCCACAGAATGGGGCATTTTTGCCTTTAGAGTAATGCCATTCGGGCTTACCAATGCACCAACTACCTTCCAGAGGCTGATGTGCCATGTATTTAAAGAGTTCCTGAGGAAGAACTTAGAGGTCTATGTTGATGATCTTTGTGCTCATTCCAACATTAGACAAACCCATATCCCTGAACTTAGACAAATCTTTGACAAATGTAGAGAATATCAAGTCTGCCTAAACCCCGAAAAATGTGTTTTCATGGTCAGGCAAGGCAAGATTCTAGGACACATAGTGTCAAAGAATGGCATATCCACTGATGAAGAGAAAGTGAGAGCCATAGCAGAGCTACCTAGGCCAAGGAATGTCAAGGAAGTACAAGCCTTCATGGGGCATTGTCGTTATTACCGACGATTTATACACATGTATGCTGTCATTGCAAAGCCCATGTACGGACTTCTTACTAACTTTGAGTGGACGGATGAATGTGAGAATTCCTTCCAGGAGCTTAAACGAAGGTTGTGTTCAGCACCAATCTTGACCACACCAGATTGGAATAAGCCTTTTCATGTTGTTGGCAGTAGCCTTGGTACACCAGGACGTACAAGACATGAAAGTCAAAGAAGGGAGTCAGAGCGAAGGGACAGCACAAGCAAACAGGGCAGTCAAAGAAGATCTGGCAAGTAGGCCAATATTTTTTCAAGACATTAATGCAAATCAAAGAGATGGACATGTAGGGAGGAAGAGCAAGTAGGGAGCTCGAAGATATGTATGGCAGATCACTAGAAGAAATCCCTACAACAACAGTGATTTTTATCACTAACAATCATTGTAAATATCATTTCACCTTTTTGTAGCTCCATTTTGTGCAAGCCAAGGAGTCCTTGAGCTTGAGGAGCCTTAGAAGTAGTTGCGTACCAATTTTCGTATTTTTTAGATCTCGTTTGAGCCCCCAAATAAGCCCTGGAACCTAATTTTTAACTAGGCCGGACACTAGGTCTGGACAGGACCAAAAGCTAGTCAAAAACTATAAAAAGGGCTAGAGAGCTCATTTTTGAGGTTAGATTGTAATTGAAACGAACTTGTAAGAGCTTGTGAAAGTAATCTAAAGAACTCCATTGATTCTCTCTCTTTGTCTTGCCGTGTGTGCACGTGTGTGTGTATGTGTGTGCATGCTTGTGTGCTTCTCACTCACGCACTTGTGCCGCCACTTGCTCGAGGTCTTCATACCATCCTCACCTCTTCCCGGATTGACATTAAAGGAGGTGCTACTCATCATTGAGCTACACCAAATTTTGGCGCCGTTGCCGGGGATCGAGCTTTGAGGACGAGCGTGTGATGGTAAGACGTAGAGTTGACGCGTTGGAGTTGTAGGTATTTTCTTCACTCTCATCAATTTTCTTTTACTTTCTTCACCATCTTCATCACCATCATCATCATCACCATCTCCCACCTCCATCTCCATCATCGCGAAAATTTCAGTTTTTTGACTATATCCCCATCTCCACCTCATTTCCCTCATTTCACTTGTGAGAGAGAGCGAGAGAGCGAATTTGCATGTGCTATTTTTTGCATGTTTTGTGAGCATTCTGCAGGTACAGGCCGCATCATCATCCCCAGCACTCTGCGCAGGTACGGAAATCTGAGTAACTGTCTGTATGTCGCCGAGCTCTGTCAATCGCGACCGACTGAAAACTTGCTCTAATTGCTAAACAAAGTGCATATCCATGACCTATAGGCCAAGGGCTTCCCAAAAATGTGTTTAGTTTTTTGAAATTCCACAGATTTCTGTCAATCGCGATCGCTCTGTCAATCGCGATCGACAAACCACGACGGACAGACCTGTCAATCGCGATCGACACGTCAATCGCGACCGACAGCCCACGACGGCTCTGTCAATCGCGACCGACAGAGTCAACGACCGATTGACCACGACCGACTGACCATACGCGTGACACGTGTCAATCGCGATCGAGCCATCAATCGCGATCGACTCATCAATCGCGACCGACACAGTCAACGACTGTTTGACCACGACGGACAGACCACGACGGCTCTGTCAATCGCGACCGACACGGTCAACGACTGTTTGACCACGATCGACAGACCCTCGCGACCGACCTGTCAATCGCGATCGACTCATCAATCGCGACCGACAGAGTCAACGACGCTTTGACCACGATTGATTGACTTTTCGGCCACGTGTCAATCGCGACTGACCAGTCAATCGCGACTGACCAGTCAATCGCGACTGACAGCCACGACGGACCTGTCAATCGCGATCGACACGTCGATCGCGACTGACCTGTCAATCGCGACCGACAGACTTTGCGAACGCGTTAGAAGGGCAAATTAGGTCAAATTTTCAAGGCAAAATTATTGGTCTAAATTTTGATTGAGGGTGGGACAAACACTAGGGTGTAGTATTGCATCGCGAGGCCGTGCCACAAGCTACTCGAGTATTCCTGTTTGACTGTTAGCTTGTATTGAATTCTGATTTAACTCCCTAAACCCTGAACAGTCCTAACTTTTTCATACTAAATCCAATTTTTGAGCTCTTGGGCTTGTTGGAAAGCTCGTGGCATATACTACACGCCCTCAACTGTTTTTTATAAAGATAATGCGTTGATTTTCAGAGAGGGTATTTGGAAGTTGAACATACCCAGGGGGATCAAAGTCAGGGGTCTTTAGAATTATTTTCCTAAAAGTCACAATGCAAATGTGTGTTTGTGTCACATGAATGAAAGTGGTTGGTTTTGTCCTTTGAATATAAGCATTGAGCTAACCGTGGATCTTTTATAGGTCCATTGAGAGCAACTGAGAGCGTACAAAGCAAGGTTTCTTTGCAAGCTTGAGAACCGGGTTCTTGAGCACCATAAAGCAAGGGATCAACAAGTAAGGTTGGATTATTCTCAACTCCCTCTGTCAATTCCTAGCTCAAAGCTAAGAACGAGTAGAGATAGGAGTAAGTCAGGGCGACGATAGGCAGTTATCAAGTTGAAGACTACCTAAAAACTCAAGTTCAAGTTAAAAACATAATCTCTGTACTGTCGATAACCTAAAGGAAAAGAACCTAACGTGGAACGATCAACTTAAAGTACGAAGAACATTCAAGTGTTCCTGACGACGTGATATCAGACAAGACCATAAACACAATAATTAACTAAAAAGAATCAAGTGACTGGTACCAATTGATCGGCAACGAGGTTGTACTCTGGAAAAAATTGGGATAATCAGTTAGGCATATGAACCTTCGATCAGGACGACACCTAGCAAGAGAGAGACAAAGCCTTAGGTCTTCAGAGGCTAGTGTCAATCACACTGCAAGGTCTTGGGCCCAGCAATTGAGCCACCACTCGTACTACCCTAGCTCTGAGACCAGTGAGTCAGAAATGTCTCAAGGCATGGACAGACCTACGGGAAGTTCAGGAGTGCCTTATTTGTACAGGGTAGAAGGCCCTTACAAAACACAGCTGGAGTACCTTAGGACCAACCGATTAGGTGCTAGCATCTATGAGGACGGCCTAGGAAGATCTGTGGTCCAGATTAAAAACCCTGATCAATCCATTGGACTAGAACACCCAGCTGTCAAGTTTGAAAATGGTGCATACCTGGACAAAGAAGGAACTATATATGTAGTCACTAGTCACCCTGATAGGACAGATGACTTCGGGAATGTAATCTCAGAAGCGGACTTAGGTGACCTGGAACAAGGGAACATGGGTGCGGAACCTAGAACCCCTCGAGGTAAATCAGTTCTCACTAGGATTATCACGCCTGAATGGGTTCCCCAAGACAACAAGAGCATAGAGTTGCTCCTCAATCGAGAAACTGATGAAGCCTTTTGGAGGTATAAGTCTAATCAGCCAACAGACATAGGAAATATCATGATCTATGAGCTTAAGGATCCGGATAGCCCAGGCAGAGTGACCTACTTAGATCATGCTTCAGAACGGATCTTTGTGGTGACAGAAAATGATAGGCATGCCTACACTTGGAAGGGTGAATTCATTTTCCCCCAACCAAGATCAAATGTATCCTATGGTCACCCTGGGGCTGGAACTTCCCAAGCTCATGGTACGCAAAGAGATAGAAGTAGGGATAAACCAGAAGTAAGTTTCGCCAACCCCGTGGGCAGAGAAAGAACGAGAACAGAGACGAATAGGGTAGAACCTGAGATGCATAGAGCCCACAGGAACCAAAGAAATGTAGATGGATTCCCTTTGCCGAGGCCTAGAGAGCACACAAGAACTTTGAGACCCACCCAACTAGTTAAGTCCATGAAGAATTACTTTGACGGCACAGGAGATCCCTATGATCATGTGGCGGAATTCAAGCAAGTCTTGAGAGCTGAACAAGTGGAAGATCTGTTCACGCAATACAATGCCTTCGGTCTAACCCTTAGGAATACAGCACTTACATGGTTTCAGCCATTAGATGAGCGTCAGTTCAGGAGCATAGACCAACTCCTAGAGGCATTCATTGTAGAGTTCTCTAAGAGCGGCATAAGACACAACACCTCCTCATTGATTCACAGCTTCAAACAGACCCCCCAAGAGACTGTCAGATTGGCCGGAAGAAGATTTAGACAATATCTTGAAAGGTGCCCTATTTCGGAGCTACCCACATCTGCTAAACAAGTAGCCTTATTCCTTGATGGATTGCTGAGTACGAAATTGAGATCCTATGTGTATCTAAAGGACCCTAGGACCATAGAAGAATGTGTACGCATGTGCATTGACATTGAAGATAACCTAGGGGAAGAGCTAGAGCTTTCCAAAATCTACAAAGATTCAGATAGTGCATCTAGCCACTCTTCCACGCAATCTACATCAATTGAGGAACTCGCTGAGAAGGTAGCTCAGAAATTAGGTGTAACTAGCAAACAAATCCCAAGGTTTGCCCCAGCGAAGAGGTGCTATACATGCGGTGGTGACCACATGGCAAACGTGTGCCCCATTATGGCTCAACCCCAGGTCAATCCAAATAGCCAATATTGCACCATAGAACGGAAGTACACAAATCACATTGCACAAGATTGCCCATACAGCAAGCAGGCTGTTAGGCAACCCTACCCTCAGCCCTACCAACAAGGCAGATACCAGAACCAGTACCCTCCACCACCACAATATGCTAGACCCCAACAAACCTACCAACCACAATATCAGGCCCAACAAAGACCCCAACCGGTGCTAGCTCAACAGCCTCCAAACCCCGCTAACGTGATTCCAGTAAAGTATGCTGTTGCAGAAGAAAACCTGAATAGGGCCATAGTACCAGTAACCCCATTGATCTCAGAAAGTGACCCAAGTGACCATAGCTTTGACTCTACTCATGTCGATAGTCCCCAGGCTTACTACATGCAGTCTCCAGAACATGGTGAGTCTTACTATAGTGAAGAACCAAGTGAACCTAGTTGGGAGTCAGATTACACGAATGTCATGTATGCAAACCCCAACCCCAGGCCTCAACCTAGGCAAGTAAGACCTCCATTCCCAAGAGGACCGTGCTACAGATGCCAAGGAGATCATCTCATTCGTGATTGTCCCTTGCCCCCACCTACACAACCCCAGTCAGTGACTATCCAAGGTTTTTGCCAAGATTGTGGAAAAGAGCATCTTTTACGAGATTGCCCAAAGAACCCCAATAATATGCCAAAAATCACTCCGATCAATGTGATTGGGTTGGTTGTAGATTCCTCAGGAAGCGTCACTTCCACTGCACCAGTGCAGGTAGTCACTAGAGCTCAGGCATTGCAGCAAAACCAAGAGACAAACCAGGATAAGAACTCAGTGGCTAGTGAAACCGAGAGCATAACAAAGAAAAGGACTAGAGCATGGAAAGATAGTCGAGAAAGAATGAAACGACAATGGGCCAAAAAGATGAGTGAGCTTGAGGAAAGCATAAGAGAAACCAAAGCGAGGATAACTGAACTCACAGCTCAAACTCCCTCTCACATCACCCCGCCTCCACCACTCCCATCTCCATCCGACTCACCACCTTCCCCACCGCCTCATCAAATCCCACCACCCCCTAGAGTAGGATCAGTCCTAGCAGATCCCACTCCTGAAGACCTAAACATGATGCTTAAAGCATATCAGGCCAGAATCCAAGAAGGGCCAAACGTCACGGATCATGACAAGTGCTATCCTAGAGCTGACCTAGAGATAGAAAGAACCAAACTGTGCGCGAAAATGGTCGCATTGGCTCAGACTATGTTTGAAGCCAGTCGCCTTTTCAATTACTCGGGCTCAGCCAAGACGCAATTACACTTGGATGGATTCCTAGAAAAGTTAGAGAGGATAATTGCAAGATCTGACAAGGAAGAAAAAAATCAGGAGAAAGAAAAAGCAAGCAAAAACCTGAGCCATTCCCCATCGGAAGTTTATGCAGCCAATTCCACTAAACCAGACAACTTCCCCTCCTTAGAAAGAGTAGAAAGGCTAATTGCACAATCAGAAAAGGAACCTGTCCCTCAAAGAAAGGAAAGGGCGAGAGAACAGATAAGCAAGCCTCCTCAAGAAGCTTATCTCCCCCCCCAAAAGTCACAGGAGCCTCCCTCGAAAGCTTACGTACCTCCACAGGTAACCCACATTCCTTCCCAGAGAGTGTATGAGCCTGCTCGGAAGAGTAATAGAATAAGCAATCCTCCCCAAGAAGCTTGTGCTCCAGCCATTTATGAGAGCAAGGAGAGAGCCAACGGAAGAATAAGCCCTCCTTCCCAGGTTGCTTATGTGCCCAATTCTACGGAGCCGGACACTTCTTCTTCTATGAATCGGTTTGCACCAGACTTCCTACGAGAGATTCAAGAAGACAAATGGGAAAACGAAAGCAAGGTCGCCCCTCCTTTTGAACTTGTGGACGATGCACACGACCAATTCCCACAAGACATCCCATCCATTTACGGGGAACATGAGAGTACTCAATCTCACGAGAGATTGGACTTTGAATCTAATTCCATACAAGAGTTACCCCACTTCACAGGCCCATGGGAAGCAAAATCCACGTGTATGAGAGCACCCACAGTCATGGTAAGGAACGACGACTCAGTCATACCAAGGAACACGGAGGTAGTAACGAACACCAAGGTGCAGCGCAATCTCACTTTGAAAGAACTGCCTGAGGATAGACCAAACGCGGGGAAATATGCAGCCAGTCGAGTAACTGAAGTTGCAAAACCTCATTCCCGGGTAGGATCCCATAGGACAGTACCGGAAATTCCCTTGGATAAGATAGGAGATATGTGTGAAGGTGAAGAAGGGAACACCTATCTTCCCATCACCTACCAGGAGTACACCACCAAGGCGATTTTGGACTCAGGTGCAGGAGTTGCAATTGCCACTACCTCCTTATGGAAGCGTTGGGGCAAGCCAGCACTCAGGCCAACGAGAATGAAACTGCAAATGGCCGATGGTCACATAGAGAGACCTCTAGGATTGCTGGAAGGAATAACTCTCACCACTTGTGGTGTCGAGTTTGAACATACCTTTGCCATATGTGACTTCAGCAAAAATCATGCCTATGAGATGATTTTAGGAAGACCATTCATGCGACAGTTGCAAGTGGTACAGGATTGGGGGACCAATTCTTTGTACCTGCAGCACTTAGGTGTTACAACCAAAGTCAATCTCAAGGATTATTCCCATAGAGATGTCCCTCCTATCCAATGGAATCCCATCCATAGAGCCAAAGATGATACAGAATCGGTGCATTCCATAGGGTCGGGATCCTCATGGATGCATGAAGATACTCACTTATGGATGTGCAAGGTAGCAGTAGAAGAAGAGAAGAGAGAGAAAGCCAGAGAGGTAGGTGCGAATGAAACTCATAGACCCATTCAAGACCCAGCCTATGCACCTATAGTCTTTCCA
This sequence comes from Ceratopteris richardii, assembly GCA_020310875.1. NCBI lineage: Eukaryota > Viridiplantae > Streptophyta > Polypodiopsida > Polypodiales > Pteridaceae > Ceratopteris > Ceratopteris richardii. The sequence continues at coordinate 208,528,590 of CM035409.1, read as the reverse complement.
GATGAGGAGTTTGAACCCCATGGCTGGGCGGAAATTTTAGCAACAATGGACGTGGCCATCAATGAAGAACAATGGACACCTCACTGTGATGAGGATGGCTATGACATTTCAGTCTTCTCCATAGAGCCAATCATGGGAGAGGCAGTTCTAGAAGAATGTGAACCTAGCCCTGATGCATTTGAGGATGCAAGTGACTCCGATCTAGAGTCAATCATTATGGACCCACCATTTGCATCAGATGAAGAATACTTCCATGAAATAGAATTTCAACCCCAGAGGCATGGAGAGGTTACAAATGATGTAAGATTAGCAACGCATATGACCCCTAAGGAAGAAGGAAAGAAACGAAAGAAGAGAGAAGCCTTACCAGAAGAGGAAGAATCTTTGTTTGAGGTCCCAAAAAATTTTAAGAAGTATGAGATAGATGATAGAAGAGTCATGATAAGAATGCCTAAACGAGAGGCACAATCAGGAGAGGCCTATGATAACAAAGAAACCACCAAGAAAATAGTAGTGGCCATAGAAGAAGGAGAGGAGAGATGCACGTATATAGGCCATGACCTGACAGAAGAAGAAGAGCATGAATTGATTGCCTTGCTAAGAGAATACAGAGATGTATTCGCTTGGAGTTACAAGGACTTGAAAGGTGTTGACCCTGACATATGCTCACACACTATCCCCATGACCTCAGATGCCAAATCCTCTAAGCAAAAGCCTTATACATATAACGATAATTACGCTGCTAAGATCAAAGAGGAGATAGATAGGCTGGTTGAAGCTGGATTTATCTATGAAATTGAGCACACTGAATGGGTATCCCCCATCGTAGTGGTGCCCAAGAAGAATGGCAAGCTGCGTGTGTGCATTAACTTGAAAAAGGTTAATGCCGCCACAATTCGAGATAACTATCCGCTTCCCATCACAGAGCATCTCTTAGAAAGAGTGGCAGGCAAGGAAGTGTACAGCTTCCTTGATGGTTTTTCGGGCTACAATCAAGTAGCCATAGCTCCAGAGGATCAGCATAAGACAGCCTTTGCCACAGAATGGGGCATTTTTGCTTTTAGAGTAATGCCATTTGGGCTTACCAATGCACCAGCTACCTTCCAGAGGCTGATGTGCCATGTGTTTAAGGAGTTCCTAAGAAAGAGTTTAGAAGTCTATGTTGATGATCTCTGTGCTCATTCCAATGTTAGACAAACCCATATTCCTGAACTCAGACAAATCTTTGACAAATGTAGAGAATACCAAGTCTGCCTGAACCCAGAAAAGTGCGTTTTTATGGTCAGGCAAGGCAAGATTCTAGGACACATAGTGTCAAAGAATGGCATATCTACCGACGAAGAAAAGGTGAGAGCCATAGCAGAGTTACCTAGGCCAAAGAATGTCAAGGAAGTACAAGCTTTCATGGGGCATTGTGGTTATTATCGACGATTTATACACATGTATGCTGTCATTGCAAAGCCCATGTACGGACTTCTGACAAACTTTGAGTGGACGGATGAATGTGAGAATTCCTTCCAAGAACTTAAACGAAGATTATGTTCAGCACCAATCTTGACCACACCAGATTGGAATAAGCCATTCCATGTTCATGTGGATGCATCCAATTATGCCATTGGATGTGTGCTTGCACAACCTACTGGTGAAGGTAATATGGATCTTCCAATTGCCTATGCCAGTAGACAATTGAATGCAGCTGAACGGAATTACACCACTACAGAGCGCGAAGGATTAGGCATGGTATATGCAGTTAAGAAATTTAGACACTATTTGCTTGCAAATAAGTTTAAATTTTTTACTGATCATCAGGCATTATTATATCTCGTAAACAAGCCATGCAATACAGGAAGATTAGTGAGATGGTTTCTCTTGCTAATGGAATATGACTTTGAGGTTGTGGTAAGAAAAGGTAGGACTCATTTGAGAGCAGATCACCTCTCTAGGCTCACATCGGGAGAAGCCCCACAAGGAGTGTCAGATGACCTTCCTGATGCTTACTTGTTTAATTTGGAAGTGGTGCCGCAATGGGCTAAGCCATTAGTGCCAGTATTGACATACGGGCCTAACCATCCAGTGGTAAACACACGGAATAGAGAGGTTGTAAAAGCCCAAAAGTACCACATCATGGCAGGCAGCATGTACAAGCACACAGATCAAGGAATCTTGGCTTGTTGCGTAGAAGAGGATGAGTACGCTAAATGGTTGCAATTAGCACATGTAGGTGCATTAGAGCAACACCATTCAAAGCAACGAACTTTACAGACCTTAAAGAGACTCGGAGTACATTGGCCAACTATGGAAGCGGATGTCCAAAAGTTGTGCAAGGAATGCCCAATCTGTTGCACTAAACCACCTGTGGAACATGCCACTCTCTATCAAGTATCCATTGTGCCAGATTGGAGTGAACCTCTAGTATCATTCTTGCGGACAAACACATTCCCCCCAGACATGACTCTAGCTAGGAAAAGGAGTTTAGAACAAGAAGCCCTGGATTATTCACTCATAGGTGATAATCTATATAAGCGCGGTAAAGATGGTTACCTCAGACTGTGTGTCCACGAAAGTGAGTATCTTAAGATCTTAGAAACTGCTCACCAAGGTGTAGCAGGAGGACACTTTGGACCGGATCGGGTGATCAAGGCAATATTGTTTGCGGGCTTCTGGTGGCCTACCCTTCACATGGATGCACATACGTATGTGAAACGGTGTGATGTCTGTCAGAGGACTCAGTATCCTATACGCAAAGATGAGATGCCACTGAAACCTATGATGGGAGGACGTGCATTCTCTAAGTGGGGAATAGACTTCGTAGGTCCTATTAATCCCCCAGCTAAAGGTTCTCATGCGGAATACATCATCGTGGCAACAGACTATCTCACCAAGTGGGTAGAGGTAAAGGCTACGACAAAGAACGATGCTCAAACAACTGCCAAATTCTTGTTTGAGAATGTATTCACAAGATACGGGCTACCTATAGAGCTTGTAAGTGATAGAGGCACTCATTTCTTGAACGAAGTGATTGAAAATCTACTCCAAGAATTCTTGGTAATACACAAGAAGTCTGCCCCTTATCACCCTCAAGCTAATGGACAAGCTGAGAGCACTAATAAAATTTTATGCAATGTACTGACGAAATTAGTGAACACTAAACGCTCTGATTGGGACAAACAGCTACACCATGCTGTTTGGGCATACCGAGTTGCCTACAAAACGGTACTCCAAGCCACCCCCTTTCAGATGGTATTCGGTCAAAACGCTGTGCTACCCTTGGACTTCCTGATTCCTACATTGAGAGTAGCACAAGAGTATGAATGGACAGGTCATGAGCTCTCCTCTAGGATCTTTGATCTTGAACGATTAGGAGAAACAAGACTGAGAGCCGCTGCAGGAATATATGCAGCCAAGAAGAGACAGAAGGCATACTTCGATGCCCATGTGAAGGATAAAGGCTTGAAAGCGGGAGATCTAGTCTTAGTCTATACACTGAAACAACACGCGAGGAAGCTAGAAAAGAGAGGCTACGGACCTATGATCATCAATAGGATCTCCACAAGTGGAGCAGTACAATTGGCCACATTAGAGGGTGATGTTCTCCCTAACTATATTAGCGGATGCAGAGTCAAGTTGTATCAGGAACCCCTCACGGAGGAAATGCTGAGCCGACTCAACACTGCTAAGAAACGCAAAGAGGAAGAAAAGCGAGTTAGAGAAGAAGCTCAAGCAGAAGCTTTAGAACGCATCAGAAGGATGAAATTACGAAGGCAAGGTAGAGAGCAGCCTAGGACAAATGACTATGCAGATCAAGGATATCATATGGCAATGTGTGAAGTCGCAGGAACCAGCTCACCTAGGATAACTGATCGACGTCCTTTCGTAACCCTAGATATAGGACAAGGAAAAAGTGCAAGGACTGTAAGAGCCTTGATTGACTCAGGTGCAGCCACTAGTGCGGTTAAAGTGTCTTACTGTCAAGAGTTACAGTTAACTGTCAATCCTGTGGAAGCATATCTCATAGGATTGGGAGGCGTGGAAACCCCTTGTATGGGCGAGGTGGAACTTCCCCTCTACATTCATGATGAAGCAATGACAGTTAAAGTACTAGTGTGTCAGGATGAGGATCTCACTGAACCTCTTGTCTTGGGTCAAGATTGGATTTATGACCAAGCAGTCAATTTAAACCTAAGAAGTGGACTTCTCCAGGTTTGGATCAATCATAGTCGAGTTACAGTAGAATTAGACAATGGAGCACTCAATGAACTAGGAAAGGCACAGACTCCTGGTCCTTCCAGGGGTACACATGAAGATGACCATGCTGTTCTTGTCCAAAACTATGTGTTGCAGAGGAATGATATTTGCAAAAAAGAAGTCAGGAATGCAACGGAACTCCCTTCTTTTCCAAAGGCTAGAAGGAGGCAGCAACCCAAGGTGGATCAAAGGCAGAAGAAGCAGAGTACTACCTATGTCCGAGATCAAAAGTACCTGCGCAGCAAAATGGCCCAGAAAATAAACCAGGTGTGGGTGCGGAAAGGCGAACAACCGGTTGCACTACCGTCAACTACAGGGGCAAAGCCTCTTATTAGTGACCAACAACACGACGCTAATAAGAAGTCTTTCAGAAATTCTTCTGCTAAAGTAAAATCTATTTGGGTGCCCAAGAAGTCGATGAAGGCAAGCCCACAATCAAGACAAATTTGGGTGCCTAAGGCTTGCTTGATGGCACAAGTCGCTACGCTGAGGCCACAACCTAAACAGCATAACGCAGCTACGCATACTGCCAGTATTCACTCGTTCTCAACGCTCATGAACACACCAAGACCCAAGAGCGTGCATGTAATCAATTGTAAATGGGTCCCAAAAAGGCCTCGTTTTCAAACCACGACACCGCGGAAGCTCTCTAGAGACTCTCCGAAACCGAAAACAAAGCCCATTCACTGCATTTGGCAGCCTAGGGCCTGTAATAAACCCCCCGACCCCAATTTGTAAATTCATGCCCACTTACTAACTGCAGTAGTCTCCTAGGACAACACAAGCACTAACTACACACACTGTCTTCATGCACTTACTAACCACTAACTCACCATCCACCTCATGTTAATGTTGTAACGGGGACAACACAAATTTATTCTGTCCATTACGATGTTAACACTGGGTTCTATATTCTCACAGAACCAACCAGCAAACAGGGCCATGGCAGAAGCAGGTACCAGTTCTCAAGCCGGATCTGGTGCCCAGATTGTGGACATAGAAACACTTCTCCTTGAGCCACGTCTCACCGCAAGACCGCAAGAGCTTCAAGCAGTGCATGTGCTCCCCATCCAGGATCCTCCTCAAGGACACACTTCTCAAGTAGGTAAGCATGCGCATTGGTTCAGTGATGTTGTTGGACCACTGGGCGATGGAACCTATTTCTGGGAAGCAGAATTGGAATTCAATGGCAAATGGGGTCGATACCACTTTTTCACACGCGAGTTTGAAAGCTATCAAAACGCCGAAGTTATGAGATCAGTTTGGATCAAAGCGGGTGTGGACAGTTATTTTAGGACTCACTTACCAAAGCCGGATTTTTTACGATGTTCATATCTGATCAGTACAATCACGCCAAGCAGGGCCAAGGGAGGCGACAGCACCTTTGTGTTGCCATCACTGCTGCCGGGCAATGAGCTTAAAAGATTCAAGTTGACCCTCAATCTGGTAAGAGAAGCATTGGGTATGTATGGCATGCACATCCCAACAGAAAAGGAAACCATGGTTCCAGGTCGAATGAAGCACAAAGATCTTAATAAGCTGAAGGACATGGTAGCGATGACACCTACCATTGCGCTTCACCTGCGAACCATCATGCAACATTTTGCTTTTCCCACCCAAGAACGATTCACCATGCCTCCGAAGAAAATATGGTTCAGCTTGTATCTAGCAGAGACAGAAAGCCTGCCCATCAATGTGCCCCACTGGATCATAGATCAGATCCACCTAGCGCATCAAAGGTGGAACAAGAAACAGAAGAATGTGCTCCACGGGTGTTGTGCTCTGACCAGAATAATCTATAGATGCTTGGCTTATGACGTGCCTGTTCAGCGGGCACTCGTATGGTCCCGAGTCCAAGAATTCCAGAGAAGACTATCAGCAGCAGGTCCCCCATCAAAGAAGATGAGGGGGGGAGTCCAACTACCCTGTGCCCAACCAAGGGGAGCTACCGCTACACCAGAAATCACCCCTCCCCAGACACGACGAGTTAGGCCATTCACAATCCGGCTACCAAGACCAAGCACAGAGGGGCCTAATCTGGTGTTTCCACCCATTCCATCCGATTTGGAATTTCCGCAGGGATTTACTCTTGAGGACCTCACGGATGAAGAAATTGCCAGATTAATCTATGACTCTAACCTCGAAGCTGAAGCAGCGCGAGCTCAGGAACCACCACCCCAAACAACATCGGCCCCCACCCAACCACAAGTTGTAGAAGTCGATGTAGATGAACAAGAGGCAGGAGGAGATGAAGAAGAAGCCGACGAAGAACAACATCAAGAATATGACGAACTCTCCGAGTTAGCAAGTGCCCCAGCATATTCGGCACAAATCAAGAGACTATATCGAACCATGCGACTGGTTCAGGAACAGCATCAGATGTCTCTAGAACAGGGCAAAAGACTCATGAACGATTTGCTAGCTGAGGAAGGTGTGGACGAGTTGTTCATTGAGTCCATGAACCTTCATGCCGACGCCGTAGGACTGGACGAGGCCATTCATGAGGCAATGGCCTACATTCACAGGTTTGAAAAAAGGGTTCCCGTTCGTCCCAGGAGGTCCGGGAAGCAAATTCACATCAATACATCAGCACCAGGCGAGTCAGCGCAAGCAGAAGAATATCACGAAGCACCGTTGTCACCACCATCCCCACCTCACACTACACAATTCACTCCACCACAGGACACTAGCACTACCACATCCACTACCACTACCATTGTCATGGGCATCCCACTCTCCCCGGGAATCCAATTCGGGGGAGTCACCATGCCCACCTTCACCACCCTGTTCACCGATGTCACATCCACTCCACCCACGATTCCCATCTACACCGTCACTCAAACAGTTGACACGATGGAAACATCACCAGCCACAGCACCGCTCCCTCCCCCCATGCCACCTTCATCACCCATACCCCCTCCACCCACATCTCCACTTACATCCACATCATTCACCTCTCCCATTCCCGCCCCCATTCCCCCTGCATCTTCACCCCTCCCAGCATTATTTAATGTAAATAACATATTTTTAGCATTAAACCAATGTGTATACCAGCTCCAGAATGAGTACAAAGCTCTGGACAACCGGTATCAGCAACTGGAAACGCACCATCAGAACTTACAAAGACAATTTCACATTCTACAAACAGAAAATGCAGAACTGAATCAACGCTACACGACGCTTGAGCAGGCTCACCAAACATTATTGGAGGTACCCCAACCATCGACAGAATCAGGTGCCAAACAACTAGAAGCTTTGCTCGAGGTATACCAAGCCGATAATCTCAAAGTCCGCCGTAACCTGGCACTTCTCAGAAAACACATGGCGGCCGCCCTTGAAGAGAACAAGAGACTGCAGCAGCAAAACGAAGCAAATCTAGAAGCAGCAATGGAAGGCTCTCCCCACAAAATTGATCCAGAGCAGTTTAAAGCTGTGCCCTCAGAGACAATGAAGACCATCTTGGACAGCTACGCAGATCTATTAGAAGCTCATGATGACTTGGAAAGGGAGCGTGATGCGCTGCGCAATCAACTCGAAGAGCAACAGACAGCACCCAAAGTCACAGAAACGACCACGACTTCAGAGGAAGTCAAGGCATTGAAAGAGCAGGTGGCCAAATTACAGGCAAGATTACTCACACACGAAAGGCAGCCCTCTCCAGTTGTCGAACCAGAACCCGAAGATTTGGTACCCATCGAGGTAGATGAGACGTATGAGGAACCATACGTTCCTATGCCAATGCCAGGTGGTGAGCAAACCGCAGAAGGAATGGATACGTTAGAAATTGAAGTACCTGAGTGGCTCCAAACACTAGAGAAAACAGCATCAACTCATGAAGATCGAGTGGCAGTTCAAATCCAATCTATGGCAAAGATAGAGGACACTATTATTAAATCAGAATACTTCCGCAGCATGTCCCACCATAGATGGATAGGAACCAATGATGATCAATACGTGCCATATTGTATACTCCTGGCGGACTACAATGCAGAAATCCAACATAGATGTGGCAAACCTCCAACGTTTGCTACACAATTTGGGCCAGATGATATCCCAGAGAGCGCTAAAAAAGGATCCATTCATCAACCCACTTGGAGGATCCGACTCCTCGAAACCTACCCGGAGATGGTTCGCACCTGGACGAATATGCCTCTTTTTATTAAATATAACCCTTGTTATGTTCCTGTACTCCGCAGACGCACATGGCCAGAGTTTACCATTGCAGTCAAGAATATCAAGGGATGCGCCAAATGGTTAAACTACGTCTATCTAGCACCCCCTCAAGGGCCTCCCACCGTCAATTACATGATTTCCACTATACGGCACTGGAGCATCCGATTAAGGAATACCCCTGATGTAATGGCCCAGATGTGCATGAAAATTTTTGAGTTAATGCTCATTACATTCAGGACATTCAAGAATATCAAGGACCCACACTTCTCAGGCGTCGGATTCCTTACAGGAAACCAAGATTTAGTTTATGACATGAGCACCACTCCTTCCATAGAGGTGATATACGCTTGGCACGCCAGAATAAAATATCTCCCAGCCTGCTTTAAACAAACATTCGAAGAGATGTTCATAACAGGGTTCTGGGAATACCACTCAGAAATATTTGTACCCAGACCCTCACATCTCCTCCATTTATTTGCTGTGGAGCGAACCATTCACTCAGAGCAGTTACGGGTGCCACATCCAGATGTCCCAGGGCCAGTCAATTGGGATGCATTGCTGACAGATCTAGCAAGGGGACTCAGGTTAGAAGAACACCACCTCGCCGCCGATGTTGTACAATACTATGTCCAAAAAGCAGCTAGACAAGGGTCTGTCAGGGGCGACAGACGCGAGAGTGGGGGGGGTGTTGGCAGTAGCCTTGGTACACCAGGACGTACAAGACATGAAAGTCAAAGAAGGGAGTCAGAGCGAAGGGACAGCACAAGCAAACAGGGCAGTCAAAGAAGATCTGGCAAGTAGGCCAATATTTTTTCAAGACATTAATGCAAATCAAAGAGATGGACATGCAGGGAGGAAGAGCAAGTAGGGAGCTCGAAGATATGTATGGCAGATCACTAGAAGAAATCCCTACAACAACAGTGATTTTTATCACTAACAATCATTGTAAATATCATTTCACCTTTTTGTAGCTCCATTTTGTGCAAGCCAAGGAGTCCTTGAGCTTGAGGAGCCTTAGAAGTAGTTGCGTACCAATTTTCGTATTTTTTAGATCTCGTTTGAGCCCCCAAATAAGCCCTGGAACCTAATTTTTAACTAGGCCGGACACTAGGTCTGGACAGGACCAAAAGCTAGTCAAAAACTATAAAAAGGGCTAGAGAGCTCATTTTTGAGGTTAGATTGTAATTGAAACGAACTTGTAAGAGCTTGTGAAAGTAATCTAAAGAACTCCATTGATTCTCTCTCTTTGTCTTGCCGTGTGTGCGCGTGTGTGTGTATGTGTGTGCATGCTTGTGTGCTTCTCACTCACGCACTTGTGCCGCCACTTGCTCGAGGTCTTCATACCATCCTCACGTCTTCCCGGATTGACATTAAAGGAGGTGCTACTCATCATTGAGCTACACATGTTCATGTGGATGCATCCAATTATGCCATTGGATGCGTGCTTGCACAACCTACTGGTGAAGGTAATATGGATCTTCCAATTGCCTATGCCAGTAGACAATTGAATGCAGCTGAACGGAATTACACCACTGCAGAGCGAGAAGGTTTAGGCATGGTATATGCAGTTAAGAAATTTAGACACTATTTGCTTGCAAATAAGTTTAAATTTTTTACTGATCATCAGGCATTGCTATACCTCGTAAACAAGCCATGCAATACAGGAAGATTAGTGAGATGGTTTCTCTTGCTCATGGAATATGACTTTGAGGTTGTGGTAAGGAAAGGGAGGACTCATTTAAGAGCAGATCATCTCTCTAGGCTCACATCGGGAGAAGCCCCACAAGGCGTATCAGATGACCTTCCTGATGCTTACTTGTTTAATTTGGAAGTTGTACCGCAGTGGGCTAAGCCATTGGTACCAGTATTGACATACGGGCCTAATCATCCAATGGTGAACACACGGAATAGAGAGGTTGTAAAAGCCCAAAAGTACCACATCATGGCTGGAAGTATGTACAAGCACACAGATCAAGGAATCTTGGCTTGTTGTGTGGAGGAGGACGAGTACAATAAATGGTTGCATTTAGCACATGTAGGTGCATTAGAGCAACACTACTCAAAGCAACGAACCTTACAGACGCTACGGAGACTCGGAGTACATTGGCCAACTATGGAAGTTGATGTCCAAAGGTTGTGCAAGGAATGCCCAATCTGCTACACTAAACCACCTCTGGAACATGCCACTCTTTATCAAGTGTCCATAGTGCCAGATTGGAGTGAACCACTAGTTTCCTTCCTGAGGATGAAAACCTTCCCTCTGGATATGACCTTGGCTAGGAAAAGGAGTTTAGAACAAGAGGCCCAGGATTACTCACTCATTGGTGATAATCTATATAAGCGTGGTAAAGATGGATACCTAAGGCTATGTGTCCATGAAAGTGAATATCTCAAGATCTTGGAAACTGCTCACCAAGGCGTAGCAGGAGGACACTTTGGACCAGATCGGGTGATCAAGGCAATACTATTTGCGGGCTTCTGGTGGCCTACCCTTCACATGGATGCACATACCTATGTGAAATGGTGTGATGTCTGTCAGCGAACTCAGTATCCCATACGCAAAGATGAGATGCCACTGAAACCTATGATGGGTGGACGTGCGTTCTCTAAGTGGGGAATAGACTTCGTAGGTCCTATTAATCCCCCAGCTAAGGGTTCTCATGCGGAATACATCATTGTTGCAACAGACTATCTAACTAAGTGGGTAGAGGTAAAAGCTACGACAAAGAATGACGCTCAGACAACTGCTAAATTCTTGTTTGAGAATGTATTCACGAGATATGGGCTACCTATAGAACTTGTAAGTGATAGAGGCACTCACTTCTTGAACGAAGTGATTGAAAAGCTACTCCAAGAATTCTTGGTAATACATAAGAAGTCTGCCCCCTATCACCCTCAAGCTAATGGACAAGCTGAGAGCACCAATAAGATCTTATGCAATGTACTGACAAAATTAGTGAGCACGAAACGCTCTGATTGGGACAAACAGCTACACCATGCTGTTTGGGCATACCGGGTCGCCTACAAAACGGTACTCCAAGCCATCCCCTTTCAGATGGTATTTGGCCAAAACGTGGTGCTACCCTTGGACTTCTTGATTCCTACATTGAGAGTAGCACAAGAGCACAAATGGACAGGTCATGAGCTCTCCTCTAGGATCTTTGACCTTGAACGATTAGGAGAAACAAGACTAAGGGCGACTGTAGGGATATATGCAGCTAAGAAGAGACAAAAGGCATACTTTGATGCCCATGTGAAGGATAAGGGCTTGAAAGCAGGAGATCTAGTTTTAGTCTATACACTGAAACTACACGCAAGGAAGCTAGAAAAGAGAGGCTACGGACCTATGATCATCAATAGGATCTCCACGAGTGGAGCAGTACAACTGGCCACATTAGAGGGTGATGTTCTCCCAAACTATATTAGCGGATGCAGAGTCAAGTTGTATCAGGAACCCCTCACGGAGGAAATGCTCAGTCGACTCAACACTGCTAAGAAACGCAAAGAGGAAGAAAAGCGAATTCGAGAAGAAGCTCAAGCAGAAGCTTTAGAACGCATCAGAAGGATGAAATTAAGAAGACAAGGTAGAGAGCACCCTAGGCAAGATGCATACGCAGATCAAGGATATCCTATGGCCATGTGTGGAGTCGCAAGAACAAGCTCGCATAGGATAATTGATCGACGTCCCTTCATGACCCTAGATATAGGACAAGGAAAGAGTGTAAGGACCGTAAGAGCCTTGATTGACTCAGGTGCAGCCACTAGTGCTGTTAAATTGTCTTACTGTCAAGAGTTGCAGTTAACTGTCAATCCTGTCGAAGCATATCTCATAGGACTGGGAGGCGTGGAAACCCCTTGCATGGGCGAGGTGGAACTTCCCCTCTACATTCATGATGAGGCAATGATAGTTAAAGTACTAGTGTGTCAAGATGAGGATCTCACTGAACCTCTTGTCTTGGGTCAAGACTGGATCTATGACCAAGCAGTCAACTTAAACTTAAGAAGTGGACTTCTTCAGGTATGGGTCAATCATAGTCGAATTACAGTAGAGTTAGATAATGGAGCACTCAAGGAACTAGGAAAGGCACAGACTCCTGGTTCCTCCAGGGGCGCACATGAAGTTGACCATGTTGTTCTTGTCCAAAATTATGTGTTGTAGAGGAATGATATTCTCAAAAAAGGATTCAGGGATGCAACGGAACTCTCTTCTTTTCCAAAGGCCAGAAGGAGGCAGCAACCAAAGGTGGATCAAAGGCAGAAGAAGCAGAGTACTACCTATGCCGGAAATCAAAAGGACCTGCGCAGCAAAATGTCTCAGCAAGTGAGCCAAGTGTGGGTGCGGAAAGGCGAACACCCGGTTGCACTCAAGCCAACCACACGGGCAAAGCCTTTTATTAGTAACCAACAACACGACACTAATAAGAAGTCTTTCAGAAATTCTTCTGCTAACGTGAAATCTATTTGGGTGCCCAAGAAGTCGATGAAGGTTAGCCCACAATCAAGACAAATTTGGGTGCCTAAGGCTTGCTTGCGGGCGCAAATAGCTACGCCGAGGCCACAACCTATATAGCGTAACCCATTCACTCGCACAGCCAGCATTCACTCGTTTCCAACACTCAGGAACACACCAAGGCCCATGAGCACGAACATAATCGCTTGTAAATGGGTCCCTAAAAAGCCTCATTTTCAAGTCGATACACCTATAAAGCTCTCTAGAGTCTCTACAAAACCAAGAACAAAACCCATCCACTGCATTTGGCAGCCTAAGACCTGTAATAAACCCCCTGACCCCAATTTGTAAATTCATCCCCACTTACTAACTTCATTAGTCTCCTAGGACTACCCAAGCATTAACTACACACACTGTCTTCGTGCACTTACTAACCACTAACTCACTATCTACCTCATGTTAATGTTGTAATGGGGACAACAACGGATTTATTCTGTCCATTACGATGTTAACACGTGGTTCTATATTCTCACAGAACCAACCAGCAAGCAGGGCCATGGGAGAAGCAGGAGGTGCCAGTTCTCAAGCCGGATCCGGTGCACAGATTGTGGACATAGAAACACTCCTCCTCGAGCCACATCTCACCGCAAGGCCGCAAGAACTTCAAGCTGTGCATGTGCTCCCCATTCAGGATCCTCCTCAAGGGCACACTTCTCAAGTAGGTAAACACGCTCACTGGTTCAGTGATGTCACTGGACCATTGGGCGATGGAACCTATTTCTGGGAAGCTGAATTGGAATTTAATGGTAAATGGGGACGTTACCACTTTTTCACGCGCGAGTTCGAAAGCTATCAAAACGCCGAAGTCATGCGATCAGTATGGACCAAAGCCGGCTTGGACAGTTATTTCAGGGCCCACTTACCAAAGCCGGATTTCTTACGCTGTTTGTATCTTATCAGTACCATCACTCCGAGCAGGGCCAAGGGAGGCGACAGCACCTTTGTGTTACCCTCACTGCTGCCGGGTCATGAGCTTAAAAGATTCAAGCTGACACTTAATCTGGTACGAGAAGCACTGGGCATGTATGGCATGCACATCCCTACGGAAAAGGAAACCATGGTTCCAGGTAGAATGAAACACAAAGATCTTAATAAGCTGAAGGACATGGTGGCAATGACACCAACCATTGTGCTTCACCTGCAGACCGTCATGCAACATTTTGCTTTCCCCGCCCAGGAAAGATTCACAATGCCCCCAAAGAAAATATGGTTCAGCTTGTATCTGGCAGAGACGGAAGGCCTTCCCATCAATGTGCCACATTGGATCATAGATCAGATCCACCTAGCCCATCAAAGGTGGAACAAGAAGCAGAAAAATGTGCTTCATGGATGTTGCGCTCTAACAAAGATAATCTACCGATGTCTGGCCTATGATGTGCCTATTCAGCGGGCACTCATATGGCCCCGCGCCCAGGAATTCCAGAGAAGACTATCAGCAGCAGGTCCCCCATCAAAGAAGATGAGGGGGGGAGTACAATTACCCTGTGCTCAACCTAGGGGAGCCACCACTACACCAGAAATTACCCCTCCCCAGACACGACGTGTTAGGCCATTCACAATCCGGCTACCAAGACCAAGCACAGATGGACCTAATCTGGTATTTCCACCCGTCCCATCAGATCTGGAATTCCCACAGGGTTTTACTCTAAATGATCTCACGGATGAAGAAGTAGCCCGACTGATCTATGATTCTAATCTCGAGATGGAAACAGAACGTGCTCAGGAACCACAACCCCAGACAACAACAGCAGCCCCCACCCGACCAGAAGTGGTAGAAGTCAACGTCGAGGAACAAGAGACAGAACAAGAAGAAGAATCCTACGAGGAACAAGAATATGACGAGCTTTCAGAGCTGGCAAGTGCCCCTGCGTATTCGGCACAAATCAAAAGACTATATCGAACCATGCAACTAGTTCAAGAACAGCATAAGATGTCACTGGAATCGGGCAAGAAACTCATGAACCAGTTGCTAGCTGAGGAAGGTGTGGACGATTTGTTCATTGAGTCCATAAATCTTCATGCCGACGCCGTAGGAGTGGATGAGGCCATCCATGAGGCAATGGCCTACATTCACAGATTTGAGAAGAGGGTTCACGTTCGTCCCAGGAGGTCCGGGAAACAAATTCATATCAATGTATCAGCACCAGGAGAGAAACGCAAGCAGACGAACATCAGGAAGCACCACTGTCACCACCATCCCCACCTCGCACTACACAATTCACTCCACCACATGACACTAGCACCACCACGTCCACTACCACCACCATTGTCATGGGCATCCCAATCTCTCCGGGAATCCAATTCGGGGGAGTCACCATGCCCACTTTCACCACTCTTTTCACTGATGTCACATCCACTCCACCCACGATCCCCATCTACACCGTCACTCAAACAATTGACAATATGGAAACATCTCCTGCCACAGCACCGCTCCCTCCCCCCATGCCACCTTCATCTCCCATACCCCCTCCACCCACATCTCCACTTGCATCCACATCATTCACAACTCCCTTTCCCGCCCCCATTCCCCCAGCATCTTCACCTCTCCCAGCATCATTTAATGTAAATAGCATATTTTTAGCATTAAATCAATGTGTATATCAGCTTCAGAATGAGTACATAGCTCTGGACGGCCGGTATCAACAACTGACAACACACCACCAGAACTTACAAAGGCAATTTCAAATTCTACAAGAGGAAAATGCAGAAGTGAATCAATGCTATACAACGCTTGAGCAGGCTCACCAAACACTATTGGAGGCACCCCAACCATCGACAGAATCAGGTGTCCAACAACTAGAAGCCTTGCTCGAGGTATACCAGGCCGATAACTTACGAGTCAGACGCAACTTGGCGCTACTCAGGAAACATATGGCCACAGCACTGGAAGAGAACAAAAGACTGCAAAAACAAAATGAAGAGAATCTGGAAGCAGCAATGGAAGGCTCTCCCCACGAGATAGATCCAGCGCAGTTCAAAGCAGTCCCCACGGAGACGATGAAAACCATTTTGGAAAGCTATGCAGATCTCCTAGAAGCCCATGATGACTTGGAAAGAGAACGTGATTAGAAAAACTCTAGGAAAAGAAATTGGTAAAAGCAGAAAAACACTACAGTCTGGTACACTGTCAGTTCATTCCGGTGATATTCCGGTGATAGAAACACCAACTGGCGGCCAAGGATTAGCATTTTTTGCGGAATCCTCAGCCCGACCCGCGTGCTTAGAAGAAAATATTGGACATCCAGAAGGAAGGAGAGCTATTTGAAGCAGAGATCCGAAGTATCCTCCGCAAAAACAGCACACCGGAAGGCACACCATCCGGCGATCCAGGTTCTGATAATTCAACTAATCAACCTCAAGATACATAAGAAGGACCAGATACACTCACGATGAACGGACAACAACAGCAACAACAGTTAGGTCAACCAAGGCCACCTCCAACAGGAGTAACATACACGAAATTTGGTGGATTCCCAGGGGATGACCCGGATGCTCACGTACGCACTTTCGAGATCAGTTATGCAGTCCTCAACCATCCACCGGATCAGGCATACAAGGCCATTGTTTTTCAATCTACACTGGTCAATGAAGCGGCTAGATGGCTTACGGAATACGACATTAATCATTTCGGTACCTATGATGCAGTACGAGATGCTTTTTTGCAACGATTCAGGCTAAAGAAGAATCCCGCCGAAATCTTTGATTATTTACAGAACAACCGACAGAAGGCGAATCAAACTGTCCAAGAATATGCTACACTTTTTAGAACACACTTGCGACAGATACCACAGGCCCACGCTAACTTACCGGATGACGTCATCACTCAGTGGTTTATCAATGGTTTAAACCCGCAATGACATTGGATGCAGTCATCGCCATGGCTCTGCAACTGGAATCCAAAGTCGGTGGATTTACAGAAGATCTAGAGTGGTTAAAGACGAACAAAACTATGACTGAAGATATAACCAGACAAGTATACTGTATCACATGCAAAAATTCAGGTCATACGAGTGCCAACTGTGCGCTAAATCAAAAGTTCTACGCTATCTGCAACATTGCCGGACACACCACCGGAAATTGTGTCTACAATGCCAGATTACAGGGAACAGCAACAATCAATGTTGTTATTCAAGAACATGGACAGGCAGCGAATCACTATGTACCTCCGCAACTGAGAAACAATCAACTGCAAGGATATCGAAACTACCGAGGACAGAGAAACAACAACTATAATGCAAACCGCTGCGAAAAATCCCAATTTACCACCGCCACGCTGTCATTTTTGTGGCGAATTCGGACACATTAGAAGATATTGCAAGGACGCAGCTGAGTATGATCAAAGGAAGAAGGAGCGGCAAAACCCAATGGCCAACATGGTACAAATTACACCGGTAGAAACGCAAACTGCTACAGTCCAGACCCGATCAGGTAAACAGCTGCAGTCAGCAGCAGAAGTATTTGAACCAGGGATACGAGAACAACATAGGATGTATAACAAAGCTAGCCACTGGACCGCCACAGAACCACCAGTGTTCCCAGAACCCATTCCGGTGACTCAGACCTCGTCAACAGAGGAAGGAACACAACAAAAGCAAGCAGCAGCGGAACCACCATCAGCAGTAGACATAACAGCAGATACTTCGACATCAGTAGAGACCTCAAATTCAAAAGAGCAGGATAACCAATCTCAGCAGGCCTGGGAAATTTTATCCAAGGCATCTATCACTCTGCCTCTCGGCCAACTATTAGCATTAGTACCTGGTGTTCGACAACAGTTCCAGCAACAGTTCAGTCCGGTACCTTCTTGTATTCCGGCGACAGCAGCAGTTCAACCAGAACCCGATTCTACGGTTGATCATTCAGTCCCCTTGATTACGGTATGGTATAAGAATCATAAAATTACACAGGTATTGATTGATGGAGGCTCTCGTGTCAACATTGCAACTACAGCCTTATGCAATAGGTTAGGATGGACTGAAATCAAACCAGTTCAATTTTTTGTCAGAATGGCGGACCAATCTAGAGTCCATCCTGTAGGACTTGTGAGAAATGTACCCATTACTTTACAAGGTACGACCTTCAAGATGAATTTTGTTATACTAGATCTGCCGGAATCCACTTTGGATTACAATCTTCTTTTTGGTCGACCTTGGCTGAAGCATGCGAAGGTAATACAAAACTGGTCTGCACAAGAGCTTACGTTCAAAGATGCCAACCGTAGATATGTAGTAAAATTAGATGCTATACAACCTTGCGAACTGCACGCCAGACCATATTTTGTTGAACCTGTCCACATGTTAGATGGACTATCAGATGATGAAGAAGAGGAATTTCTGAAGAGTAACGCTGATTTAATGACCTTAGGGACTGTTGATCTACAGTCTGTACTAGATAACTTGAGTACTTCAGTATGTACAGTTACACCAATCACCCAAGAAACTAAGCAGGAAGATAGGGTGCCAACACATGACAATGAAATACATTCACTATTCCGGTCGACAGACGACACAGAGAAACTGCAACAGTTTTATGTCTTCGAAGACCAGTTGATCTCGTACAATCTAGGAGACGAAGATCATCCACGACCTATAAAGA
Source organism: Ceratopteris richardii (assembly GCA_020310875.1). Classification (NCBI taxonomy): domain Eukaryota; kingdom Viridiplantae; phylum Streptophyta; class Polypodiopsida; order Polypodiales; family Pteridaceae; genus Ceratopteris; species Ceratopteris richardii. The sequence goes on along the minus strand of CM035409.1, from coordinate 208,510,067 downwards.
TAAGGCAAAACTTACCGGAATTATTTAAGGCTGATCTGATTCGACTACTTCGTGAATTCTCAGATGTCTTTGCCTGGGATTACAAAGATATGAAAGGATTAGATCCGTGCATATATCAGCACAGAGTCATGCTGAAGCCCGAAGCTAAACCGAATAGGCAGCCCAGCTATCGGATGAATCCCAATTACGCATCTCAGGTAAAAGCCGAACTTGACAGATTATTAAAGGTAGGATTCATCGTACCAGTAGAACATGCTGAATGGATTTCACCAATTGTGATTGTGCCAAAGAAAAATAAGCAACTACGAATCTGTGTAGACTACCGAAAATTAAACGCAGCAACAGTAACAGATCCTTTTCCGATCCCATTTCTGGATACCATGCTTGATAGGGTAGCAGGCCACGAAATGTATTCATTTTTAGACGGATACAGCGGTTACAATCAGGTTAGAATGGCTGAAGCAGATATTCCAAAAACTGCCTTCATTACCAATTGGGGTGTCTTTGCTTGTACGGTAATGTGGTTTGGATTGAGAAACGCACCAAGCACCTTTCAGCGATGTATGCAGGAGATTTTCTCTCCTTATCTCAATTCGTTTATGCAAGTATATCTCGATGACTTCTCAATTTTTGGAAAGATGATGGCACATTTGCTTCATCTACGGTGCTGCTTCCAAAAATGTCGAGACTACAGACTCTGCCTGAACCCAAGCAAATCTGTGTTTGCCGTTTCATGTGGCAAACTACTTGGTCATATTGTATCTGCCCAAGGTATCCGAGTAGACCCGGACAAGATTTCGGCAATTCTAGAAGCCCCAGTACCCGCCACTCCAGAAGAAGTAATGCGTTTTATGGGTCAAGTACGGTGGCACGGCAGACACTTACGGTGGCTTGCTCATCTGGCTGTACCCCTGAATAGACTAAACACCAAAACTCCACGACAGTTCGAATGGACTCAAGAATGCCAAACTACATTTGATCGACTCAAGTATCTATTGACGCAGGCCCCAATCCTACAACCACCGGACTGGGACAATCCGTTCCATGTTTTTGTCGACGCTTCAGATATTGCAATCGGCAGCATTCTAATGCAGCAAACACATAAGTGGTTTCGCCCTGTCTATTACGCCAGCAGAAGGCTTGCACCGGCAGAAAAGAACTATTCTACCACTGAAAGAGAATGTCTAGGGTTAATTTACTCCATCAAAAAGTTCAGACATTATTTATTAGGCCGGAAATTTACCTTTCATGTGGATCATGCTGCCTTTGTCTATCTAGTGAGACAACAACATCTAGGCGGACGATTAGCCTGATGGGTGCTACTCTTGCAGGAATTTGATTATGAAGTCATTCACCGCCCCGGAAATGCACATGCCTTAGCAGATTTCTTATCTCGCCTAGATTCTGGTGAAGCTCCGATAGGCATAGATGACACTACTCCAGCAATTTATTGTTCTGAACCACTGACCGATGAGACTGCGGAATTACAAGCAACACCTACATATTATGATCAGATTCTAACTTTTCTCACCGAAGGATGCTTTCCATCTGAGACTACCAAGGCAGTTCGAAGGAAAATGGCGATCTTTAGCCGTCGATTCCGGCTAGTTGCAGGAGAATTATATTATGTAGATCACACCGGAATCTTACTTCGATGTGTTCCTCCGCACAAAATTAACTCGGTCATCACGATGGCTCATTCAACCCCTACTGGTGGTCACTTTGCCAAAGATCTAACTCACCGGAAAATTCTGCAAGGAGGTCTCTGGTGGCCTACTATGTACCGAGATGTTGCCCAATTCGTCAAAAACTGCGATAACTGTCAAAGGTCTGGACAACCACTGCAACGACACTTCTTTCCCTTGCAGCCTATTATGCCACTCGAACCATTTCAGAAATGGGGATTAGATTTTATCGGTCCAATCACACCTCCAGTAGTCTTCAGTAACAACAGATACATACGAACTTGTACAGACTATGCAACGAGATGGGAAGAAGCTTGGGCTTTACGGTCTGCTACAGCAGTTGCAGTAGCCAAATGTCTGTTAAATGATGTCTTCCCACGATTTGGCTTACCACTCAAATTGGTGACAGATCAAGGTACTCACTTCGTAAATCAATTAATGAAGGTACTCACCCAATCATTCCAGGTGACACATAAACTCAGCTCTCCATATTACCCTCGCGCCAATGGTTTGGCCGAAAGTACAAACAAATCACTATTGAATATACTCCGGAAACTGATCACGGAAGCACCGGAAAGATGGGATCAACTACTACCTGCAGTATTATGGGCATACCGAACTACATATAAGGTAACAACAGGTTTGACACCTTTCAAACTAGCTTATGGTTTAGAAGCAATAGCACCCATGGAAATAGTTATCCCAAGCCTGCGTGTAGCAATCACCCAGAAAATGCTACCAGAAGAGTCGCTGACAGCACAAATGGACGCACTCAAGGAACTTGATGAGCACCGATGGCTCAGCTTTTTAACCATGCGCGAAGTACAACTAAGGCAAGCCAAGACACACGATCGATATTTGAAGACCCCAATCTTTTTGGTAGGTCAGCTTGTACTCTTCTATAACGCAAAATCCGATAGAGCAGCAGGAAAGTTCAAACTACGCTGGTTCGGTCCCTTTAAGATCTCAGAACAAGTCGGTCTGGCAACTTTTCGGTTGACCACATTGACTGGAAATCCACTCCCCAAGGTAATTAATGGGTCGAAGTTACGGCCATATCATCACACCACTAGCCCGCATTAAGGTTTCAACGATGGACCGCGTTTTGTTTAAACTTTTCTTTTCCTTCTTTTTTGCTTTTTATAAATAGCCGCGTTTTGTACGATCTTGATATAACCAGCCGCCCTCTTAACAGTCACTCGAGTATGCACACCTGCATGAAAACCAGTACTATTCCCGCACCACACAATGATATTCCACCCCTTTCCCCCACCGTAGTGTTTCTATTTAAACTCTGTCGACGACGCCGAAATAAGCTATTGTGTTGCATGCTAGTATTCTGAGCCCTCGTGCATTCTGCATCCGTGCTCATCATATACCTCAGTAACCGCCATGGAAGCAATAGCCAACTATGCGGCCTTCCGCGACGGTATCCCTACCGAGGTAGGTGAATACCTGCATTGCAGAGGGTTGGCTAACTTCGCTGAGTTGCCTTGGCACTCGGTGGAAGCCCATCCTTTCTTCACACAGATCATCACCGCTATTGCTAGTCGCCCGCCACCGAACGCCAATGGGTTTTCCTCTCACTCCCTTCGCAAACTGTCATCACCTTCCAAGCCTTCGCTGAAGCCTATCGCCTCAACCCGCAAGGCCGTGAAAATGGCCCGAGTATTCCCATTGCCCACATGAATGAACTATTCCCCCGCTCCTCGTCCAACGAATACGCCATTCTCTGCCACCCTGAACCCGAACGATCCGCTCTGCAATTCTTAGTCGCCATACTTAACCTGCAGAAACGCACTTATGGCATTTCACGACCATTTTATTCCGCTTTAGAATTAGTTGTCCAGGAACCCGTCAACTTTGCATCATATTTCTTCCTCAGAATCCATAAAGAATGTGTAGCCATCGTGAAGCAACTCCAAAAGGGTACCACCCCACGCTCTCGCCTTCCCCACATCATTTCATTCCTGTTCCCAGCCATCCTTGCCGCACAACCACCACCCCAAGGTCCCATTCTTAGGCACGAAGAATCAGGTCAACCTCTCGACGAAGAAGAAGAAGAAGATGAGGAGATCAACCAACTTTTTCGCAATAAGAGAATTCGGATCAGCTCCTCAGAAAGCGAAGCACAAGGATCCGCCGGACAAAATCAGGACACCCGAAACGCCGATCAAGAAGAGACCTTCCACGACACAGCCACTTCCATACACAACGAATCATCGGCCGACCACCACGACCAGCAGAAGCACACGGAAACAGAACCAGTCTCAACCAAAGAAGCATCAGCACGACGAGAAGATGACCAGCAGGTGATCGACAGCGCACTCAACACCCTACTGAAGGCCGTAGAATCCACCATCACTCATATTACAGGTGAACACCAACCCATCCATCAGGAAACCCACCCTACACCCCCTGGTCCTCACTCCCCACCCGTCAATCCTTTCTCGCCACCAATTTCCGTATCTTCTTCATCCTCCCCCAATTATTCACCCCCGACATCTCCCCAAATCCATACCCAAACCTCTACACCACCACAACACCCACTCCTCCTGTCCTGTGTTCCGATTTTTTCCGAACTGGCCAACATGGGCCAACTGCTCATCACCCTCTCACAACAACTTCCGGTACAAATGAGCGAGGTCGCCAACACCATTCGGCACGACCTGCAGCACAAAGTCGACCTCCTCGAAGCCGACATCATCCCACTCCAAGAAGAAGTCGACGCCGTAAAAGCAGAGAATCACCAATTACAGACACAACTAGCCGATCTCCAAGCCCAATTTTCGGCACAACAGGCCTTGATACAGCAGAAAGATGCGGCATTGGAGCAGCTCTCCGCCAAAGATCAGCTATTACACGCAGCACACGAAGAAATACGGGAACTCAAGACCGCCCTCCAAGAAAGAGAAGATATCAGCTCATCCCTCGAAGAAATGGTCGAAGAAACGAAGGCCCAGCTGCAGGAAACAATCCAAAAGAATCAAGACCAACAGCGAGAAGCAGCGCAAGTCCAAGATGAGCTACGCAGAGCTCAGGAATGTTTGGACGACGTCAACAGAATGCTGAGACGCCAATTAACCAGGGAAGCGAAACACCAAAAAGACCTGGCAGATGCTCGAAGAGAACGAGATGCATATTCCCGAACAATTGAATTTTAGAACCAGCAATTCGAGCGCCTCGATAACCAACTACGAAATCAAAAGGATCGAGTTACAGAGATGTAGCGGAAGGTCACCGAAATGAAGACATCCAAGGACGCTGCATTATCCAATGATTTCTATTTACAGGAGGCCTTTTTGCAGACCCAGGCCGAAAACTTGCTTACCGAAGCAATCGCGCTTAGCTCCGTCAGAATAGATGCGCAGGTTTTAGAACCCGACACGCTAAAGCAATTATTAGAAACCCTTAAGAAAAAAATAGCTCGCACATTTAGATTAGCCACGAATATGTACCTCGAAGGCATCATAGAAGAGTAGTCAAATTCGACAGTGCAAATTCATAATATTCGAAATGAGTATGATAACCAAGTTTTGTTTTATGATATTTTTCGCACATGAAAAGACTTGTTCAGTCTAGCATCGATCTACGGAATAACACGCAGCATAATGATTCTTACTCATGCGACAATTTTGATAAAGGGAAGGAAGAGTCATGTCCGAATGAAATACAATCATTCCAGCAAATGGCAGTTCAAGCCCTGGTGCTTATAAAATGCGTATGCATAGCATAGCATTCTTCACTACAGTATTCTGCGAGCTTCAGCGCTAGTTAGAAACTTCCAGCATATTCTTCTCGGCAACCCTTACAAGCATGTCTGAATCCTACATACTCAGATGGCAACTCAGGAAGCGCGCAAATACACAGAACCAGGTTGTCACGACAACAGATACTACCCTACAGGATAATGCAGATGACTCAGTAACTTATGCAACAGTAAAGATTCATCATAAATTTTCCACCGAATTTAAAATCGAGCTCGACATCCATTCGAGAAGGAATGAGAACTGGCTACGGCGGATAGGACTCCTCCAGTTTGCTCAATTACCATGGGAGCAGTGGATCCATAACGAAGATGCAGAGAATCAATTATATAGCATGCGACAAACAAAAGGCTTCATTCTAAATCAGGTACAATTTTCGCCACAGCTAGTCTCGGCTATATTTAAACTGCCACTGTATGATGATGCCCGATTTCCTAAATGTTCGACTGAAGACCTGAGAAATGAATTTGGCGACTGTGAAGGCCCCAGACGGTATTACATGTTGAAAAATGCCACATATCAGCGACGTGAACAATTTAAGTGGTACTTAGAGAAGCTCTGTTTCCTAGTTAAATTCGATTTAATGTCTAGAGAAAATTTTTCACCTTTAGTACATGCCGAAGGAGGTGGTAAGGTTAGCTGGACACACTGGCTGTATAACCACCTCTACACACAAATAATTGTTGGGGATAAGCGAAGATCCCACACCAACAGCAGACTAGCAGCCTATTTAGCTGCTATATTTAATTTTGTCCAATCAGTGAAGGATGAGAAGCTACACTGGTCCCCCCATTTTTATTCCGGTGATCATGAGATGATAGACACAGGACACCAAACAGAGCCCGAGGAAGCAGACCAAGTCTCCACTTCGTCTGCAAATTTCTTCCACACAGGTAATAGCGCACAGCACCAGACAGTAGGGACGCCGTTTCGGCTGTCAATTAAACGACGGATGGCAGACCACTTGCCCACTGCTAGTCTAGGGCAATTACCGGACGATCTCCAACCAGATTTTGTGACAGGGATGCAAAACAAATTACAAGAGGTTTCTCAATACTTGAGTCAACAAGAACAAGCGCTTCAGCACAAAAACGAATTACTATTCGCTACGATGACTAAGTCCAATTCATTACTAGAAAGAATGACACAGATGCAAAAGGAATTGGACGACAAAGAAGCTTTACTACAGGCGTTACAGAGTAACAACCGGCAACTAACGGCAGAATTGATCAACGCAAAAAAGTGTTTTCAAGAATTTCACCAGTGGCAGCAAACTATCCAAACACAGATTCAAGCCGAAATGTCGAGTTTTTCTACCCTAAATGCTAACCTGCAAGCCGAAAATGAAATTTTGCAGTCAAGAATACAAGTTTTGCAGGAATTCGAAAGGCAGATATTAAAAGATGAGGGCGTAGAACTGAATGCCACATTAATGACAAATGTGGACATAGACTTATTAAAACAGCAATTGGATAGTCGTGTTCAAAATATTTGGACACTTTTTCGCAGGAGATGGCTGGCTATACTTGTTCCTCCACTTGAACAAGTACGGTCAGAAATGATTCGGGAGCCAAACTCTGGAATAGGCCTACAGGCAACGCAAAAGGATGTTGAAGTCAGTAATGCACCTGCGGGTTCGAGTCCACCGTGTGTGCCAGTGTTAGAGGGCCGCCGAACCAGGACAAATGAACTCGGACAGGTGCCTTAAATGTAAAAGTGTTGGACGGCCGCCGAACAAGGACAAAAGTACGAGGACAGGGAGCTTAAATGAAAAAAGAATCTTTCAGGAAACGCGTAGGTAACTGCAGAAGTGCGCACCCTTGTAAAAAATCCTCTATTTAAGGCAATGAGAAAAAGAGCGGAGGAGAGCCCGGTTTTGTGGGAATTGCAGTGTGTTGTTTGATTGAGTCTCGTTTGAAAGTGCTGTAACGTATTGTGTGCGCGTGTATGTTGTTGAGAAGATAAGTTCTGCTTTGTTCTGTTCCGTCTGTACTCCGACTAGTCGATTATTCTCACCTTAGTACTGAGTGGCGAATCGGTTATATTGTGTTGCGAGTCTGTTCGGTGAATGATTGAGTGTGTCTCTGAGCGTGATCAAGTGCGGCATGTTATTTGGCAGTTCTTCGGCGAAGTAGGTTACGTGAAGAGTAATCTCGAACTAATTGTCTGTTAGTGTTTCTGTACGCGACCGAATTCGATACTGTAGCTGTGAATTCCGACTACGGGAAGATTAGTAGCTGTAATGGTCTGAATGTGAGTAGGACGTCGTTAGTTTATGGTTAACCGTTTATTACTAGGAAATTGATTGTTCGAGTCCTTGTAACTTTAAGGTATAATGTCTGGTTGGTATACCTATCTGCCTTGACGAAGTACGGATTAGGTGACATTGTTACAGAAGTATATGCTGCGCATAAATTAAGTAACCGAATTACTACCCTCAGTCTTGAAGTTCTAATTCCAGCACACTGAACAGTCTTCCGTTGTTCAGGGATGGACACTGAGCTAAGACGGCATGACATTAAGATTGTGAGTTAATTTGGGAAAATAGTACAGGGCCTCTGTCTAACAGACCCCTACCACTCCCAAGGACCCACGTGGCTAAGAGAACCATTGCGGTTAGGAAGAGTCGGACCCGGCTGAACTTGAAGTGTTTGAGTCGGAAAGTAGAAGTAACGAGTAAACGATAAACCGTGTAACGTTTAACAATGATATGGTGCAGATTTCTTGTGAATCACCATAAAATCCTATAACAAATATTCAATGACTTGGTTTAGAAAGTGAGTTCCGCGATCGCTCACTAATTCTATAGGCAATCCATATCTTGTAAAGACATTTCAAATAAGAATTTTGCAGTCGTGTGTGCATCATTCTTTTTTGTGGCTTTTGCCTCTACCCATTTGGTAAGATAATCCATCGCGACAATGATGTATTCCGCATGTGTACCTTTTGCAGGGGGGTTAATGGGTCCTACAAAGTCTATACCCCACTTAGAAAATGCACGTCCTCCCATCATGGGTTTCAATGGCATTTCATCTCTGTGAGTAGGAAACTGAGTTCTTTGGCACACATCATATCTCTTAACATAGGTATGAGCATCCATGTGAAGAGTGGGCCACCATAATCCTGCAAAGAGGATGGCTTTGATTATCCTTTCAGGTCCAAAATGACCTCCTGCAACAACCTGGTGTGCAGTCTCTAGTATGCTTAGATAATCGCTTTCATGAACACATTGTCTTAGATATCCATCTCGTCCTCTTTTGTATAGATTATCGCCAATAAGTGAATAGTCTTGAGCTTCCTGCTCCAGACTACGTTGTCGAGCTAAGGTCATTCCTTGAGGGAATGTGTTCGTCCTCAAGTATGTCACTAAAGGTTCACTCCAGTCTGGTGTGAGAGACACGTGATATAATGTTGCATGTTCTACTGGTGGTCTTTCACAACAAACATGGCATTCTTTACACAACTTGTAGACATTTGCTTCCATCGAAGGCCAATATACTCCTAGTCTATGCAGAGTCTGTAATGTTCGATGTTTTGAATGATGTTGCTTTAATGCACCTATGTGTGCTAAGTGCAACCAATTTGCATGTTCTAATTCATCTACACAACAAGCAAGAATCTTTTGATTATCCTGTTTATATATGCTTCCTGCTATGATTTGATATCTCTGAGATTTGGTAACCTCTCCTTCTTTGATCTTTATCCTAGGATTCTTGGGTCCATATGTGAGAATAGGGACTATAGGCTTAGCCCATTCTGGTGCTATCTCAAGATTAAACAAATATGCATCTAGTAATTCGTCCACTATTCCTTGAGGAGCTTCTCTTGAGGTTAATCTCGAAAGGTGGTCAGCTCTGAGATGTGTCTTTCCTTTCCTGACTACTACTTCAAAATCGTACTCCATGAGTAATAGAAACCAACGTATCAATCGTCTCGTGTTACATGGTTTGTTGACTAGGTACGATAGGGCTTGATGATCTGTAAAGAACTTGAATTTGTTTGCCAACAAGTAGTGTCTGAACTTCTTTACCGCATAGATCATCCCTAATCCTTCTCGTTCCTTCGTGGTGTAATTTCTTTCTGCTGCATTCAATTGTCTGCTCGCGTAAGCTATGGGGAGATCTATGTTATCTTCATTCGTGGGTTGTGCTAACACACATCCTATGGCGTAATTGGATGCATCCACATGTACATGGAATGGCTTACTCCAATCTGGGGTAGTCAATATAGGTGCTGAGCACAAACGTCGTTTAAGTTCATTGAATGAATTTTCACATTCATTTGTCCATTCGAAATTGGTTAAAAGAGAGTACAAAGGCTTGGCTATGATTGCATACATGTGTATGAATCTCCTATAATAACCGCAATGGCCCATAAATGCCTGTACCTCTTTCACATTAGTTGGTCTAGGTAATTCTGCAATTACCTTCACCTTTTCTTCGTCTGTAGAAATTCCATTCTTTGACACAATGTGTCCTAAAATTTTGCCTTGTCTGACCATGAAAATGCATTTTTCTGGGTTCAAACAAACCTGATATTCTCGACATTTGTCAAATATTTTTCTTAACTCAGGGATATGTGTCTGTCTTACATTTGAATGAGCACATATGTCATCGACATAAACTTCCAAACTCTTGCGTAAGAATTCTTTGAAAACATGACACATGAGTCTCTGGAAAGTGGCGGGTGCATTTGTTAAGCCAAAAGGCATCACACGAAATGCAAATATGCCCCATTCAGTGGCAAATGCCGTCTTGTGTTGGTCCTCTGGAGCAATGGCTACTTGATTATAGCCTGAGAAACCATCAAGGAAGCTGTAAACTTCCTTGCCCGCAACTCTTTCCAATAAGTGTTCCGTGATAGGAAGAGGATAACTGTCTCTAATCGTGGCGGCATTAACTTTTTTAAGGTTAATACACACACGCAATTTTCCATTCTTCTTGGGCACTACCACAATGGGGGATACCCATTCGGTATGTTCAATCTCATAAATGAATCCTGCTTCTATCAAGCGATCTATCTCCTCTTTAATCTTCGCAGCGTAGTTATCATTGTACTTGTACGGTTTCTGTTTTGTCGGTTTTGCTTTTGGAGTCATAAGGATTCTATGAGAACATATATCTGGATCTACTCCTTTCAAATCTTTGTAACTCCAAGCGAACACATCTCTATATTCGCGCAATAGGGCAACTAGCTCTTCTTCTTCTTCCTTCGTCAAATCATGCCCTATGTATGTACATTTTTCTTCTTCTCCTTCTATGGCTACTATTATTTTCTTGGTTTTCTCTCGGTTATCATATACTTGTCCGTCATTCACCTTTCTATTAGGCATTCGTACCATGATTCTTCTATCTTCGATTTCATATTTCTTGAAGTTCTCGGGTACTTCAAACAAAGATTCTTCTTTTTCTGACATGGTTTCTTTCTTCTTTCTTTTCTTTCCTTTACTCTTAGTAGTCACTTCTGTGGCTAACCTCACTGTTGGTGCAATTCAAGCCATCACACTTGGCTAGGACAATTGATTTGAAGACTCCACATAAGGGAAGACCCATAGGAACTTATGCTTAAAGTTTCTTACCATTTACTTTTTTGTAAAAGTCTAGAATGACTTGGCATCTCATGTAATCATACCAACTTGATTAGTCGTGGATTCTTAGTTGAGTTAATGGAGAGAATATCTCCCTACTTTTAGTAGAGATATTCTAGGGAGCCTACATTTGAATTTCAAATTCAAATCATAGTACAACTCCTATAAAAACTACAAGCAAAAAGTCGCGGGTGTCCATCATCAATCCCGAGGCTATTCTGTACCATTCATTGAGTGTATAAGACTTACTCCATAGCTTACACCTCTGAGTACCATTGTGCTATGTCTATCATGCCAATGGGAATGTACATTCATATGATATAATACAAATACTTACATTCATCATCTCTGTTTTGTCTGAGTCTTCTACTCCAAGTCTGTCAACTTCCAAGGAGCATTTCTCAGTACTCACTGAATCAAATCAAGAGTTTAATAGCTCCTTGGAACCAGCTCAAGGTCTTCTACAAGCATACAAAATTTCAGAAGATTCCATTCAGCCATTTGCGAGAAATCGGCTTCGAAGTCACCTCTGGTCTATCTCTGCAACTCTCCTAAAAAGTCAGGGGTAATCATGATTTGCTAAATCAATTTCTCTGGATGTGGTTTATCATTTCTTCTCATTCCACTTGCAAATGGTAGCTTATTAAGGTACTTTAATACTCCCAAAAGGAATTGTTTCAATTGCAAGTGTGCTGGTCACACTGAGCATAATACTGAGCAGGTATCATTACAAAAATAGCAAGTTTTTGGATTTGTGAAGGAACCAAGTTATCTGTTTTGGTTTGATCATTACACAAACCATTTGCAAAGTACATATATGGTTTCTTTGTGTCATTTGGAAGCTAAGCAAGTGTACTAAGCATATCTGGAATCAAAGGAGGGCTGGTGTGAAGCAGGTATAGCAGCATCAACTCATTTCTTGAGTGCATCCAACCATCACTCCCAACAGTGGTATCAGAGCAAAGAAGGTAAACATGGGTGATGGATTTCCTTCATTCATTGACAAATTGGACAGGAACAACTACCAAGCTTGGTCATTGAGGATGAAGACCTATCTACAAGGCAGAAGTTTATTTGGATACATATCAGGAGATGAGGAATTGCCCTCATTCAAAACTAGAGGACTACCTACAAAGGATGAACATGAGAGGCTCAACCAATGGTGTGCAAAAGATGCTTTGGCAAGGTCTTATCTCTTAAACTCTATATCTGATTTTCTTTTACCACATGTAAGGAACTGTAAGACTTCCCAAGAGACTTGGGAAACCTTGTCAAACTACTTTTCTTCCAACACAAGGGCTAGGAAGAATCAACTGTGGATTGAATTCAGAACCCTTAGGAAGCAGCCCAAGCAACCAGTCTCAGAGTATGTGACAAAGATTAAAGATGTGGCAGACCAATTAGCAAGCATTGGAGAGGAGATTGAAGAGGAGCAAATAGCCAGCCAAGTAACAAATGGACTCAAGGCAGATGATAAGTGGGAAAGTTTCACCACTGCAATGGACCTCTATATGGACATGCATACCCCAGATCTCACAACACTCATGGGCCAACTATTCACACATGAAGCAAAGTTTACAAAGGCAGGAGATCAATCAAAAGATAACAACCCTTCTGCTCTCTATACTGATAAGAAAGTTAAAGATAAAGGTAAAGGGAAGAAACAAGATGAAGAAGGCTCTACCTCCCAAGCTAATTATGCAGGGAGAGGTAGATCATCTAGAGGAAGAGGCAGAGGAGGTAAGTCAGGTAGGGGGAGACCCTACAACTCATCACCATGCAACATTTGTGGATTGTCCAATCATACCACAGATGAATGCTACAAGAACTACAAGAATCAGAGAGGAAGAGGCTACTCAAGAGGTGGATACTCTCAAGGAAGAGGCAGATTCAACCAACACCAAGGCTACAATGGATACAACAATCAATACAACAACAATTACAACCACAACCACAATGGTAACTACCAAGGTGGATTCAGAAATAGAAGAGATTACAACAATTACACAGAGGAGCAAGATGACTCCCTATTGATCATGAATATGACCTCCAAGGCAGGTACAAATGATGATCATTTATTTTATATTGACTCAGGATGTTCTAACCATGTAGCTGGCAATGTGGCACTACTTTCTGATTTGGAAGAGCCCAAGGGCAAACATCAGGTACAAACAGGTGATGACACTAAACATTCTGTTGTTAAGATTGGAAATGTGAAGACATGTGATGGTAACCAGAACCTATTAAGCAAGGTACTCTATGTACCAACCATCACCAAGAATCTAATGAGTGTTGGTGAGATTGTGGAGAAAGGTTTGTAGGTCAGATTCACACAACATGGAGCATATGTGGAGGACCCAAGACATGGATTCAGAAGGATAGCCAAAGGGGAGAAATCAGGTAGATTGTTTACTTTTGAGCTAGAAGACACCAAGAACATTGCTTTGTATAATTACAAGGATCAGACACTTTCAGAGTTAGAAATATGGCACAAGAGATTAGGGCACATAGGTGAAAGAACCCTAAAGCAAATGTGCAGGGATCAATGTGTGCTTGGGATACCTAATGTGTCCAAGCAACACATGGTTTACAAGTGTGGAGCATGTCAATTTGGTAAGTCTCACAGGTTGCCCCACTCAAGGACAGGATTCATGCATGAAGACTACCTAGACTTGGTACACACAGATGTTTGGGGACCTAGCAAGGACCCTTCCATTTCAGGTTCAAGGTATTATGTGTCCTTTATTGATGACTATAGTAGGTGGACCATTTTATACTTTATGAAGCATAAAGATGAAGTGTTTAATTGTTTCAAGAGGTATCTTGCACTTGTTGAAAATCAAACAGGAAGAAGCTTGAAGAGGCTAAGGTCAGATGGTGGAGGAGAGTACTTCTCCAATGAGTTTGAAGATTTCTTGCAGGAAAGAGGCATCAAAAGGGAGATTACTACAAGGTATTCACCTGAACAAAATGGGGTAGCTGAAAGAAGGAATAGACTCATAGTAGAAACAGCTAGGTCTATGCTTAATGAAAAAAAATTACCAAATTATCTTTGGGCAGAGAGTGTATCCACTGCCACCTATCTCATAAACAGGTTGCCATCCAAATCACTTGATGGCATGATACCATATGAAGCTTGGCATGGTAAGAGACCCTCTCTGGATCATTGCAAAATCTTTGGTTGTGTAGCATATGTGCATATTCCCTCACAGGTAAGGGGAAAGCTAGATCCTAAAGCTGAAAAGTGCATCTTCATTAGTTATGATTTGAACCAAAAGGGATACAGATTCTACAATCCAACAAACAAAGGTTTCAAGGTAAGCAGAGATGTCATCTTTGATGAGAATGACTCTTGGTATGAGAATGAATGCAGGAAGGTTAGTCTACCCTATGACATGGAAGAAGATTTCCCAAAGCTCACCAAGGAGGAATCAATTCAGAAAGAAGATTCAAGCTCAGATGATGATGATACAATAAATCTTGAAGAGTTCAAGGCTTGGAAATCCAAAGGGAAGATGAAGATGAAGCAAGTAGAAGATAAACCAGAATCCTCAACTCAAGCAATCAGAAGATCTCAGAGAGAAAGCAAAAGACCAATCAGATTTGGGTATGACACATCACTTGTAACTAAACATTCTGTATATCTTGCAAAGGACTTGTTGAATGAAGAACCAGGTACCTATGAAGAAGCAATTACCAAACCAAAATGGAAAGAAGCCATGGATGAAGAGATGGAAGCTCTCAAGGAAAGTGATACTTGGGACTTGGTACCCAAGAAAGACTCTATGAAGGTAATAGGATCCAGATGGATCTACAAACTAAAGAAGAATTCAGATGGAACAATAAACAGGTACAAAGCTAGGTTGGTAGCCAAGGGTTTTGCACAAACCCAAGGCATTGATTATGAGGAGACATTTTCTCCTGTGGCTAAGATGCCAACTATCAGAATTTTGGTGAGTGTAGTTGCATCAAAAAATTGGAACATGTACCAATTAGATGTCAATAATGCTTTCTTGAATGGATGGATATCTGAAGAAGTCTACATGTCACAACCACCTGGCTATGAAGATCCAAAAAAGATACATTATGTTTGTAAATTGAAGAAGGCTCTGTATGGTTTAAAGTAGGCACCTAGAGCATGGAATTACAGGTTGACAACCTACCTCCAAGACCAAGGATTTGTGATGAGTAAAGCAGACACTTCTCTATTCATAAAGAGAAGTAGTACAGAGGTAATCTACTTGTGTGCTTATGTTGATGACATCATCATTACAGGCAATGATGTCAATGGAATTAGGCACATCAAAGGACAGATGATGAAAGAATTCAAGATTAGTGATCTTGGATTATTGAAGTATTTCTTAGGTCTTGAGTTAGTCTACACCAACTCAGGTATATATATCACTCAAAAGAAGTATGTGCAGGATATGGTCAAGAAGTTTGGCTTGCAGGATGCTAAAGTATCTACTACTCCAATGGAGGTCAACCTAAAGCTAAGTGCTCATGAAGGAGAAGAAGTCCAAGACATCACAGGATACCAAAGTATGGTAGGAAGTTTGAACTATGCTACATTGACAAGAATTGACATAGCATATGGAGTTAGTGTGCTTAGTCAATTCATGCACAAACCAAGGGTACCTCACCTAGAGGCAGCAAAGAAGATCTTGAAGTATCTGAAGGGAACTCAAAGTCATGGTTTGTACTTTCCTTATACATCAGATATTGACATTAAAGTTTACTCAGATGCAGATTGGGCAGGATGCAAGGATGATAGGAGGAGCACATCAGGCTACATTTGTTTTGCAAGAGATAAGCCCATCTCTTGGTCAGCCAAGAAACAACCTACAGTGGCATTGTCATCCACTGAAGCAGAGTATAGAGGGCTTGCCAATGCCACTCAAGAAGCTATCTGGTTGAAGCTTCTATATACAGAGTTAGGCCTATATACAAGGCCACCAATTATCTTTGGAGATAACACTAGCTCTCTTCACCTTGCAGCTAATCCAATTTATCATGCCAGAACCAAACACATAGAGGTTCATTACCACTATGTGAGAGAGAAGTTACTTAGCAAAGAGATTCAATTGACATATGTGTCTACCAATATGCAATGTGCAGATTTACTCACTAAAGCATTGGATGGAAACAAGTTATGCAGATTTAAATCCATGATTGGATTGCAGGATGTGATTGAAGACTAAAGATGAAGAAGATGAAGACTTGAGCCAAAGTGTTTGGCTTGAGGGGGAGCTGTTGGTGCAATTCAAGCCATCACACTTGGCTAGGACAATTGATTTGAAGACTCCACATAAGGGAAGACCCATAGGAACTTATGCTTAAAGTTTCTTACCATTTACTTTTTTGTAAAAGTCTAGAATGACTTGGCATCTCATGTAATCATACCAACTTGATTAGTCGTGGATTCTTAGTTGAGTTAATGGAGAGAATATCTCCCTACTTTTAGTAGAGATATTCTAGGGAGCCTACATTTGAATTTCAAATTCAAATCATAGTACAACTCCTATAAAAACTACAAGCAAAAAGTCGTGGGTGTCCATCATCAATCCCGAGGCTATTCTGTACCATTCATTGAGTGTATAAGACTTACTCCATAGCTTACACCTCTGAGTACCATTGTGCTATGTCTATCATGCCAATGGGAATGTACATTCATATGATATAATACAAATACTTACATTCATCATCTCTGTTTTGTCTGAGTCTTCTACTCCAAGTCTATCAACTTCCAAGGAGCATTTCTCAGTGCTCATTGAACCAAATCAAGAGTTTAATAGCTCCTTGGAACCAGCTCAAGGTCTTCTACAAGCATACAAAATTTCAGAAGATTCCATTCAGCCATTTGCGAGAAATAGGCTTCGAAGTCACCTCTGGTCTATCTCTGCAACTCTCCTAAAAAGTCGGGGGTAATCATAATTTTGCTAAATCAATTTCTCTGGATGTGGTTTATCATTTCTTATCATTCCACTTGCAAATGGTAGCTTATTAAGGTACTTTAATACTCCCAAAAGGAATTGTTTCAATTGCAAGTGTGCTGGTCACACTGAGCATAATACTGAGCAGGTATCATTACAAAAATAGCAAGTTTTTGGATTTGTGAAGGAACCAGGTTATCTGTTTTGGTTTGATCATTACACAAACCATTTGCAAAGTACATATATGGTTTCTTTGTGTCATTTGGAAGCTAAGCAAGTGTACTAAGCATATCTGGAATCAAAGGAGGGCTGGTGTGAAGCAGGTATAGCAGCATCAACTCATTTCTTGAGTGCATCCAACCATCACTCCCAACACTCATCTCATTTGTAATTTCTTCCTGTCTTTGAGGGTGAGTCTCTACTTCGTAGAAATATTCTTCCTCTGATGCAAAGGGTGGGTCCATGATAATTGATTCTAAATCAAAATCACTTGCATCCTCAAATGCATCAGTGTTAGGTTCACACTCTTCTAAAATTGCATCGCACATGATTGGCTCTATCGTGAAAACTGAAATGTCATAGCCATCCTCGTCACAGTGGGGTTTCCATTGTTCTTCATTGATGGCTACATCCATTGTTGCTAGGATTTCTGCCCAACCATGGGGTTTGAATTCTTCATCTGGAAATACTGCAGGTGCGTAAGCTGGATCCTGAAGGGTTCGTGGATGTTGTTCTGCACCTAAGGTCTTGGCTTCTAATTGTTCTTCCTCTTGTTGGCTACTTTACACATCCATAAATGAGTATCCTCATGCAACCAAGAAGGATCTGATTCTAACGAGTGCACGGATTCCGTCTCTACCTGAGTCTTATGGATGGTATTCCATTGGATTGGGGGTACATCTCTATGTGAATAGTCTTTAAGATTGACTTTGGTAGTCACTCCTAAATGTTGCAAGTACAAAGAATTAGTTCCCCAATCTTGTACAATTTGCAACTGACGCATGAACGGTCGTCCCAATATCATCTCATAAGCATGATTTTTTGCAAAGTCACAAATGGCAAAGGTATGCTCAAATTCTACACCACAAGTGGTGAGAGATATGCCTTCTAGTAAGCCTAATGGTTTTTCTATATGTCCGTCAGCCATTTGTAGCTTCATCCTGGTGGGTCTGAATGCTGGCTTACCCCAACGTTTCCATAAAGCGGTGGTAGCTATGGCTACTCCGGCTCCTGAATCTAAGATGGCTTTCGTGGTGTAGCCCTGATGGGTTATCAGAAGATAATTGTTACCTTCCTCTCCTTCGCTTACATCTCCAATCCTTTCTACGGGTATCTCTGGTACCTTGTTTTGTGATCCTATCTACGAGGCAGTTGTAGCAAGCTCGGGGAATTGATTTGCTACATGTTTCCACAGTTTTGGTTTTACCTTCAACAAATCCTCTAGAGTGAGATTACACTGTACTTTAGTGTTCTTGATCACTTCCGTGTTCCTAGGTATCACTGATTCTTCATTCCTCACTATTATCGTGGGTGCTCTCATACTAATAGACTTTGCTTCCCAAGGTCCTATGAACTGAGGTAATTCTTGTAAAGAATTAGATTCAAAGCCTGTGTGTTCACTCAGTTGTTCTTCCTCTACATCATCGTATATAGAGGGGATGTCTTGGGGAAATTGTTCGTGCAAGTCGTCTATTTCTTGAATAGGAGGATGATTTCCTTGTTCTTTTCTCCATTTCTCTTCTTGGATTTCCCTCAAAAATTCATGTGAGTACCTATGTATGGAAGACAGGTTGTCTTGACTTTCTGTATTGGGTACTTGAAACAGGGATGGTGCATTATTTTCCTGTGTCTCTGGGACAATAGGGTTCCTATGCCGATCCTTTTTCTCTTTGCTTTCTATCAAGTATTCTAGCCTCTCCATTAGTCCTTGAAAGTGTAGTTCAGGTTTTGCCATGTTATTCCAATTAAGATATCTAGATGCTTCGAACAAAGCTTGTGCTAATTCTACCATCTTCATGCACAGTTTAGTTCTCTCAATCTCTAGATCAGCTCGAGGGTAGTTTTTACTCATTTCAGCTACTTGAGGTCCCTCTTTTAATCTAGCCTGATATGCCCGAAACATCATGTCTAGGTTTTCTGGTATGGGTTCCGCTAAAACTGATCTTGATTTCTGAGCTGGGTCCTCTTGATTTAATTCCTGAGAAGTCAATTCTAGAATTTTGGCTCTAGATTCCTTTAAACTTCCTTCCAACTCACTTATCTTTTTACTCCATATTCTCTTAATTCTTTCTCTAGAATCTTTCCAAGATTTTGTCTTTTTACTGCTAGATTCTGCAACTTCACTGGTTCGGGCTGCTTTCTCTTGATTAAGTTGTTGGTTCTGTAAGAGCACTTGGGCTGTGGTGATAGCTTGGATAGGCACGTATGTAGGGTTGGATCCATCTGCGTTGTTCACAATACCTATCACGTTGATCGGTGTCACATTTGAAGTGTTAACTGGGTTCTTAGGACAATCTTTTATGATGTGCTCTTTACCACAATCGGCACAAAAGTCTTGGATGTTATAGTACTGTGATTGTCCTGCTATCGGAGGATGTGGATAATCCTTTATGAAATGGTCTCCTTGGCACCTAAAGCATGGTCCTCTAGGGCCCTGTCGTCTTTGTTGTCTTAATTGGAGCCGTGGATTTGGGTTTGTGTACATCACATTAGCATAGTCTGGCTCCCAACTAGGTTCCACTGGTGGACTATCATAATGATATGTTTCTACGTGTTCTGGTGACTCCGTGTAATAAGCGGGTGGACTATCTACATGCGTAGAGTCAAAACTGTTTGAGTTTGGGTCACTCTCTGTGATCAAAGGTGAAGAAGGCACTAAGGCCCTACTTAGGTTCTCTTCTGCAGCAGCGTATTTGACTGAGATGACATTCGCTGGTGGGGGTGGCTGCTGAGCTAAGACAGGTTGAGGTCTCTATTGAGCCTGGTATGGGTAGTTTTGAGGAGGCCTATAATAATAAGGCTGAGCATTGTATTGGCCTTGATACCTACCTGGCTGTGCGTATGCTTGCGGGTAGTTCTGTCTCACGGTTTGCTTGTTGTATGGGCAGTCCTGAGCCGTATGATTCGTGTATCTTCTCTCAATTGTACAGTATTGGCCACTAGGGTTGGCTTGAGGTTGTGGTGCATTGGGGCACACATTTGCCAAATGATTTCCACCACAAGTGTAACAATGCTTGTTTGTTAGTACCCTAGGTTTGCTAGAAACTCCTAGTTTCTGGGCCACTTTTTCTGCGAGGTCTTCTATCGAGCTAGACAATTTTGTGGATGCTAGAGATGAACAGTCTGAGTCCTTATAGACCTTTGAGAGTTCCAATTCGTCTCCTAAGTTGTCCTCAATGTGTATACAAATTCTTACACATTGCTCTAGCGTTCTGGGTTCTTTTAGGTACACATAGGAGCGTAGTTTAGAGCTCAACAAGCCATCTAGGAACAATGACACTTGTTTGGCTTGTGAGGGTAGCTCTTGCATTGGACATCATTCAACATATTGTCTAAACCTACGTCTTGCCAGTCTAACTGTTTCCTGAGGGGTCTGTTTAAAGCTATGAATCAACGAAGACGTGTCATGTCTAATTCCACTTTTAGAGAATTCTGTGATGAATGACTCTAAAAAGTGATGGATGTCTCTAAATTGCCTCTGTTGCAACGGTTGGAACCAAGTTAAAGCGGTATTCTTTAACGTTAGTCCAAATGCATTATATTGCGTGAACATGTCTTCAACTTGTTCGGCTCTTAGTACTTGCTTGAATTCTGCAACATGGTCATAGGGATCTCTTGTCCCATCAAAGTAATTTTTCATGGATTTCACTAACTAAGTGGGTCTCAATATTCTAGCGTGTTCACGTGGTCTAGGTAGAGGAAAATCATCTCTACCACCTGGTATTCCATGATCTCTTTGTCTATCCGCTCTATTAGTGTCCGTGGTTGTTCTATCTCTCCCTACGGGATGAGTGAAGCTTACTTCGGGTCTTTCTTTATTTCTCTCTCTTTGATTTCCATGGGCTGATGATGTTCCTGCCCCTTGTTGACTTGTATTCATGTTCGTTCTAGATGGAGGGAATACCAATTCACCTCTCCATGTGTATGTGTTTTTAGCGTGGTCAGGCACCACAAAGACTCTTTCTGAAGTCTCATCCAGGTATACAACCTTTCCAGGTGTATCCGGGTCCTTGAACTCGTATATCGTGATGATACCTACCTCACTAAGTAGTTATGTCTTGTATCTCCAAAAGGCTTCATCAGTTTCTTTATTTACAAACAACTCTATGCTTTTGTTATCCTGAGGGATCCAATCTGGGATTAGTACTCGTGTCAGTACAGATTTCCCTCTAGGTGTTTTAGGCTCTTCTAATGGTTCTTTTCCTTGAGATTTAGTTTCCGTCTCCATCTGAATTACGCCAAACTCGGTATTGTTTGGCTGTGTACTTAAGATGTACATTGTTCCTTCTTTGTCTATGTACGTGTCTCTCTCAAATTTCACCACTGGATGTTCCAATCCAATGGGTTGATCGGGGTTGTGCATTTGCACCACTTGCCTTTGCAAACCATCCTCATAGATGCGAGCACCTAATCGGTTGGTTCGGAGAAACTCTAGTTGCGTTCTATAAGGGCCTTCTGGTTTTTCTAAATAGGCTACATTCGACCCTCCTTCTGGTCTTTCTATGCTAAATGCCATTTCTGAATCGCTAGTATCTGAGCTCTCGTAGGGATAACTAGTGTTCAATTGTTGAGCCCACGATCGTGCAGTAGTTCTTACACTTGCCTTTGATAATCTAAGGCTTTGTCCGTCTGACTTACCTATATGTTTGCCCGATCTAAGGTTCATTAATTTTCTTCCTTGCACACCCAGTACACGCTCAGATCGTCAATGATTCTTTGTTATTACTTTCTTGATTCTTTTTAGATTTCTTTAGATTCTTGTCTTAATGTATGCGTCAGGAATTCGACTTTCCATGGTACTTTGAGTTCTCGTTCCGTCAGACTTATGTTCTTTCCTTTAGGTTTTCGTGTCACACATCTTTATCTTTAGTCTTGGACTTGATAAATTTAATTCTCTTGAACTTGAGGCGTTCTTATCGTCTTGAATCCACAATGCTAACGTTTATCCTAAGCTAAGAATTGACTGAGGGGGTTGAGTAATCTTCCAACCTCGAGTCAGCTTTTCTCGTTGCTCTGATGCCCAAGAAGCCACGCTTCCCAAGCTTTATGCCCTTCACTGCCTTGCTTTGGTTGCCTTCGATTGCCCTTGCTAGACCTGGAAAAATCCAATATTAGACCAATTCACAGTTGGATGATCAAGCACTTGAGTATATACACCCTTTAAGTCCCTTCCCTTTTGCCCAACTTTTTAATGCTTGCCCCCTGGCTTTCTAGTCCCAAACTAGGTCAACCTCAATTTAGATTATCTAAAAATAGACGTATTATCTAAAAATAGTACTCGTCAAGAGCTTTCTAACGAGCTATTAAGCTCAAAAAACGGACTTCGCATGAAAAAGTTATGATCGTTCAGGCCCTGGGGGGTAAAAACTGACAAACAGGTTTTTCTCCAAATATGAGCTAAGGGGTCTCCTATGAGTATAATCACCCAAAAATTTCTCAAAAATAGCCCCAAAATTGGCCAAAAAATGAAACCCTAAAATTTGCGATGGGGGTGCACAATGGCGATGGCGTGAGACAATCGCGATGGTCTGGGACCGTCGCGATGGCGTGAAGGTGAGCAATCGTGATGGTCTGAAGTGCACGGTCGCGATGGCTCGATCAGGCGGACAATCGCGATGGCGTCAGTCAACAATCAACGTGAGCAATCGCGATGGTCCAAAGTGAACCGTCGCGATGGTCACAGATGCGATGGTTTGAGCCAATCGCGATGGTAAGGGCGCGATGGCGTGAGCCAATCGCGATGGTCCAAAATTCGAGTTGTCGCAATGGTGTAAGGGTGTCGTCACGATGGCGTGGTGTGCGAACCGTCACGATGGTCTAGCTTGCCACGTGGCAGCGTCGACGCGATGGCGTGAGCCAATCGCGATGGTGTGGGGTCAACCGAACAGTCGTGATGGTCCGTGAACCGTCACGATGGTCCAAATGAACCGTCGCGATGGCGTGAGACCATCACGATGGTCTGGCCGAGCCGTCGCGATGGCGTGAGCCTATCGCGATGGTGTGACACAATCGCGATGGTCTGAGACCATCGCGATGGTCCACCAAAATGAGAATTTTGCAGATGCGTCTGTGGATTCGTGTGTGCGCTTGTGTCGCCTATCCCGTGGTGTGGTCGCTTACCAAAAATTCCGCACTTGGCAGACCATCGCGATGGTCTGACACAGACGGAAATCTCTGACAGAAACTGAAAATTTTACCTTTTCCAAGCTTTCGTGATGCTCTGGAGCACTGTACCTACAAGAAAACTCAAGAAGACAAAAGCACATGCAAGCACAAAAGCTCTCTCTCACTCTCTCGCATGCACAAATGAGGGGAAATGAGGAGAATGGGTGGATATGGTGAATTTTCTGATTTTTTTGGAGATGAAGATGAAGATGCGGTGATGAAGATGGAGTGTGGGGGAGGTGAAAATCAACAAAAACTAAGTAAAAACAACAACAAAAACTGAAATTTTTACCTTCCAACGCCACTTCTTGCTATACTCTTACCATCACACATTCGTCCTAGACTCGATCCCGGGCAACGGCGCCAAATTTGGTGTTGCTCTAGCACAGTGGTGAGAACCACGTTAAGAATCTCCACCTCCTTAATGTCAATCCGCGGAAGAGATAGGAGTGATATGAAGATCGTGAATGTAAGATGAAGTGAGAGTGAAGGTGAGAAGCATAGAGATGCACACACACATACACACACACTAAGAAGAGACAAGCTGTTGATATATTTAGGTAGTGATATGTGTGAACACTCTAGGACCGCCGGGGCACTTTTTCCCCTCTTTAGGAGGTTTTTTTCCCCCGGCTTGTATATACGCCTATTGCCCTAATGGGCTACTTATCTTTGTACATTCTCTAGTAATACATTCAGTCTTGTATGTTGTGCTCCAAGCTTCTTCTTCTTCCTTGTGCTGTTCGCGTGCTTCCGTAGACGTCTATCTCCAACAATTGGTATCAGAGCAGGTCGTCGCTTCTTCTAGGGCGCCGTCGACACTCCTCCGTTTGCAGTCTCAGATTCGCACGAAATTTGGTGAGCATACTCAGGGTGTTTCCCTGATCAAAACAGCCTTGCTGTGTGGTGCCGAAATCGTGATCTCAGCTCGTTTCGGCCTCCGAACGCACTATCACAGCGCTTGTGCAGGCTATTTTATCCTTTTGTGCCAAAGGTATATACCAGTTTCTGTTCGCCAGTTTAAGCGTCTCGAAGTCTGCTACAGGTCTAGCAGAACTCGTCTGGGCAGTTCTATTCAACGTTTTGAGATACAGTCAATTTTTTGCATCAAGGTATTTTAGTCACCGGCCATGGCTGAAAGCAGTGATGTATTCCGTATGTTGGCTGTTGAGGATAAGTTGGATGGTACCAACTACCCATTATGGGCTTATATGATGCGACATGTACTGGTTGCAAAAGGATTGTGGAACATTGTGCAGGGTGTTGAAAGACGTCCTGTTACACCTGTAACGACAGGTACTGCAAATACAGGTGTTGGAGCTGATGAAGATGGTGTCGAAGATGATATTCTGCAGAGCAGAGCAGATTCGTTGGGATGGCAGAGATGCCCAGGCACATGCATTGATAGCCTTGTCTGTCAAACCTGCCATTATTCCTCACATTCGCTCTTGCAGAACAGCAAAGGATGCTTGGGATACACTTACCACTTTGTACCAGGCTAGGAATGAGGCTCGTATTGCTTACCTCCGAAAACAGTTGGAGAGTGAGCACATGAATGAAGGTGATTCTATGGACAGTTTTCTTACAAAGATCAAAGACCTGAAGGAACAATTGATTTCTGCTGATGAGGTTATACCAGATAGCTCACTTGTGCAGACCGTTCTGAATGGTCTTCCTGATTCATATCAGAGTTTTGCCTCTACTCTTCGGTTGATGATGAAAGGCAATCCGAATGCCTTGTCATTTGAGGAATTAGTCTCTGTTCTGTTGCAGGAAGATCAGTCCAGGCAGAACAGGTCCATTATGCGTGTTGCAGATCAAGCTTTCCTGGCTAGTCAGAAGGGCAAAGGAAAATGGAGCTCTTCTA
Organism: Ceratopteris richardii; assembly: GCA_020310875.1. Taxonomy (NCBI): domain Eukaryota; kingdom Viridiplantae; phylum Streptophyta; class Polypodiopsida; order Polypodiales; family Pteridaceae; genus Ceratopteris; species Ceratopteris richardii. The sequence goes on along the minus strand of CM035409.1, from coordinate 208,484,844 downwards.
CTAGTAAGCAGAAATCTACAAATGCTGCACAATCGAAGAACCAGGATAAAGATGAAAAGAAATTAGAAAAGCAGAAATTGTTCTGCAAGTACTGTAAAGGAAATGATCATATTATAAAGAACTGTCCAAAACTGGTTGCTAAAGAGGCAAAGAAGAAAGAGGCTGGAATGGTTGTTGCAGAGGCCTCTACACCAAAAACAGAGTCTGCAAATCTTGTGCAGGAAGAAGAATGGGCATTTACTACTGTCTGCAGTTTTGACCCATCTTCTCATGATTAGTGCATGTCTGCAGTAGACTCAGATGTTTGGTACTTTGACAGTGGGGCGACCAAACATATTACCTCGCAGCGCAGTTTCTTCTCTTCACTCGAGCCTACCCCTACAGGGAATACTGTCACATGCGCCAATAACTCCTCTTATCCTGTTATGGGAGTTGGTAAGATCATTCTGACTACTGCTGATGGTAGTTCTTTCACTTTGTCAGATGCTTTATTTGTGCCAGGGATAAAAAAGAACCTGTTATCAGTTTCTGCATTAGCCAAGATTGGCTTGGTTGTGAAATTCGTTGATGACAGGTGTACAGTCCATGATCTCTCAAATGGCGATGTGATTATTGCTTCTGGCATTTTATGTCGTGGGCTGTATAAGCTCATAGACTATGAAAGATCTGTGAATGATTCGGCATGTGCAGTTCATGATTCTCAGGCTATGTCAGATGCAAAGCTTTGGCATGCACGATTTGGTCATCTGAATTTTGCTAGTTTGTTACGCCTGCAAAAATCTGAAATGGTGTCCTCTTTGCCCAAACTTGAGGCACCTGGAAAACATGTTTGTGAAGGCTGTATTTTGGGCAAAATGCAGCGTTCTTCCTTTCCAAAAGATGGTTCAGTTCGGGCTACGCAGAAATTGCAGCTTGTACATAGTGATGTCTGTGGTCCTATGCAGACACCCTCTTTTGGAAATTACCTTTACTTCGTGACTTTCATTGATGATTTTTCCAGGCATGCATGGGTATATCCACTCAAAGCAAAGTCCGAAGTGTTCATGTGCTTCAAACAGTTTTTGGTTTTGGCTGAAAATCTGTCAGCATGTAAAATGGGCACCCTCCGTTCTGATCGAGGGGGGGAATATATGTCTTCAGATTTTAATGCATTTCTGGCTGAACGTGGGATAAAACACTAGTGTACAGTGCCGTATACACCTCAACAGAATGGAGTTGCTGAACGAAAGAACAGGTCACTCATGGAGATGGCAAGGTGCATGGTCAAAAGTCAGGCTTTACCACATAGTTTCTGGCTTGAGGCTGTCATGTGTGCAGCATATGTACTGAACAGGTGTCCCACTAAAGCGTTGCAGTCTATCACTCCATATAAGGCTTGGCATGACCGCAAGCCATCTGTTGCTCATCTGCGTGTTTTTGGTTGTTTGGCATATGCATTAGTGCCTGAACAACATCGCAAAAAATTGGATGATAAGGCAGTAAAATGTATTTTTGTTGGGTACAGTTCTGAAAGTAAAGGCTATCGTCTATATCATCCACAGACTAAACGCATTCTGGTTAGCCGTGATGTTGTCTTTGTGGAAGATGCTATTCAGCCACTGCTTTCATGTACTAAGGAGACATCTATTAGCTCCAAAGACATGTATGATACTTTGATGCCTCTTTTTACAAGTGGACAGGCTAGTGCTGGTCCTAATGAGGCAACTTCTCAACCTTTGCAGGTTTCATATGATGATGCAGATCATTCCATTTCTGATGCAGATTTACATGATGCACTTGTTGATGAGAGAGCTCATATTGAGTAGGCAAAAACTATGCCAAAATGGCTGGTGCAGACTTTGCGTGACAGCAAATTAGATGCACCTTTGTCATATCGTACTCGTTCAGGCTCTCATAGTGCCTCCTTTGCATCAGATTGCTATGCTATGGCTGCATCTAGTCTCTGTGATGAGAATGAGCCTGTTTCTTTTGATGAAGCACAAAATTCAGAAAATTGGATGGCTGCTATGCAATCTGAATATGATGCTATAATGAAGAATGGTACATGGTCTTTATGTGACTTGCCTCCTAGCAAAAAGGCCATTGGCACTAAGTGGGTATACAAGCTGAAGCGTAAACCTGATGGTACAGTTGACAGGTATAAGGCTAGGCTTGTTGCAAAGGGTTATGCACAGGAAAGAGGCATTGATTTTGATGAGACCTTTGCACCTACATGTCGTATGACTACTGTTCACAGCATTTGTGCACTTGCAGCCCATCATGGTTGGAATGTACATCAGTTGGACATTAAAACAGCATTTCTGAATGGTGACTTGCATGAAGAAGTGTATGTTTTTCAGCCCTGTGGCTTTGTGCAGAAAGGGCATGAAAACCAGGTTTGCAGGTTAAAGAAGGCATTATATGGTTTAAAGCAAGCACCACGTGCTTGGTATGAGAAGATACATGCCTATCTGATTGCACATGGTTTTAAGAATAGTCCAACTGAAAGCACCTTATATGTTAAGCGTGCTAATGATGGGCTTCTAATCATTGTTGTCTATGTTGATGACATGCTGCTCACTGGTCCTATTGAGACACATATTGCTGATTTTAAGGCTGATTTGCATGCCTCATTTGAGATGTCTGATTTGGGGCATTTGCATCACTATTTGGGCATTCAGTTTATGCATGTTGATGGTGGAATGGCTTTGTGTCAAACGAAATATATTGACACATTATTGCAGCGTTTTGGCCTTGAAGACTGTAAGCCTATTGCCACTCCTATGGAGACGGGTTTACGATTGAGTCTTCATGATGCTGGAGATGCATTTGATGTTGTTCTCTATCAGCAGGCTGTTGGATGCTTGATTTACTTATGCATTACTCGGCCAGATATTCAGTTTGCTGTCTCACAGATGAGCAGGTTTATGCATTGCCCAGGAGTCACGCATTGGAAAGCGGTTAAGCGCATCTTTCGCTACTTGAGTGGTACTCGGCTACTTGGGTTGTTTTATCCCAAGGGGGGATCACTACCGCCAGATTTGCATGCTTTTTCTGACTCAGATTGGGCTGGTTGCTATGACACTCGTGTGTCCACCAGTGGTTTTTGCTTCATGCTTGGTAGCTCATGTATATCTTGGTTGAGCAAGAAGCAGCCTACTATGGCCACTTCCAGTTGTGAGGCTGAGTATAGGGCAGCTTTCACAGCTACTGTTGAGTGTGTGTGGCTCAGACGCCTTATGGCTGATTTGGGTGTTGGCCAGTCTTCTGCCACCACCATCTTCACTGACAGTCAGAGCGCATTGGCAGTTGCGAGGAACCCTGTGTTCCATGCTCGCACTAAGCACATTGAGGTGCATTATCACTATGTCAGGGAGAGGTTCTCTGCTGGGGAGATCAGCTTGGCATATGTGCCCACGCAGGAGAACATTGCAGACCTTTTCACGAAGGCTCTGCCTAGGGAGAAGTTTGAAGCTTTCCGCAAAGCTTTGGGCTTACTTCCTTTTGTGGAGTGATTTCCACATAGCTTGGCACTTCCTTATACATGAGTGCCAGCTCCTTGTTCACCGCATCACTCCCAGGGGGGATTTGTTGATATATTTAGGTAGTGATGTGTGTGAACACTCTAGGACCGCCGGGGCACTTTTTTCCCTCTTTAGGAGGTTTTTTTCCCCCGGCTTGTATATACGCCTATTGCCCTAATGGGCTACTTATCTTTGTACATTCTCTAGTAATACATTCAGTCTTGTGTGTTGTGCTCCAAGCTTCTTCTTCTTCCTTGTGCTATTCGCGTGCTTCCGCAGACGTCTATCTCCAACACAAGCAAGATACAATGGAAGGTGAGAAATTACTCTATTACTCAAGAACACTATTACAAGCTCAAAATAGCTCTAAGCTCTTCTCTACTCAAACAAGCTAACCTCAAAAATGAGCTCTCTAGCTCTTTTTATAGTTTCTAGACTAGTTTTGACCGGTTTCACATCTAGTGACTGGCATAGTTAAAAATTAGGTCCTAGATGCTATTTGGAAGGGTAAACAGTGTCTAAAAATAACGAAAATTGATACGCTCATTCTACCTAAGCTCCTCAAGCTCAAGGACTCCTCGGCTTGCACAAAATGGAGCTAGAAATTAAGAAAAGGGTTTTTCTATGTTACATATGTTACAATAGTGATAAAAATCACTGTTGGAGGTTTTTGAAAAGTATTTCTAAAACATGATTCTTTGAAAAAAGATTCGACTGGCTCCCTGCTCTGTCGTTACATGCTTCTACGTCTTCTATGCCTCTGGCTGCTTCCAACACATGTGAATGAACGGGCGGTAGTAACCACAATGCCCCATGAAAGCCTGTACTTCCTTGATGTTCTTTGGCCTAGGTAACTCGGCTATGGCTCTCACTTTCTCTTCATCAGTGGATATGCCATTCTTTGACACTATGTGTCCTAGAATCTTGCCTTGCCTGACCATAAAAACACACTTTTCTGGGTTTAGGCAGACTTGATATTCTCTACATTTGTCAAAGATTTGTCTGAGTTCAGGAATATGGGTTTGTCTGATGTTGGAATGAGCACAAAGATCATCAACATAGACTTCTAAGTTCTTCCTCAGGAACTCTTTAAATACATGGCACATCAGCCTCTGGAAGGTTGCTAGTGCATTGGTAAGCCCAAATGGCATTACTCTAAAGGCAAATATGCCCCATTCAGTGGCAAATGCCATCTTATGCTGATCTTCTGGAGCTATGGCTACTTGATTTTAGCCCAAAAATCCATCGAGGAAACTGTACACTTCCTTGCCTGCTACTCTTTCTAAGAGATGCTCTGTGATAGGAAGCGGATAGTTATCTCGAATTGTGGCTGCATTAACCCTCTCCAAGTTAATGCATACACGCAGCTTTCCATTTTTCTTGGGCACCACTACGATGGGGGATACCCACTCAGTGTGCTCAATTTCATAGATAAATCCAGCTTCAACCAGTCTATCTATCTCCTCTTTGATCTTGGCAGCGTAATTATCATTATATGTATATGGCTTTTGCTTAGAGGGTTTGGCATTTGAGGTTTTGGGGATGGTGTGTGAGCATATGTCAGGGTCCACACCTTTCAAGTCCTTGTAACTCCAAGCGAATACATCTCTGTATTCTCTTAGCAAGGCTATTAGCTCTTGTTCTTCCTCTTCTCTCAGGTCATGGCCTATGTATGTGCATCTTTCTTCTCCTTCCTCGATGGCTACAACTACTTTCTTCATGGTTTCTTTGTTATCATAGGCCTCCCCCGATTGCGCCTCTCGTTTAGGCATTCTAATCATGACTCTCCTGTCATCTATCTCATACTTCTTAAACTTTTCCGGGACCTCAAACAAAGATTCTTCCTCGTCTGGTGTGACTTCTTTCTTCTTCCTTTTCTTTCCTTCTTCCTTAGGGGTTACATGTGTGGCTAGCCTTATATCATTTGTAAGCTCTCTGTGCCTCTGGGGTTGATATTCTACTTCATAGAAGTATTCTTCATCTGATGCAAAAGGTGGGTCCATAATGATTGACTCTAGATCGGAGTCACTCGCATCCTCAATTGCATCAGGGCTAGGTTCGCATTCTTCTAACACTGCCTCTCCCATGATTGGCTCTATGGAGAAAACTAAAAATGTCATAGCCATCCTCATCACAGTGGGGTGTCCATTGTTCCTCATTGATGGCTACATCCATTGTTGCTAAGATTTCTGCCTAGCCGTGGGGTTCAAATTCTTCGTCAGGAAAGACTACAAGCGCATAGGCTGGGTCTTGAATTGATCTATGTGTTTCTTTTGCACCTATCTCTCTGGCTTCTTCTCTCTTCTCTTCTTCTACTGCTACTTTGCACATCCATAAGTGGGTGTCTTCATGCATCCATGAGGATCCTGACCCTATGGAATGCACCGATTCTGTATCATCTTTGGCTCTATGGATGGGATTCCATTGGATAGGAGGGACATCTCTATGAGAGTAATCTTTGAGATTCACTTTGGTCGAAACACCTAAGTGTTGCAGGTACAAAGAATTGGTTCCCCAATCCTGTACCACTTGCAACTGTTGCATAAAGGGTCTTCCCAAAATCATCTCATAGGCATGATTTTTGCTAAAATCACATATAGCAAATGTGTGCTCGAACTCAACACCACAGGTGGTGAGAGTTATTCCTTCTAACAACCCTAGGGGTCTCTCTATGTGACCATCGGCCATTTGCAATTTCATCCTTGTGGGCCTGAGTGCTGCCTTGCCCCAACGCTTCCATAGGGAAGTGGTAGCAATTGCAACACCTGCGCCTGAGTGTAGAATGGCCTTGGTGGTGTATCCTTGATGGGTGATAGGAAGATATGTGTTTCCGTCTTCGCCCTCACTCATGTCTCCTATCTTGTCCAATGGTATTTCTGGCACTGTTCTCTGGGATCCTACCTGGGAACGAGGTTTTGCTATCTCTGGTACTTGTTTGGCTACATGTTTCCATAGCTCTAGCCTTACTTTGAGTAGCTCTTCTAAGGTGAGGTTGCATTGTACTTTAGTGTTTTTCACTACCTCTGTGTTCCTAGGTATGACTGAGTCCTCATTTCGTACCATGACCGTGGGTGCTCTCATACAAGTAGACTTAGCTTCCCATGGGCCTGTGAAGTGGGGTAATTCTTGTAGAGAGTTAGACTCAAAGTCTAATCTTTCCTGAGAGTGGGTGCTCTCCTGCTCCTCATAAATGGATGGGATGTCTTGTGGGAATTGGTCATGTGCATCATCCACAAGCTCAATGGGAGGAGGGACTTCACTTTCCTTAGCCCATTTGTCTTCTTGAATCTCTCTTAGGAATTTTGGTGTGAACCGATTCATAGAAGATGATGTGTCTGGTTCCGTAGAGTTAGGCACATAGGCTTCCTCGGCAGGAAGACCTGCCCTTTCACTTGCCTTGTCCTTGTGTTGAGAGGCGGGTTCCTTTTCTGATTGTGCAATTAGCTTCTCTATTCTTTCTAACAGTCCATCAAAGTGCAACTGTGTCTTTGCTGAACTAGAGATGTTAAATAGGCGACTCGCTTCAAACATGGTCTGAGCCAATTTCACCATCTTAGCACAAATTTTGGTTCGTTCTAGCTCTAGTTCTGCTCTAGGGTAACACTTTTCATGATCAGTTACGTTTGGCCCTTCTTGGATTCTGGCCTGATAGGCTTTAAGCTTCATATTAAGGTCCTCGGGAGTGGGATCTGCTAGGACTGATCCTATTCTAGGGGGTGGTGGGCTTAGGTGAGGCGGGTTGGATGGAGATGGGAATGGTGGAGGTGATGGAGGTGGGGCAGTGTGAGAGGGAGTTTGAGCTTTGAGTTTGGTTATCCTGGCTTTTATTTCTCTTAGGCTTTCCTCAAGTTCACTCATTTTCTTTGCCCATTGTCTTTTCATTCTTTCACGACTATCTCTCCAAGCTCTAGTCCTCTTCTTGGTTATGCTCTCAGTTTCACTAGCCTCTAGGCTCTTTTCCTGGCCTACCCCTTGGTTTTGCTGCAATGCTTGAGCTCGAGTGACTACCTGTACGGGTGCAGTGGAAGTGACACTTCTTGTGGAATCTACCACTAACCCAATAACGTTAATAGGAGTGATCTTTGGCATATTATTAGGATTCTTAGGGCAGTCTCGTAAGAGATGCTCCTTTCCACACTCTTGGCAAAAGCCCTGGATCGTCACTGATTGGGTTTGGGTAGGTGCAGGCATGGGGCAATCACGAATGAGGTGATCTCCCTGACATCTGTAGCATGGTCCTCTAGGGAATGGGGGTCTTACTTGTCTAGGTTGAGGTCTAGGGTTGGAGTTTGCATACATGAAGTTTGTGTAATCTGACTCCCAACTAGGTTCATTTGGCTCTTCACTATAGTAGGACTCACCATGTTCAGGAGACTGCATGTAGTAGGCCTGGGGGCTATCAACATGTGTAGAATCAAAACTATGGTCACTAGGGTCACTTTCTGATAGTAATGGGGTTACTGGCACTATGGCCCTATTCAGGTTTTCTTCTGCAGCTGCATACTTTACAGGGATCACGTTGGATAGAGCTGGAGGTTGTTGGGCTAACACAGGCTGAGGCCTTTGCTGGGCTTGATATTGTGGTTGGTAGGTTTGTTGGGGCCTAGCATACTACTGTGGTGGATATTGGTTCTGATATCTTCCCTGTTGATATGGCTGAGGGTAGGTTTGCCTAGCCACTTGCTTATTGTATGGACAGTCTTGTGCTGTGTGATTTGTGTATCTCCGTTCTATGGTACAGTATTGGCTACTCGGATTTACTTGGGGTTGAGCCGTAATGGGACACACGTTTGCCATATGGTCACCACCGCAAGTATAGCACCTCTTTACTGGGGCAAACCTTGGGATTTGTTTGCTAGAGACACCTAGTTTTTGTGCCACTTTCTCAGCGAGTTCCTCAATTGATGTGGATTGCATGGAAGAGAGGCTAGAGGCACTATCTGAATCTTTGTATATTTTGGAAAGCTCTAACTCCTCCCCTAGGTTATCCTCCATGTCAATGCACATGCGTACACACTCTTCTATAGTCCTAGGGTCCTTCAGATACACATATGATCTCAATTTGGTACTTAGCAATCCATCCAAGAATAAAGCCACTTGCTTAGCTGGTGTGGGTAGCTCCAAAACAGGGCATCTTTCAAGGTATTGCCTAAATCTTCTTCCTGCAAGTCTCACACTCTCTTGAGGGGTTTGCTTGAAGCTGTGAATCAATGAGGAGGTATTATGTCTTATGCCACTCTTAGAGAATTCAATAATGAAAGCCTCTAGGAGTTGGTCTATACTCCTGAATTGTCTCTCATTCAATGGTTGAAACCACGTAAGGGTTGTGTTCCTAAGGGTTAGACCAAAGGCATTGTACTGCATGAATAGATCCTCCACTTGTTCAGCTCTCAAGACTTGCCTGAACTCAGCCACATGATCGTAGGGATCTCCAGTGCCATCGAAGTAGTTTTTCATGGACTTAACTAGTTGGGTCGGTCTCAGGGTCCTCGTGTGCTCTCTTGGTCTTGGTAGAGGGAATTCATTCGCATTTCTTCGGTTCCCTGGGGCTCAATGTCCCTCAAGTTCCACTCTATTTGTTTCCGTTCTCGTTCTTCCTCTTCCCAAGGAGTTGGCAAAGCTTACCTCAGGTCTGTCTCTCTTTATGTCTCTCTGAACTCCATGAGCATGGGACGTTCCAGCTCCCAGGTGGCCAGAGGACACGTTAGATTTTGGTTGGGGGAAAATAAACTCACCCATCCTAGTGTAAGAATGTCTATCATGTTCTGTAACCACAAAGATCCTTTCTGAAGCGTGATCTAGATAGGTCACTCTGCCTCGGCTATCTGGATCTTTAAACTCATAGATCATGATTGTTCCTATATCAATTGTCCGATCAGATTTATACCTCCAAAAGGCTTCGTCAGTCTCTCGGTTCAGAAGCGGATCTATGATCTTGTTGTCCTAGGGAACCCACTCGGGATTGAGGATTCTAGTAAGAACAGATTTCCCTCGAGGGGTCCTGGGCTCCCCTCCTACGTTCCCTTGTTCTAGGTCATCTATGTCCGTCTTAGGGATCACATTCCCGAATTCATCTGTCCTCTCCGGGTGACTAGTGACCAGGTATATGGTTCCCTCTTTATCAAGGTATGCACCATTTTCAAACTTGACAGTAGGGTGCTCTAGCCCAATAGATTGGTCTGGGTTTTTGATTTGGACCACGGATTAAAACAGGGTTCGAACAGGCCAACAGGGCAACAGGTTTTCCTCAGGTTATTTGCCTATAGCCTCCTTATGTGCTCTAGAGTCCATTATCCATGTCCAAAATTAGCCAAAATCTTCAATAAAAAAAAAACCCTAAAAATTTAGCCGAAAATGGTTGTCAATCGCGATCGACTGGGCTGTCAATCGCGATGGACAGGGCTATCCATCGTGGCCTGTCAATCGCGATGGACTGGTGTCAATCGCGAATGGACAGGTGTCAGTCGCGATGGATAGGTATCAGTCGTGATGGACAGGTATCAGTCGTGATGGACAGGTATCAGTCGCGATGTACAGGTATCAGTCGCGATGGACAGGTATCAGTCGCGATTTTTCTGTCGGTCGCGATGGACAAGGGTGTCCGTCGCGATGGACACGTGCCTGTCGGGGTCTGTCAATCGCGATGGACTGGCTGTCCGTCGTGATGGACAGTGTCAATCGCGATTGATGCTATCAATCGCGATGGACAGAGAAAATGCAATTTTTTTTGAAATTTTTGTGGATTTGTGAAGTGCAAGGTCTCTAGTCTATTGTGGTGCACTCAGTTTTACCAAAAGATGAAGTTTTCTATCAATCGCGATTGACAGAAACTTGCGACACAAAGACAGTTCTGCACATTTCCGTACCTGTGCAGCGTGCTGGGGATGATGGGATAGCCAATACCTGCAATCAAACTCAAGAAACATGCAAAAAATAGCACACAACAGTTCGCTCTCTCGCTCTCTCTCACAAGTGAAATGAGGGAAATGAAAGGAGGAAGGAGATATAGTCAAGAAACTGAAATTTTTGCGATGATGGAGATGGAGGTGGAAGATGATGATGATGATGATGATGATGAAGTAAGGACGAGAAAAATAAGGAAAAGTAAAGAAATTACCTACAACGCCAACGTCACAACTCTACGTCTTACCATCACACGCTCGTCCTCAAAGCTCGATCCCCGACAACGGCGCCAAAATTTGGTGTAGCTCAGTGATGAGTAGCACCTCCTTTAATGTCAATCCGGGAAGACAAGAGGATGGTATGAAGACCTCGAGCAAGTGAAGGCACAAGTGCGTGAGTGAGAAGCATACGAACATGCACACACATACACACACACGCGCACACACGGCAAGACAAAGAGTGAGAAGCAATGGAGTTCTTAGATTACTTTCAAAAAGCTTATAGAAGTTCAATTCAGTTACAAGCTAGCCCCAAAAATGAGCTCTCTAGCTCTATTTATAAACTTTGACTAGGTTTTGGCCCTGTCCAGACCTAGTGTCCGGCCTAGCTAAAAATTAGGTTCTAGGGCCTATTTGAGGGCTTAAACGGAGTCTAAAAAATACGAAAATTGATATGTAGGTACTCTAAAGCTATGGTAGAATAGCATAAGGTAGAGTTCTCATCTGGGATTTGTTCTTGACAGGTTTGACAGGTTGATACATAGTTATGTGCATCTCTTTGCATGGTTGGCCAATATATGCCAAATCTCTTGAGTGTTTGCCATGTTCCATTTGCATTCAAATGAGTTTTCCATTGGTTTACATGTGCTTTCTGAAGCCACATTTCCTGTTCCTCTTCTTCCACGCATCTCATTAATAATCCACTTGAATCCTAGTGATACAAACTTCCCGCAATGATGTGAAGGTTTTTAGTCTTCCAGAGGTCTTGGGTTTGGTTTGGTGTGATCCCATCTTTAGGTCCATGTGTAAGTATAGGGATCAACTTTTCTGCCCATTGAGGACATACTTCCAGGTTAAAAAGGTACGTATCTGGCAGATCATCTGGTACTCCTATGGGTGGTTCTCCATGGGTCATTCTTGATAAGTGATCTGCTCTTATGTGGGTATTTCCTTTCTTGACTACTACCTCAAAATCAAATTCCATTAGCAATAAAAACCATCGTACTAGTCGTCCTGTATTACAAGGCTTGTTGACTAGGTACAGTAGGGCTTGATGATCAATGAAGAATTTGAATTTGTTTGCCAGCAGGTAATGTCTGAACTTTTTGACTGCGTACACCATCCCTAGGCCTTCTCTCTCCGTGGTAGTATAATTGCGTTCTGCTTGATTTAATTGTCTACTAGCATAGGCTATAGGGTGGTCTAGTTTTCCTGTATCGGCAGGTTGAGCTAAGATGCAACCAATGGCAAACTTGGAAGCATCCACATGAATGTGAAACGGCTTATTCCAGTTAGGTACTCGAAGGATTGGTGCTGAACTCAATCGATTCTTTAACTCGTTGAAGGCTTTTTCACATTCCTCGGTCCAATTAAATTGAGTCAATAATGCATAAAGAGGTCTAGCAATTATGGCGTACATATGTATAAATCTTCGATAGTATCCACAATGTCCCATAAATGCTTGAACTTCCTTCGCCGTCTTTGGTCTTGGTAAATCCAGAATTACTTTAATTTTGTCTTCATCAATTGAGATTCCATTTTTAGAGACAATATGTCCTAATATTTTCCCTTGTCTAACCATGAAGACACATTTCTCTGGGTTAAGGCATACTCGATATTGTCGACATTTGGCAAAGATCTTTTCTAGCTCAGGGATATGTTATGATCGTATAGCCGAATAAGTACAAAGATCATCCACGTAGACCTCCATACTTTTTCTTAGAAATTCTTTGAATACATGACACATCAATCTTTGGAAGGTGGCTGGGGCATTGGTTAGACCAAAAGGCATGACTCTAAAGGCATATACTCCCCATTCAGTTGCGAACGCTGTTTTATGTTGGTCCTCAGGAGCAACAGCTACCTGATTATACCCTGAAAAGCCATCCAGAAAGCTATAGAATTCCTTTCCAGCCACCCTTTCCAAGAGATGATCTGTGATTGGTAAAGGATAACTATCCCTTATTGTCGCGGCATTTACTTTCTTCAAATTGATGCACACTCTTAACTTTCCATTCTTTTTCGGTACTACCACCAAAGGTGACACCCATTCTGTGTGCTCAATTTCGTATATGAATCCAGCATCTAGTAACTTGTCTATCTCTTCCTTTATCTTTGCTGAATACACATCATTGTAAGTATATGGTCTTTGTTTAGAAGGTTTGGCTTCGGATGTCATGGGGATTCTATGCGCACAGATAGAAGGGTCGACTCCTTTCAAGTCCTTATAGGTCCAAGCAAAGACATCCCGATATTCTCTTATGAGAGGAATTAACTCTTGTTCTTCCTCTAATGAGACATCCTGTCCTATGAAGGTACATCGTTCTTCTCCTTCTTCTACAGTTACTACTATCTTCTTGGTTTGTTCCTTATTATCATATGCTATTCCAGGCTGTGCTTCTCTTTTCGGCATTTGAATAGCGATTTTTCTCTCCTCCACTTCATATTTTTTAAAGTGAGCTGGTACCTCAAATTGGTCTTGGGGTTTATTTTCTTCATCTTCTGATTCTCTTTCAATTTCTAATTCCCCCTTCTGTGTGAGTTCCTGGTGTTTTTCATTGGCTGTGATGTTTATGTTGGTGCTACTATTCCCTAGATCCATTGGTTCGGGCTCCATTTCAATGCTCTCGTAGTCCTCCTTCCAGTCTTTCTCGATCACTTCTCCGTCTTCAGCCTCCTGAAGGACTACCACATACAGGCTAACATCATAACCCTCCTCATCGATACATTCGTTCATGGTCACTACTTCTTCGTTTACACAGACATCGAGGGTCGCTAAAATTTCCATCCAACCGTGTGGTTCAAATTCTTCATCTAAAAAGACTTGAGGCATGTAAGCTGGATCTTGTACAGACCTCGCTATTCCTCGTTTCTGCTGCCATCCTTTTCTTCTCTCCTCTTCCTTCTTTGCAGCTTGGCATATCCATAGATGAGTGTCCTCGTTCATCCAAGATTGATCACTAGAACCTACACTATGAATTGATTGATCGTCTTCCTCCTTATGAATTTGATTCCATTGTAGAGGTGGAACATCTTGATAAGTGTACGTATGTAGGTTTATTCTAGTGGTGGATCCTGCGTGTTGTAGGTATACCGCATCTTTTCCCCAATCTTGTACGACCTTTAACTGTCTCATGAAAGGCCTTCCCAGGATCATTTCATAATTGCTTGGCCTTTCGAAGTGACATATTGCTAAAGTGTGTTCGAATTCCACTCCACATGTAGTGAAAACTACTCGTTCCAACAATCCTAAGGGTCTTTCTGTATGTCCGTCTGCCATTTGTATTTTCATGCGTGTTGGTCTTAATGCTGGTTTTCCCCATTTCTCCCAAATTTCTTTGGTAGCAATACCAACACCAGCTCCCGAATCTAAGATGGCTTTGGTAGTGTAACCCCTATAAGTAATTGGAAGGCAGGTATTTCCTTCATCTCCCTCACTAAAGTCTCCTACCTTATCCACTGGAATTCTCACTGTGTTTACTTCGTCTGCTATCTCTTTCTTTTCCTCCTTGACTTCCCATTGATTGAATAATTTCTCCTTCAAATGTGGTTTTACCTTCAACAGTTCTTCGAATGTTAGGGTACAAGGGATTTTTACCTCTCTAAGGCGTTGTATGATCTCATATGTTTGGACTGATGGGTTCGTTTCTCGTTTCCTCATTGAGGGAATATGATACAATTCTGAATTGTGTTCGTACTCCCCTGTGTAATTGGGAAGTTCCTTTACATCTTCCTCTCCTTGGTCACTTGCATCCATCGGAAAAATTTCTTCTGAATGTAGTTCAGGTATTGAACCCTCTATTTCATCTCCTGCTTCTAGTTCTTCAAAGGCTGGTTCAATTCCTTCCACTTTCTTCCATTTGTCCTCTTGAACTCGTGCCCATAGATCTTTAGTCCATTCTCCTTCTACTTCGAGAACTATGGATCCTTCCCTTCTCTCAATACCACATTCGTCATTCTGTGTTCTACTCACTTCAGGCTTTTCATGAGTGTTTCCACACTCTTGGAATTCTCCTTCAGAAATTCGGGTATTGGGTAAAGGCGATGCAAGTTTTTCTAAGGTCTGTTGTGCAACTTCTATCAATTTCTTGCAGATCTCCAGTCTTTCTTTTTCTAAGTCGCCTCTTGGATATTCTCTCTCGTGTTGCTCTATGGTAGGTCCTACTCTTATTCGTGCCTTGTATGCCTGAATCCACATGGCTAATTCTTCAGGCATAGGCCTGCTAACACTGATCCTACCTCCTCTTTTTTGTACTGTTCATTTTTGTTTCCTTCTTCCCTCTTCGGTTCTTCTTTTGGATTCTGTTCTTTTTCCTCCTTTTCCTTCTTTTGTAATAACTTCTTTTCTTTTATCCTATCTCTTCGGTGCTTCCATCTCTGGGACCTTTTACTTGCAATACTTTTCTCCGGCTCTTCTGAGTCTTCAACTCTTTGAGGGATGGGTGTATTCACCTCCCTGTCACTTTGGTTGTTCTCCTCCGTTTTATCAGGGGTCTCTCTGGCTTTGGCTCTTGTTATTGCATTCAATGGTACTGTGTACTCTTTATCACTCCCTGATGATTCAATTACTTCTATTACATTGATTTGCACGTTAGATGTAACCCTGTTAGGATTCTTGGGGCAGTCTCTGAAAAGGTGTTCCTTACCACAATCACTACAGTAGCCTTCCCAGACTCGTTGTGGTGGTGGTGGGTTTGGCAATGTACATTCTCTGATATAGTGATCACCTCCACATCTGTAACATGGTCCTCTGGGTACAGGCAGTCTGTTCATGGGTCGGGATGGTATGGTTGCTCTAGGAGCTGTGTACATTAATGACACATAGTCCTGCTCATATCCGCATGAACTATCTGATGCTTCCATGCCATAGGCATATGGTTCATACAGTTGTCCATATTCCATCATTGAGCTTTCATAGTTGGGATATGCTCCTTGACTATGGTCGTATGATGAGTCATATGGTTCATTACCAACCAAAGGTGTGGCTGGGACTATAGCTCTCTCTAGGTTTTCTTCAGGTTGAGCTATCTTGACTGGGACAACGTTCTGAGGATGGGGCAGTTGTTGTCCTAGTACTGGTTGTGGTTGGGTGTATCCTTGATACACATATGGTCATGGCGCTGGTGCCTGTGGCTGATAAGAGGGATATCTAAAAGCTTCACCTCCCTGATCTCTCTGAGGGTGTCCATAAGGTCTCATGTATGGTTGTGCTGGTCTCGCTTGCCTATTGTAAGGACAATTTTCTGTACTGTGATTTGTATATTTTTGTTCCACACTGCAATATTGTAGAGGTCCTGGGACAGTGGGTCTATTATAAGCATAAGCAGGTGGTGGGACTACTCCCCTAGTACACAAGTGAGAAGGATGATCACCCCCGCACTGCATACATCTTCTGAGCATGGGTACTCTCATAGGGTTATTGGGGTAGTTCCTCTGTCCTTGAACGTTCAATTTCTTTGCTACCAAATCGGCTATTTCCTCTACATTGTTTTTAGGGATTGATGTGCTACTGGCCGAATCTTCACTTTTCAAGCTTCCTTGAGGTATTTTCAGGTCCTCTGCTAAGTTGTCTTCTAGGTCTATACATTCCTTCATGCATTCTTGCAAAGTCTGAACTCTCTTTACATATACCAATGATCTCAAAGATCCGTTCAACAATCCTTCCAAAAATAATGATACCATTTTATTTTGGGTAGGTCTCTCTTCTACTGGGCATCGGTCTACATACTGCTTGAATCTTCTCGTAGCCAATCTCACTGATTCGGTAGGGGCTTGCTTAAAGCTATGGATTAATGATGAAGAATTGTTTTTAATTCTTGACTTAGTGAATTCCTCAATCATTTCTTGGTATATTTGCTCCATGTTTTGAAAAGTATTAGGGTCCAATGGTTGAAACCATGCTAACGCAGTGTCTGACAAAGTAAGACCAAAGGACTCATATTGAATAAAAAAGTCTTCTACCTGTTCGGCTCTGATTACTTGTTTAAATTCAGCTATATGATTGTAAGGTTCACTAGAGCCATCATAGTGATTTCTCATGCATTTGGGAACTTGGATTGGCCTTAATCTTCTTCCTGCTTCGGGTGGTCTAGGCATTACTGGGAAAATTGGTCTTCCTATTGGTATGCCTGGCCCTCTTACTACTGGCGGTCTGACTGGAGCATGAATTCCATGTCTTGGGTCAATAGTTGGTTGAGGCCGGTAATTAGGGTTATTTGCAGGCATTGTGAACTGCACAGGTGGTCTGATTGGAATTTGAGTTTGTTGTGTTTGCCCTGACTGTTGAAATGAATCATTTTGTGACGTTCCAAGTGGATTTCTTGAAGTAGTGGCTGGGTCCCTAGGGGGAAACACTGGGATATTCTGATATTTCAACTCAGATCTTTCCGCTTCTGTTAAGGGCCAATATCTTCTCTGATTCTTATCCAGATATGTGATGATGGTGGAGAAATCAGGATCTTGTAACTCATAGATGGTGACTGGATTAGGGGCAGCTTCCCAAATTGAAGAATGTGCTCTAAGAAGATGCTCTATCCCATTGATCAAATACACATCCATTAAGGTGTCATCTTGGGGAATCAGGTCTCCTCTCCATATCCTAGCAACCGTAGATCTTCCTCTAGGTGTAGTTACTTGCTCTTCATTCCCTCCTCCATTTGAGTTTGAAGCATTACTTTCTTCACCAATTTCATTAATGTTTTCTGGGTGTTCTGTGACAACATATTGGATATCTCTTTTGTCCATGCATAATCCTCCTACATACTTGACTTCTGGTCTAGGCACTATGTAAGCTTCTGACGCTTTCTTTAACCTGGCCACTGATCTGTTTAGACCATCCAGATAAATAGGGATCTCATTTTGGTTGGTATTCACATACTCCAAGGAGGTCCTGTACTCTCCCTCAATGATTGACATCATGCCAATCATGGGTACTGTGTTCTGCATATCCTCTGAAGCCATGGG
Organism: Ceratopteris richardii; assembly: GCA_020310875.1. NCBI lineage: Eukaryota > Viridiplantae > Streptophyta > Polypodiopsida > Polypodiales > Pteridaceae > Ceratopteris > Ceratopteris richardii. The sequence continues at coordinate 208,467,257 of CM035409.1, read as the reverse complement.
AATTTCTTCCTCTGACTCACTGGAGCTCTCTGAATAATGTGAACGGTTACTTTGCTCTGCTACACTACCTACAGAAGAGATTACACTTCTTCGGCTTCCTAGAGTTCTTTCGGATCTCAGGTTCATCCACCTAACAACTCTGATCAGCCCTTGCAATCCTCTAGCCTCTGGGATTCTTCACTAAAGGTCAGAATTTCTAGAAAACTTTGGCTAGAAAATGACTGAAAAAGAATTTTTCCCAGATCACGATACTTGACTCCAGATTCCACGATACACGATCTCTGGGCTGAAACGATACCCGATACTTGGATCAGAACGATACACGAAATTTGGGCACAGGCGATACACGATCGCTGGTGAATATCGCGATCTTTGATCAAAACGATCTTTGGCACAAACGATACTTGACTCCAAACGATACACGATACTTGTGATCCTACGATACACAACACTGATCAAGTATCGCGATCTCTGAAGACCAGACGATACACGATACCTGATGAAAACGATACTTGATACTCGGGATAAAACGATACACGATATTTGATCCCAAACGATATTCGATACTTGAACACAGATGATACACGATACTTCCACCAAACGATATACAATCTCTCACAAAACGATACCTCAAAAAATGATCTTTCGTAAACGATCACTGGCAAAACGATACACGATACTTGTTAGGTATCGCGATCGCTGAACCAAACGATACATGATCGACAAAAGTGACGATACACGATACCTGACCGAAACGATACTTACCCCTGACGATACACGACCTTTGACCGGTATCGCGATCTCTGAAGACCAGACGATACACGATCGACGATCTTTGAGGGACGATCTTTGGCACACCATCGTTCAGAGAAACGATCGCTGTAAAAACGATCTCTAATCTGAAACAATACACGATCTACGATCTCTGGCCAAAACGATCTCTGACCAAGTATCGCGATCGGTATGAAACGATACACGATCGGAGGGAAATATCGCGATACTCAACCACAGGAGATACACGATACTTGTGAAGTATCGCGATACTCGACCGCGGGAGCAAAACGATACTTGACCCTTAGACAATTTTTGAGAGATGTTTTTTAAGTTTTGGTTTAATGCACTTGTTTTACTAGTTCATCTCCTCTCTCCTCACTCTCTGTATCACTCAACTCACTCCTTTTTACCCTCTGAAAATCTCAAACGATACCTGACGCAGATTGTTTCCCTTTCCAAACTTAATTTACTGAGAAATTATAGATTAACTGGGTGTTTGCTCACCTTGAGAGCCTCTCTAACTTCTTTGTCACTTCCCCTTGCTCTGTGCAACCCCAGGTTGCCCGATTGCTCACTCACGATCTCTAGCGCAGCTCTCACGATACTCGACACTGTAGCTCACGATACTTGCTTTCAAACAAGTGAATTGCAAAATGACTATTTTTGGCTTTTATACTTGGGCTTTCCTTACTTCAAAAAGGAAATTTTCTACTGAACAAAGACTAACTCCTACTCTCCGGACTTGACCTACTCTCTCCCTACTCCTACTCTACTCATTCCACTCACTTCCCTAAACTAACAACTCACTACACACACTCCAAGAATGAGAAGTAGCAAGTGCGGATGAAAATGACTTACCAAAGAAGAGAAAATTTCCACTCCTCCTCTTACTTCAATGCAAAAAGCTACTTACCATCACACGAATGCCTCGGTTTGATTCGTCACTCCCCGGCAACGGCGCCAAAAAGTGTGTTGACCTAAGTACCAACTTAGGGACTTGCGGAGAAAGAGACTATACCTCAATCCCCTCTCAAGTGCATATAGTGGGGATACACGCTTTTAATTATCAATCCAAAGAGTATACAAACCTAGCCGAGTGTATGAGGACATGCAATCATGTAATGATCAATGCAAATGAACTACTCAAAGAGTGTAAATAAGGCAAAGACTTATCCAAACAAGCTCCAACTGTTGGTCAAGGCGAAACGATACTTGGTGCAGCAGCCGTCTGTATTTTGGACTTTTCTCCCAACTCCGAGCTCCAAATATAGTGAATAGCACATACGTTTCGAAGCTCTCGAGAAGACGCATCCAATGGCAGTGGTTTCACTCAATTCGGACGCTCCTACTTCAAGTTATGAGCGAAATACTGAGTCGCGGGAATACTTTCCTACACTTCAGCACTTGCTACACTTCGCACACACCTTACCTACAGCGAATAAACACTTTCATGGACAGACAACACTCACAAGCACTCTTTCCAATCAATACACATGCATACAAGCTCACAGAGAAGAAGATACAGAGTGAAGAAGACACAAATTCGAATTTCTGTGCTCTCTATTCTCACAATGGCAAAAAGTTCTTTACAAAGAGTCACATTTGACTTATATACTAGTGCCCTAAAAATGGTCCTTTCACACAAGGGACCGGCACTTTATTCACTAAAAGACTAATTTCCTACTATTTTACATGGGTAAATCTCTAATCTTTTGCGGGTATGCATCTAGAGGACTCCTCTAGTGCCTTTACAACGGAAAATATATTACAAGAATGGTTATGATACAAAAATATGATGTCCAAATCGGAAAAATTTTGGGGCCCGTCTTTTTCTCTGCTTTGTGCTCTTTTTAGCTCTGCAACAGCCTATCTGCCAGATCTGCGTCGACTGCTTTGTCTACTTAATCCTTCGCCTTGCTCTGACTCTCTCCGCTGGCTTCCTTGTCTCCTCAGTCCTTGGGTGCCCATACTGCTCTCAACAGGTACCTTCTAATATCCATTGGTGAGAGAATGACCAGCATATGCTTCATCATCTCCTTGTCATCTCCACAACATTCCACATTCAAATGAGTTCTATATATAGAGATATGGGCATGAGACTTTTCACCTACCCTTGCATCTTCTCTCACCTCTTGACCTTTCATTTCATGTCCTTTGTCCTTCCATTGCCTTGGGTGACTTTCTGTGCTCCACATCACTCCATGTGGATAAGTTCATGATATTTTTTTAGTATTCCATCTCTCTAAATATATTTTGGCTTTTATCCAAGCCATGAATAACTTTTCCATTTTTATTTTAACACTCTTCTCTAAGGTTATGAGTGTACCCTTTATATGTTTAGGGCTTAGCTTTCTTTTGAGCTTACACCAAATACATAAATGATGAATAGGTAATAAATGAGAGGTGAGTATGGGCCAGGCCTCACAATTGGAGCTTGCACATGTTCCATAATTTGCAACACTCCCCCTCAAGCTACAATTGGGAGTCCATGATACTCTCCAATTCTCATGCTCTTTGCCTTTTCCTTCTTTTGCCCTTGTATCTCTTCCTTTGATTGGTTGGTGATCTTCTTTCTTTGCTTTGAAGCTTCTTTGGCTTCCTTCCAGCATTAGCTTTGCTTCTTTGGCTCTTTGTAAGAGCTCCTCTCCAATCCCTATCAAGGACATGCTTCATACAAACTTATAGAATGAAATGAGATCACCTTGTACTTATCTTTGTTGCTTCACTCTTTTCCTCTTTGTTGTCCTCTCTTTGCATGTCACTTTACTCCTATACCTTCATGGCTGCATGTCCTCTAGGCTTGCATTCTTTTCTTTGATCCTCCTTTGTCTTTGGATCATCTTTGACTTTGTCTTTGGGTGCACTCTTTGCATCTCTGTTTGATGATGTCATGGTATCATGCTTCCTTTTTCTTCATGCCTTCTTTTGTGCATCATGGCTGCTCCTTGCCTTCTTGGCACTCCTTCCATATAGGTGGCTCCTCTTCGTGCTTTCAATTTACCTTTGATGGCTACTCTTGCTCTTTCTTTGGCTCTTCCAAATTTGAAATTTGTTTTGACTCAACTTTGCCTCCTTTGGACTCTTCTTGGTTCTTCCAATCCTTGCAAGCTAACTCCCCCTTGCTTCATAATCTTTTCTTCATGCTTGATGGCTGATTATATACCTGCAAAATCAACAATGGGCTGATCATACATGAACTCTTTCATGAGCTCCTATTCATGTGAAGCGTTTATAGCTTCCACATCATCCAAGCTTTCTTCATCACCTACAAAACAACACAAGAAATCATGAATGTGATTAATGGTGCTTCTTGCACCTAACAAGGCTTGCCATTGGTCTTACTTGCCTTCACATAGGCTTGCCATTCCTCTTTGAATGGCCTTACTTGCCATAGGCTTGCCACTCCTCTTGGATGGTCTTACTTGCCTTAACCTTTCGCTAGACCTTCACTTGGTCTTTGATGCTTCTTGCACCTAACATAGGCTTTCCATTCTTTTTGGGATGGTCTTACTTGCCTTCACATTGGCTTGCCACTCCTTTGGGAACGGTCTTACTTGCCATAGGCTTGCCACTCTCTTTGGTGGTCTTACTAGCCTCACACTTTCACAATGCATTCACTTGATTTATGCTTGGAACTTACCACCACACACAATGTGGATTTTTTTCTCAACAATTTACATCAGCCTTTACATTTGCAAATGCACTTTTTTTTACCTTCATTTACCTCAATCAACTTCATCCATGTTGTTGCACTTCTCATGAGTGACTCTTCCTTCTAGCTTGCACTTTGGTAGTTGCTCCTTGCACCCTTGGGGAATGTCTTCAAGTCCTTGTTGAGTCTTCAACACTTCATGGCACATCTTCTTTCGAGTCTTCTACTCCTCCTTATTCTAGGCTTCAACCTTCAGCTTGGGTTCCAATCTTCAAGTCTTCAACACTTCAAGTGTTTCAGAACCTTTTAGCTTGGGCTTCTTCCTTCATTTTGGCTCCAAGCTTTTTCCACCTTGGATTTGGCTTTTTCAAATAGGGGCATTGAGTTGACTTCCTATATCTCAACTCGATAATAAAACCCATTTATTCATCATAAAATGATTCTGCAATTTCACCTCCATGGGGTTCATCCACAACAAGATACATCCACAAATTTCATACGTAGCAGCCTTGCATCTTACCAATATTTTTGGCATCCAAACACATGTACTTTCAGCTCATATATGGCTGAGCACTACCAACCTTTGAAGCATAAATATCATGCTAACAAATAAACATAAGCATGTATACAAATCAAAAACACTTTGAGCATATATTCAGCTCTCTTTATGCCAATTCACGTAGCTACATAGACCTGCAAATTTCAGCTTCTATAGGCTTTATAAAATAGCCTATTACTCATCCACACATTCTCAAACATGTGAGTAAATTCACCTTGACCACATTTGCATACATTCTTGCATTATAGACATTAATCATCAACTTCAAATTCAGTTTATATTCAGCCCATGTATGGCTGTCCAAAACTTGTCATTCACCTTTACAAGCATGCATACATAAGCATCTTCATTGCATACATTTCTTGCACCATGTAACGAGCATAAAATGCTATCATCAAGCTTAAATAAAAGCTTAAACCTTCAGCCATGTACATAATCAAAACTTTCACTTCATTCAATTGAGTGCACTACCTCAAACACACATACAATGTTCATATGCAATTATAGTTGCTCATCCAAGATTCTTTGCTTGAATCTTCATCTTCTTTCATTGGCTACTCAAAAATCATCATAAAAGTGATTAGCATCACTTATAGCATGCTTCAATGATCAAGAATCTCTAGTAGATAGTAGGACAAGAGAGTGTTGGACATCAAATAACATAAAGCAACAAAAATCTCTTACATACCAAAAGCTTCATCTCCATAACTTTCTAATGAGCATGATAGCTCCAAGCTTTCCTTTATCATCTCTGCAACTTCTTCAAGATCTCTTTGAGCATCCATGGGCTCCACTCCCACTACTCTGCAACCAAAGCTCTAATACCAAAATGTGGAGAAATTTCACTCCAATACACTCCAATACACGCAGCAAAAGTTAGGGAACCTCTTCTAGAATCTGCCCTATAAGACACATGCTTACTCAAATCTAATTCCATCATCACTCAGAGGTCAAATGGCTGTTAATCTTGGTCCACAAATAGTAGACACTTATAGCTTTCTAATAAGCTATATAACACTCCATTTGGAGTTAATTGGACTAGGTAACCGAGTGCATAACGATTGACTACCTATCATCTCAAGTTAAGTAGAAAACTGAGGTTCACAAGAAATGTTCCCAATACCTACTGAAGACAAATCTGACAAAGATATTTGAGATACAAAGCATATGCAAGATAAGCTTCCAACAAGGTATCATATGCATAAATGAGTAAGTACATAGAGAAATATCACCTTCACAAGGTGGCTACATACAAAAAAAGGTATGCGGCTGGAATACCTTTGTGCCTTCTAGCATCCAAATGAGGTACCTTCTGATATCCATTGGTGAGAGAATGACCAGCATATGCTTCTACATCATCTCCTTGTCATCTCCACAATGTTCCATGTTCAAATCAGTTCTATATATAGAGATATGAGCATGGGACTTTTCACCTACCCTTGCATCTTTTCTCACCTGTTGACCTTTCATTTCATGTCCTTTGTCCTTCCATTGCCTTGGGTGACTTTTGGTGCTCCATGTCACTCCATGTGGATACGTTTACGACATGTTTTTAGTATTCCATCTCTCTAAATATATTTTGGCTTTTATCCAAGCCATAAATTTCTTGTCCCTTTTTATTTTGCCACTCTTCTCTAAGGTTATGAGTGTACCCTTTATATGTTTAGGGTTTAGCTTTCTTTTGAGCTTACTACAAATACATAAATGATGAAGAGGTAATAAATGAGAGGTCATTATGTGCCAAGCCTCACAATTGGAGCCTGCACATGTTCCATAATTTTCAACAATCATTGGTATCAGAGCTCATCATTGAGCATTGAGGACATCAAGAGGAGGCCTTGAAGTTTCTTGAGAGCCAAGGATTGAAGCAAGACCAACAAGATTTGAGGAAGGATTTGAAGCAAGGGAGAGCTTCTATCATCATCGAAAGTTCACGACAAGTGGAGACTCTTGTGGGAAGGTAACATATAATTCTTTCACACATCTATCACAATCCAAGGAGGGATTATGATAAGGTTTGGGAGTGTCTAGAAAGGTTGTTCTCTACCTCTACAAAGGCTAGAAAGATTCAGCTCAAGAATGAACTCAACAACCTTAGGAAGTCTTCAAACCAGAGCATTAATGACTTCATCCTCAAAGTAAAAGAGATCTCAGATGCACTTGGTTCAATAGGATGTGTTGTAGATAATGATGACCTAGTTGCCCACACACTTAATGGGCTTAGAGAAGATGATAAATGGAAGGCATTCACAACCTCTGTGTATGTAAGGGATTCATTACAGATTTTGAGCAACTTATGTCTCTTATGGTGACTGAGGAGCTCAACCATGGAGTGAAAAAGTCAAAGGGCAACCAAGACCAACTCTTCTATACAAGCAAAGGAGGAAGAGGAAAAGGCAATAGAGGTGCTTCAAGTGGAAGAGGTAGAAGCAACTACCAACAAGGCAGCCAAAGCTATCAAGGGAGTCAATCAAGCCAAGATGAAGGTCAATCATCAAGAGGAAAAGGAAGAGGAAGAGGTAGAGGAGGAAGATATGGAGGTCAAGGCTACTCCAACTCAAATGGATGCTTCAATTGTGGGAAGCAAGGACACTATGCCAAAGATTGTTGGCAAAAGCAAGGTGGGAACAATTACAAAGGGAAAGGTAATTTGTTGGTGCAGACCAATCACCAATTGAAGATTTGAAGGACAAAGGATGGAAATGAGATCAAGTTTTGAAGCAAAGAAGATGGATACATTCACAGAGTGAAAGACATGTACACATATGTACATTAGTTAAGACATAGGTTACTTATACTTATGCTTTGATGTAAGTCTGTACATAATTGCCTATAAATACTTTTGAAAATGTCGGGGCAAGAAGAGAAGACAATGAGAGACTATGTATGAGCATAGGAATAGAGAAATGAGATGTTGTAAGTGTCATTAGACACATGAGAAGTGAGTTGAAGTCTCTCTCTCATTCAGTTGTAGTCTTCTTCAGAAATGATAGAATTTTTGCGCCCGAAGTTTCTGTGTTTTCTCGCTGTGTGATAGATCTTTTGTGAATTCCTTTTGGAGATATCTAAGTCCATAGTTAATCAATCTATGGCTAGAGTTTGAGAGTCTAATTGTGATCAGGCTAAGAGAATTGTGTGTAGGAACATTTACATGTGAGAAAGTACTCACTGGTTCCTGAAACAGGCGCAAATTTTGATCTTAATGATTTGATCATTTCTCACTCCACAGTTTAAAGTTTTGTGCAAGTAAGCACTTAATCTTTAAGTTGGAAGGTAAGCTACTCGTGGCTAAAAAGCATTTGCTTAAACGGGTTTTATACTGAGAGAAATAAAGTTAAGAAGTTAGGGGTGTCCAAATCGACCTCTCAGAAGTGCAGATTTAGACATAGCTGACTTGGTAAGTAGATTTCTCAAGATCTACTGAATCTTTTGAAGTAATTCGACTTGGAGAAGGTGCGCAATCTTTAGGCGACACCTTGTGCAAAGTTTTATCAAAAACTTTACACATTTACTCAATCAATGAGCAAGATCTATGTAGCAGATTTTCTGAGGAAATTCCTTCTTCACAGTTTAGTCAAGAAATTGATATTTGGTCATTGATAGCTTAAATTGGTGAAGGTTTTGACTTACTCTTGATATTTAGGTGTTCTAAATTCAAGATTAGGTTGTTCTTTTGGAGATTAATACTCTCCATCAGTGGTATCAGAGCAGGAAACATCAAAATCAAGGAAAGGAGGATCCCGACTGCTGCAGATTCAAGAAATTCAACAACTGAAGAACTAAAAGGTGAAAGCTTGAAGGCAAAGCTTGAGAAGGAGACTATACGACATCAAGAAAGACAAAAGGACTCTAATTTGAAGTAAAGGTACATATATTATTCATAAAGCTTGAAGTTTTCAATACACAGGTGGACACAAGATGGGAGATTCTCTACAGATAGAGAAATTGGATAGGGAAAACTATCCTGCATGGTCAATGAGGATGGAAGCTCATCTTATGAGCAAAGATTTAATAGCTTACATCACAGGAGAAGAAGAGAAGCCACAGTTCAGAGATCCTAGTGTTCCAAATAGGGAAGAGTTAGCGCTTTAGGAGCTGTTGATGAAGACATTGAGGAGGATAAATTGGTAAGGCAAATCCTTACAGGTTTAAGAGGTGATGACAAAAGGAAGCCATTCATTTTGTCTACAGAATTATCACTTGATCATTTCACTCCTGATTTAAATCAGTTGCTAGGTCATATGCTAACATTTGAGTAGGATGTTAAAGGAGATGGTGAAAAAAGTACAGGTCATGCAATGTACTCAAAGGACAAGAAGAAAGCTAACAAAGGAAAGCAACAAGCAGGTGAAGATGAAGGTACAACTAGTCAAGCCAACTTCCTAAGAGGTAGAGGAGGTGGCAAAGGTAGAGGAAGAGGCAGAAACAACAAAGATGGAGGCAAAGCTTGTTGGATTTGTGGTAAGACAAATCATTTATCTAATGATTGTTGGCATAATAATCAGAGTAATGGTGGATATAATCAGAACTATAATACAAGAGGAAGAGGTGGCAGAAATCAAAGAGGTAATTTCAGAGGCAGAGGTAGTAGGGGTTACTTTGGAAGAAATGCAGGTAGAGGTTTCCAAAGTCAACAATATAACAACACCTACTACAATTATGCTTCAGATCAAAAGGAAGATTCAACATTGATAATGAATGCAACTTGTGAAAGGCAGAATGAAGATCAAAGAGTCTTCTACATTGATTCAGGGTGTAGCAATCACCTGAGTGGTAATATAGCCTTGATGACTGATTTAGAGAATAAGGTATCTAATCATGTTGTTCAAACAGGTGACAACAAAAAGCACAATGTGAAGTCAATTGGATCAGTGAAGGCCAAGGATGGAAGCACCTTATTGAGTAAGGTCTTGTATGTTCCTAGAATTCCTAAGAATTTGATAAGTGTAGGACAAATTGTGGAAAAAGGTTATGAAGTAAGGTTTACTAATGAAGGAGTGTTTGTGGAAGACCCTAGCAATGGGTATAAACAAATTGTTTCAGGGAAGAAAAAAGGAAGATTGTTCACATTGAAGATTCAAGGTAATATTGGTCATGCCATGTTCACATATGGAGGACATAAGATCTCTGAGTTAGATCTTTGGCACAAGAGGCTTGGACATTTCAATGAAAGAGGTATTAAAGACATGATTAACAATGGTTCAGTGCTTGGTTTGCCTAATGTTGCAGGTCAACATATGACATACAGATGTGAGGCATGTCAATTAGGTAAGGCTCATAAGCATTCCTACTCCAAGCATGGTTTTATGTACTCAGAGAAGCTTGAGTTGGTACATACAGATGTGTGGGGACCATCAAAGGATTTCAGTATAAATGGGTCAAGATATTATGTGATTTATGTTGATGATGCTACTAGATGGATCACTATTTATGTGATCAAAGATAAGTCAGAAGTGTTTAATACATTTAAACACTATCATGCATATGCAGAAAGAATTACAGGACATAAGTTGAAAAGACTAAGGTCAGATGGAGGGGGAGAGTATTTCTCTAATGAATTCAGTAATTACTTGTGGGATGCAGGTATAAAAAGGGAAGTTACTTGCAGGTACTCTCCTCAACAAAATGGTGTAGCAGAAAGGAGAAATAGAACTCTTGTTGAGTTTGCAAGGTCCATGATGAAGGAGAAAAATTGCCCTAATTATTTGTGGGCTGAGGCTGTAAATACAGCTACTTATTTGGTCAATAGGTTACCATGTAAAGCTTTGCAGGGAATGACACCTTATGAGGCATGGTGGGGTAAGAGACCTACACTAGACCATTGCAAAGTATTTGGATGTTTGGCCTATGCATATGTGCCATCACAGTTAAGGCACAAATTGGAACCTAAAGCTGAAAAATATGTGTTTATTGGTTATGATGATAAGCAAATGGGATACAGGTTGTGGAATCCATCCACAAAACATTTTCTTGTATCAAAAGATGTTACATTTGATGAGCAAGGTACTTGGTATGCAGGTACTATCAATATTAATACAGATGATGAAGAGATTGTGAGCCAAAGGAAAGGTAAGTCAAAGATTCAAATAATTGATGAAGAAGAGAATAATGAAGTGCAGGTTGAAGTGGAAGAAACATCTAGGTTTGATCCTGAATATAAAGAACCAGAAACCTCAAGAAGTGGAGAACTTAGGAGGTCTACAAGGAACAAATGGCAACCTACAAGGTATAGCTATGATACTTCATTTCTAGCTACCAAAGATTATGCTTACATGATTAAAACAGATGAAGACCCTTCTACATATGAAGAGGCAAAAGGTAAAGAAAATTGGGAGAAAGCTATGCAGGAAGAATATGATGCATTATTGGAGAATCAAACATGGGATTTGGTTCCAAAACCAAATAGCCAGAAGATCATTGGATATAAGGGGGTTTATAAGACAAAAAGGTTTGCAGATGGAAGTGTGTCTAGGTACAAAGCTAGACTTGTTGTCAAAGGATTTGCTCAGACATATGGTGTTGACTATGATGAGACTTATAGTCATGTGGCAAAGATGACAACCATCAGGACACTTATAGCAATTGCTGCATGTAAAGGTTGGAAATTGTGTCAATTAGATGTGAAAAATGCTTTTTTGAATGGTTATATTTCAGATGATGTATTCATGGAGCAACCTCAAGGGTTCAGAGATAAAAGGTATCCAGATCATGTGTGCAAGCTCAAGAGAGCTTTGTATGGCTTGAAGCAGGCCCCAAGGGCATGGAATTATAGACTTGTAAAGTTCTTGAAAGAACTTGGATTTCAGGTGTCTAAAGCAGATAGTAGCTTGCTTGTCAAAGCAAGTGATAATGGTTTCATATACATGTGCATATATGTTGATGATATAATCCTTACAGGTACAGATGAGGAAGGAATACAAAGACTAAAGAAGCAAATGGAAAAGGAGTTCAAAATAAGTGACTTGGGAGACTTGTCATACTTCTTGGGCATGGAGATTACATATACTCAACATGGAGTATTTGTGACCCAAGAAAGGTATTTGAAGAACTTGTTAATCAAGTTTAAAATGGATGATTGCAGGGTAGCACCTACACCAATGGAGGTGAATCACAAATTGAGTAAATTTGGAGGTGAAGAATTCAAGGACATGAGACAATATCAGAGTTTGGTTGGTAGTCTTATCTATGCTACTTTAACTAGACCTGATTTATCATATGCAGTAGGGGTTTTGTCTCAATTCATGCATTGTCCTAGGAAAGAGCATTGGATTGCAGGTCAAAGAGTGTTGAGGTACATTAAGGGTACACTCAAAGAAGGTTTGTATTATGGGTTTACATCAGATACAAACATCAAGATCTATAGTGATGCAGATTGGGCAGGTAATCCAGATGATAGAAGATCAACCTATGGATACATGTGTTATGTGGGAGATAAGTTAATCTCATGGTGCTCAAAGAAGCAACATACAGTTGCTTTGTCATCTACAGAAGCAGAGTACAAAGGCATGGTTGAAGCTGCAAAAGAAGTGATATGGCTTAAGACTCTAATGAAGAGTTTTGACACTATACAGAACATACCTATCATTTATGGTGATAACATGAGTTCATTATATCTAGCTGCTAATACTGTTTTTCATGCCAGGACTAAACACATTGAGATACAGTATCACTTTCTAAGAGAGAAGGTGATGGATAAGGAGATTGAAGTCATACATACTTCAACAAAAGATCAGATAGCTGATATGCTTACAAAGAGCTTGGATGAACCAAAGCTACAGAACTTTAAAGACATGGCAGGTATAAAGAAGATAAGAGAAACCTCAATTGATGATTGAGGGGGAGCTGTTGGTGCAGACCAATCACCAATTGAAGATTTGAAGGACAAAGGATGGAAACGAGATCAAGTTTTGAAGCAAAGAAGATGGATACATTCACAGAGTGAAAGACATGTACACATATGTACATTAGTTAAGACATAGGTTACTTATACTTATGCTTTGATGTAAGTCTGTACATAATTGCCTATAAATACTTTTGAAAATGTCGGGGCAAGAAGAGAAGACAATGAGAGACTATGTATGAGCATAGGAATAGAGAAATGAGATGTTGTAAGTGTCATTAGACACATGAGAAGTGAGTTGAAGTCTCTCTCTCATTCAGTTGTAGTCTTCTTCACAAATGACAGAATTTTTGCGCCCGAAGTTTCTGTGTTTTCTCCCTGTGTGATAGATCTTTTGTGAATTCCTTTTGGAGATATCTAAGTCCATAGTTAATCAATCTATGGCTAGAGTTTGAGAGTCTAATTGTGATCAGGCTAAGAGAATTGTGTGTAGGAACATTTACATGTGAGAAAGTACTCACTGGTTCCTGAAACTGGCGCAAATTTTGATCTTAATGATTTGATCATTTCTCACTCCACAGTTTAAAGTTTTGTGCAAGTAAGCACTTAATCTTTAAGTTGGAAGGTAAGCTACTCGTGGCTAAAAGCATTTGCTTAAACGGGTTTTATACTGAGAGAATTAAAGTTAAGAAGTTAGGGGTGTCCAAATCGACTTCTCAGAAGTGCAGATTTAGACATAGCTGACTTGGTAAGTAGATTTCTCAAGATCTACTGAATCTTTTGAAGTAATTCGACTTGGAGAAGGTGTCCAATCTTTAGGCGACACCTTGTGCAAAGTTTTATCAAAAACTTTACACATTTACTCAATCAATGAGCAACATCTATGCAGCAGATTTTCTGAGGAAATTCCTTCTTCATAGTTTAGTCAAGAAATTGATATTTGGTCATTGATAGCTTAAATTGGTGAAGGTTTTGACTTACTCTTGATATAGAGGTGTTCTAAATTCAAGAGTAGGTTGTTCTTTTGGAGATTAATACTCTCCATCATAATTATGCTAACTCCTCAACAAATTCAAAAAATGATCATTTGTTAGCTATGAAGCATAAAAGTGAAGGTCAACCACATGATGAGGTGTGGTATATAGATAGTGGTTGTAGTAACCACGTCAGGTAAAGAGGAGTACTTCAACAATCTTCAAGAACCCAAGCAAAGAGGCTTTGTGGAGACAGGAGACAACATAGAGCATGAGATACAACAAATGGGAGATGTGAAGCTTAAAGGCAACCATAAAGCAAGAGGACTATCTGAGGTATTGCATGTTCCTACTATTACAAAGAACTAAATCTCTACTGGAAGATGGTGGAAAAGGGATACCAAGTCAAGTTCAACCACAAAGAATGTTTTATTGAAGACCCAAGGAATGGCTATGAGCTGATAGACAAAGGGAAGAAGGAAGGAAGGATGTTCACTCTTGACATTGGCAAAGGACAAAGCAACAAGGCAATGTTCATCACATATGGCGACAAGAAGATTGGAGATTTGGATTTGTGGATAAAAGGTGTGGTCACATCAAAATTTAATGGTTGAAATACATGGAGAAGAGGCAATTGGTAAGAGGTTTACAACATTTTGCATTACAAATGTTGCATGAGATGTGTGAAGCTTGTCAATTAGGCAAGTCTACTAGGCAACCCTTCAAGAAGAGTAGATATGTAGCACTTGGTGTGTTAGACCTTGTGGACACAGATGTGCGAGGGCCAACCAAAGAGCCTTCTCTTGCAGGTAATAGGTACTTTGTAACCTTCATAGATGAATACTCAAGAAAATTATGGTTGTATTGTATAAAGCAAAAATCAGATGTGTTTGATGTATTCAAAAGAATCAAGGCACAAGTTGAAAAGGAGACAGGTTGCTACATCAAAACCCTAAGGTCGGATGGAGGGGGAGAATACTTCTCCCATGCTTTTTGTGATTTCTTGCAGGACCAAGGTATAAAGAGGCAAATCACTTACAGGTATACTCCCCAACAAAATGGGGTGGCAGAGAGGAAGATTAGGTATATTGCTGAAATTGCTAGGAGTATGTTAAATGAAATGAATGTGCCTTTAACATATTGGGAAAATATTGTATCTACTGTTGTGTACTTGATGAATAGGTGTCCCACATCAGGGGTACATGACATGAAACCTGAGGAGGCATGGAGTGGAAGGAAACCAAACCTTTCACACATTAGAATCTTTGGCTGTGTATGCTGCACACGTGCCACAAGAGTTGAGAGGTAAGATGGATGCAAGGGTTGAAAGATGTATGTTTATTGGTTATACTATGGAGCAAAAAGGTTACAGGTGCTACAACCCTAATACAAAGGAGTTAAAGGTATCTAGAGATGTAGTGTTTGATGAACTCAAACCATGGTATGCTTCCAAAGTTCCATTGAAGAGGCAAAGAGGAGGAATGAAGATAGGTTTCAAGATAGTTTGGAATTCTTTTTTGAGAAGAAAAGAAATTATATTAATGATGGTATGTCACTTTGTACAAAGGGCAAGAGTACCCTATCAGAATACAAGCCACAAGAGGCATCTAGGCAAAAAGCCCCACCCAAGAACATCATACATCTTGTAGGCCAGAGCTAGCAAGAAAAGAACAGAGGTAACAACATGGAGATATATAACATCATGATATCTATAGAGTAACACAAAACCTCTAATAAGCTCATCCTTGAGTTCACAAACAGTAGCAATCATCTAGGCCACCTCATAAGGACCTTTACATCATAATAAGACCATGTCATGTCTTCTGGGGGAATACATCTTAAGGAGAGAGGATCTCCACTGGCTCAGAGCTTTCCCAAGGTACCTTGAGTTTTCCACTACTAGCCTATTCCTGAGTTGTGCCCAATGTATGTATTCCTTCCTTGGATTTGAGCTAGAGGGTATACTTCTTGGCTTTGAATGGTTGGTAGTTGCTCAAAAGAGGTTGTCAATGTTGATCGTGAGCAGCTATCTATGGTGAATTGCTTCCTAGGTACTGATGTTGTACCGTGGATGTCCTTGAACTTTTTGAAACATGAGGCCAAGTACTTGTGATCCATCATGATTGATGGTTAAGTGTATTAGTGCATGGGTTGGAAAAAATAGGTGCCTTGTGCATGGCCTTGTAATGTATCCCTATGCATGCATACTTGGGAAATGCATTGGAAGAATTATGGTGCAAGAATTTGGGTCTTGAGCTAAGTGCTCAAGGGTATGTTGACGAAGAGATATCCTAATCTATCATGGTTGTACTATTGCCGAAGTAGGCAATTCTTACCATGGTCCAATGTCCATCGATATTCATCTCTTCGTGGTGTGTTCTAGCATGGTGATTGACCATCGACTTATCTTCCATTGTTGATGGATGTCTTTGGTGATGGTTCACATCGGAGATGCTTCACGCACACAGTTCTGTCCTTGCTCGTTTCATTCTCTGCCCCCCCCCCTTTTTTTTGGAACAATGTCACAACACAAGAAGAAAGATGTTAGTATCAATAAAACATTTTACATATGTCAAGTGTATCTTATGTGCTTGGGATTTCTTCATTGTGTCTATGCACGGACTTGTAATGTGGCCCTATATTAATGCATACTTTGGAAATGCATGACCTGAATGGTGCAAAAGACAAGGTTATGCCAAAGGCACATGGTTGTTGCACGTCGAGGCTTTCAATGTTGTTGTGGATGTTGATGCAGTCTTTGTTGGAGGTGTAGGTATATACAATACCAAAGCACATGCGGAAGATAGTGGGTCGATTACCCAACAAGATCGAAATGAGTGTTTTAATCGATTTTATTTTCTCTAGTGTCCTTCGGATTCTTAGTGCTAAGCCACAAATTCAAGGTATCATTACCACACAATTTCATAATAGCATCACTTTTAACCACAAGCTAGTACCAGACGACTTCATACATCCATATGATCTAGCATCATTTTAACCACAGATTCTCTGCATAGGCATTACATCATTGTAACAACATCAATGTTTAATACATACTGCCAACTCTTCACCAATTCTGACATTAATGTTATCTAATACAAATCGTCTTTGTGCACTTTATTATACGTAGACATCATAGTTTTGTTGTCTATATATATCACATTCAAGATAGAGAAAGTTTGCATATTAAGCAAGTCACTTCTCATCCAGAATCCATACGCTTTCCTGTTATAACTCATGAATGTTACATTTTCTTTACCAATCCACTGTTCACACATACAATAGCTTATGATTTAAGATTGACATATATTTTGTTCACACATACAATAGCTTATGATTTAAGATTGACATATATTTTGTGACAGTCCAAACCTCTGCATATATCGAAATGCTACTCAACTCTTTCCACAATACTTATTTTACCATTCTCCTATCACGTTATGATAGAATCCTTCATATAAATTAATCAACAAAATATTCATACACCATCTGAATACTCACAACGTGGAGTAGCCCTATACTTTTAATGTTTCCAACATGGGAGTCAGCGTACGATGTCTGCAATCACTTTAATATGTGTTGATGTGAACCTTCAAATATTCTTCTCAACAAGATAACCATATATGAAATAGCCGAGGAGCCTTTATTATCCAACATAGAGATCTATACCCTGTATGCACATGCATTTTCACGTATGTGTTGATGTCAACCTGCATATATATTTATCACCATGATTCAAATATACCGAATAGTAAAGAGGCATCATGACGGTTTCTACAACATCCATTCAAGTCGTGTGCAACCTTATAGAATCATACTCACATGACAACCTGTATATAATATTTCCCCTGCATTTATGTTTTCCTGCAAATACACTTGTTGAGTCATATCAATATATAAATATACCACATCAAATCGTACAGTTTTTAGCAATGTGAAATCTTGTACATTTCACACGTCCTGTATCTATCATTCAAGTATCTTAAAACAACTTGTCACATCAAGATGTGTCATATGCATTGATCAGTACTTTCTTTATGTGTACATCATGAAGTAATGTCATACAAACATATAAGCAATATCGTGTATTTTATGACAGTCAACATGTGCATGTATATGCAGAACTTATTACCCGATTTTTTCACTTTTCCTTGAGACTTGCTCCTGTATCATATACTGGATCGCTTTCTCTGCAACATGCTCCTTGTAAACTTCAATTCATATAGTTATGCCACTTCATGATTTTCTCCATCAACAAAAATAAACAAACGATGCCTGAAATGACTTGCGCAAGATTCTCCAACAAATACACAGAGAGAATATAATAATAGTAGATTTCTATTTCTTCAAAGCAATACAAAATAACAAGGAGAAACTCACGACAGATATACAAGGGTATGCCGTCTCTTCAATATGCATTCACAGAATCATCCTCAAAAGGCCTTATGGGAAGCCACGGTGCTGTAGTAGCCACCCTAGCTTCTGTTTTTCATAGTTCTTATATAGCGACTTCTTGTACCGGTGCGCGTTCATGAAATCAGCTATGCCTCATTATATGCATCACTTACAAAGAAACTTATGCAAATCTTTCTTTGCGGCTTTATGCCTAAAATAGAGAAAATAGAAAACATGGGCTTTATCGCGTGAAGGAGAGTAGATGGCTGATTTTATAATTCTAATGAGATGTGAATAATTGTAAGAGTGGGTTCTCATGCAAGAAATATGAATCTAAAGAAAAACTAGAACTTAAGAAAGGGGTCCTATGGATGAGATGAGAAATAAATCAAGGAGGTTCATATGAAGAGCTTCCATTAAAACTAGCTACATTCTCAACAGGAGGTAGCCGCTGGATCTTGAAATGATGTAATCCTCCTTATAGGGATCCATTTGAGAATGGTCTGTGGCCCTGTGGAGATTACTTCTGTCCCCTTCATCGTTGGATGGTTTCGCAAATTTGATATCTAGTGTGGTCGGCTCTTTGGCATTGTGGAAGCTGCTAGTACTTTTGGCTTCCACACCCATACCCTTTTTGGTTGTCTTTTTATTACAGGTGAGGAGATGAATTTATCTTCTTTTGGTCTTGGTCCATGGTTTCGACTCTTGCTTCTCCGTGATTGCTTTGTTGAGATTTTTCTCGTGAAGGAGATCATATTGTTTTGTGCATGTATGAGTGCCTTGGGTACCCACATTTGCAATTGCCCTTGTTGAGCTGCAGCTAATTTCTTTGGCACCCAAATTTGTATGTTATTATGGTCGATCTTCATTGATTGCTTTGGTACCCAAATCTGTCGTAGAACTTGGGATTGAGCTTGTCCTCGTTTCTTGGTGCTTCTTTTAGCATGGTTAGCTTGCTTCAATGGGAATGGTTGTGGCCAAGCTGGTGGATGTTCTCCTTTCCGTACCCACATCTGCTTCATGCCCTGATCTTCTTTCTTCTTGAAGTCTATCTGCCTAGTTGATATAGCAGATGTCCCTTTTGCTTGCGTCTTTGGTCGAGTGATGCTTGCATTAGTTTGTGAAGAAGAAGGGAGGTTTTTTGGCCTTTGAGCTTGTGCTTCCATGATTGAGTCCTTTTGCTTTGTAGGGTTATTGACACACACAACATTTTCTTTGCGAAGATTAGTTTTGGAAAAACAAGGAGAATGTGTGACCTCTAGATTTGTGAGCATGCAGTTGTCTAATTCTAATGTAGTACATTGTTCATGTGCCCAAACTTGAATAAGTTGACTTCTTAGGTTCAAGTTGACTGCATGGTCATAAATCCAATCTTGACCCAAGACAAGTGGCTCTGTAAGGTTTTCATCGTGACACACTAGCATTTTGACTTTTATTGGAACATCTTGAAGGTAGATGGGAAGTTCCGCCTCACCCAAACAAGGGGTTTCCACACCTCCCAAACCTATGAGATAGGCCTCTATGGTTTTGATGTTCAATTGCAAGTCTTGGCAGTATGAAAGTCTAACTGCACTAGTTGTTGCACTGAGTCAATCAATGCTTTCACAGTCCTTGCATTCTTCCCTTTTCCTACCACTATGGTCACAAAAGGACGTCCATCAATTATTTGAGAAGCAATTGCACTAGATGTTTGACACATGGCCATGTGGTATCTTGGGGCCTCATGATTGATATCTAGGCCTAGACGTCTTAACTTATTTCTCCTAATGTGTTCTCTAGCTCTAGGCGTCCTAACTTATTTCTCCTAATGCGTTCTCTAACCCTTAACTCTTCTTCTTTTTGCTTCTTAGCAGTGTTGAGTCTCTTTAGCATATCCTCAGTAAGGGGTTCTTGATATAGCTTGACTTGACAACCACTGATATAGTTGTGCAAGATATCACCTTCTAGTGTGGCCAATTGAATTGCACCGCTAGTGGAAATTCTATTAATGATCATGGGTCCATATCCTCTTTTTTCCAATTTACGGGCATGTTGCTTTAGTGTATAAACCAACACTAGGTCTCCTTCTTTCAAGCCTTTATCTTTGATGTGTGCATCGAAGTATGCCTTTTGCCTTTTCTTTTCAGCATAGATGCCTGCAGCCGCTCATAGCCTTGTCTCACCTAAGTGTTCTAGATCAAAGATCCTAGACGATAACTCGTGTCCATTCCATTCATGCTGTTGTGCTACTTTTAATGTTGGGATTAGGAAGTCCAATGGTAGCACAGCATTCTGTCCGAAGACCATCTGAAATGGGGTGGCATTGAGTACCATTTTGTAGGCAACTCAGTAAGCCCAAACAGCATGATGAAGTTGTTTGTCCCAATTAGAGCGCTTATTATTTACCAATTTTGTCAATACATTACATAGGATCTTGTTTGTGCTGTCCACTTGTCTGTTAGCTTGTGGATGATAGGGGGCAGACTTTTTATGTATCACTAATGTTGGTGCATTACAAGCCTTCACACTTGGCTAGGACATTTGATTTGAAGACTCTACATAAGGGAAGACCCATAGGAACTTATGCTTAAAGTTTCTTACCATTTTACTCTTTTGTAAAAGTCTAGAATGACTTGGCATCTCATGTAATCATACCTACTTGATTAGAGTCGTGGAAAAAGTTGTTGAAAGATTGAGGGAATATCTCAATAAACTTTTAGGTGAAAGATTCTAGGAGATAGATTTGAATTCAAATTCAAATCACCATCCAACTCCTATAAAAGTTACATTGGAAAAGTCGCGGGTGTCCTTCATCAATCCCGAGGCTGTTCTGTACTATCCATTGAGTGTGTGAGGTATACATCATAGCCTACACCTCTGAGTACCATTGTGCTATATTTATCATGCCAATGGGAATGTACATTCATATGATATAATACAAATACTTACATTCATCATCTCTGTTTTGTCTGAGTCATCTACTCCAAGTCTGTCAACTTCAACAAGGCATATCTCAGGATCTACTGAACCAAATCAAGTGATTCAAGGCTTCTTGGAACCAGCTTCACGCATACTATACACCTACAAAATTTCAAGTCAATTGGATAAGCCATCTCGGAGAAATCTTGCTCGAAGTGCACACTGGTCTCTGTCTGCAGATTTCCAAAAAAGTCGGGGGTACACATAAGTTTGCTAAATTGATTTCTCAGTGAGTAGTTTGTCATTTCTTCTCATTCCACTTGCAAATGGTAGCTTGTTAAGCTAATTTAATATGTCCAGAAGGAATTAGATCAATTGTTAGTGTGCTGGTCACACTGAGTGAAAGACTGAGCAGGTGTCACTACAAAAATAGAAAGTTTTTCTTGATTTTTGAAGTGCCAAGTTATCTGTTTTGATTTGGTCATCACACATATCATTTGCAAAGTACATATATGCTTTCTTGGTATCATTTGGAAGCTTAAGGTGTGTACTAAGCATTTCTGGAATCAAAGGAGGGCTGGTGTGAAGCAGGTATAGCAGCACCAACTCAATCTCTTGAGTGCATCCAACCATCACTCCCAACAGTGGTATCAGAGCAAATAAGGTAAACATGGGAGATGGATTTCCTTCATTCATTGACAAATTGGACAGGAACAACTATCAAGCTTGGTCATTGAGAATGAAGACCTATCTACAAGGAAGGAGCTTATTTGGATACATATCAGGAGATGAGGAATTGCCCTCATTCAAAGCTAGAGGACTACCCACCAAGGATGAACAAGAGAGACTCAACCAATGGTGTGCAAAGGATGCTTTGGCAAGGTCTTACCTTCTTAACTCTATATTTGATTTCCTTTTACCACCTGTAAGGAATTGTAAGACTTCCCAAGAGACTTGGGAAACCTTGTCAATATACTTTTCTTCCAACACAAGGGCCAGGAAGAATCAACTGTGGATGGAATTCACAACCCTTAGGAAGCAGCCCAAGCAATCAGTCTCAGAGTATGTGACAAAGATTAAAGATGTGGCAGACCAATTAGCAAGCATTGGAGAGGAGATTGAAGAGGAGCAAATAGTCAGGCAAGTAACAAATGGACTCAAGGCAGATGATAAGTGGGAAAGCTTTACCACTGCAATGGACCTCTATATGGATATGCATACCCCAGATCTCACAACACTTATGGGCCAACTTTTCACACATGAAGCAAAGTTTACAAAGGCAGGAGATCAATCAAAAGGTAACAACCCCTCTGCTCTCTATACTGATAAGAAAGTTAAAGATAAAGGTAAAGGGAAGAAACAGGATGAAGAAGGCTCTACCTCTCAAGCTAATTATGCAGGGAGAGGTAGATCATCTAGAGGAAGAGGCAGAGGAGGTAAGTCAGGTAGGGGGAGACCCTACAATTCATCACCATGCAACATTTGTGGATTGTCCAATCATACCACAGATGAATGCTACAAGAACTACAAGAATCAGAGAGGAAGAGGCTACTCAAGAGGTGGATACTCTCAAGGGAGAGGCAGATTCAACCAACATCAAAGCTACAATGGATACAACAATCAATACAACAACAATTACAACAACAATCACAATGGAAATTACCAAGGTGGATTCAGAAATAGAAGAGACTACAACAATTACACAGAGGAGCAAGATGACTCCCTATTGATCATGAATATGACCTCCAAGGCAGGTACAAATGATGATCATTTATTTTATATTGACTCAGGATGTTCTAACCATGTAGCTGGCAATGTGGCACTACTTTCTGATTTGGAAGAACCCAAGGGCAAACATCAGGTACAAACAGGTGATGACACTAAACATTCTGTTGTAAAGATTGGGAATGTGAAGACATGTGATGGTAGCCAGAACTTATTGAGTAGAGTACTCTATGTACCAACCATCACCAAGAATCTAATGAGTGTTGGTCAGATTGTGGAGAAAGGTTTGCAGGTCAGGTTCACTCAACATGGAGCATATGTGGAGGACCCAAGACATGGATTCAGAAAGATAGCCAAGGGAGAAAAATCAGGTAGATTGTTTACTTTTGAACTAGAAGACACCAAGAACATTGCTTTGTATAATTACAAGGATCAAACACTTTCAGAGTTAGAAATATGGCACAAGAGGTTAGGTCACATAGGTGAAAGAACCCTAAAGCAAATGTGCAGGGATCAATGTGTGCTTGGGATACCTAATGTATCCAAGCAACACATGATTTACAAATGTGGAGCATGTCAGTTTGGTAAGTCTCACAGGTTGCCCTATTCAAGGAAAGGTTTCATGCATGAAGACTACCTAGACTTGGTACACACAGATGTTTGGGGACCTAGCAAGGACCCTTCCATTTCAGGTTCAAGGTATTATGTGTCCTTCATTGATGATTATAGCAGATGGACCATTTTATACTTTATGAAGCATAAAGATGAAGTGTTTAATTGTTTCAAGAGGTATCTTGCACTTGTTGAAAATCAAACAGGAAGAAGCTTGAAGAGGATAAGGTCAGATGGTGGAGGAGAATACTTCTCCAATGAGTTTGAAGATTTCTTGCAGGAAAGAGGCATCAAAAGGGAGATTACTACAAGGTACTCACCTGAACAAAATGGGGTAGCTGAAAGAAGGAATAGACTCATTGTAGAAACAGCTAGGTCTATGCTTAATGAAAAGAAGTTGCCAAATTATCTTTGGGCAGAGAGTGTATCCACTGCCACCTATCTCATAAACAGGTTGCCATCCAAATCACTTGATGGCATGACACCATATGAAGCTTGGCATGGTAAGAGACCATCTCTGGATCATTGTAAGATTTTTGGTTGTGTAGCATATGTGCATATACTCTCACAGGTAAGAGGAAAGCTAGACCCTAAAGCTGAAAAGTGTATCTTCATTGGTTATGATTTGAACCAAAAGGGATACAGATTCTACAACCCAACAAACAAAGGCTTCAAGGTAAGCAGAGATGTCATCTTTGATGAGAATGACTCATGGTATGAGAATGAATGCAGGAAGGTTAGTCTACCCTATGATATGGAAGAAGATTTCCCAAAGCTCACCAAGGAGGAACCAATCCAGAAAGATGAATCAAGCTCAGATGATGATGATACAATAAATCTTGAGGAGTTCAAGGCTTGGAAGTCCAAAGAAAAGATGAAGATGAAGAAGCTAGAAGATACACCAGAATCCTCAACTCAAGCAATGAGGAGATCTCAGAGAGAAAAGAAGAAGCCTATCAGATTTGGGTATGACACATCACTTGTAACTAAACATTCTGTATATCTTGCAAAGGACTTGTTGAATGAAGAACCAGGTACCTATGAAGAAGCAATCACCAAACCAGAATGGAAAGAAGCTATGGATGAAGAAATGGAAGCTCTCAAGGAGAGTGATACTTGGGACTTGGTACCCAAGAAAGACTCTATGAAGGTGATAGGATCTTGATGGATCTACAAGCTAAAGAGAAATTCAGATGGAACAATAAACAGGTACAAAGCTAGGTTGGTAGCCAAGGGTTTTGCACAAACCCAAGGCATTGATTATGAGGAGACATTTTCTCCTGTGGCTAAGATGCCAACTATCAGAATATTGGTAAGTATAGCTGCATCCAAAAATTGGAACATGTACCAATTAGATGTCAAGAATGCTTTCTTGAATGGATGGATATCTGAAGAAGTCTACATGTCACAACCACCTAGCTATGAAGACCCCAAGAAGGTAAATTATGTTTGTAAATTGAAGAAGGCTCTATATGGATTGAAGCAGGCACCTAGAGCATGGAATTACAGGTTGACAACCTATCTCCAAGACCAAGGATTTGTGATGAGTAAAGCTGATACTTCTCTATTCATAAAGAGAAGTAGCACAGAGGTAATCTACTTGTGTGTTTATGTTGATGACATCATTATTACAGGCAATGATGTCAATGGGATTAGACACATCAAAGGACAGATGATGAAAGAATTCAAGATCAATGATCTTGGATTATTGAAATACTTCTTAGGTCTTGAGTTAGTCTACACCAACTCAGGTATATATATCACTCAAAAGAAGTATGTACAGGATATGGTCAAGAAGTTTGGTTTGCAGGATGCTAAAGTATCTACTACTCCAATGGAGGTCAACCTAAAGCTAAGTGCTCATGAAGGAGATGAATTACAAGACATTACAGGATATCAAAGCATGGTAGGTAGTTTGAACTATGCTACCTTGACCAGAATTGACATAGCATATGGAGTTAGTGTGCTTAGTCAATTCATGCACAAACCAAGGGTACCTCATCTAGAGGCAGTAAAGAAAATCTTGAAGTACCTCAAAGGAACTCAAAGTCATGGTTTGTATTTTCCATACACATCGGATATTGATCTTAAAGTGTACTCAGATGCAGATTGGGCAGGATGCAAGGATGATAGGAGAAGCACTTCAGGCTACATTTGTTTTGTAGGAGATAAGCCTATTTCTTGGTCAGCCAAGAAACAACCTACAATGGCATTGTCATCCACTGAAGCAGAGTATAGAGGGCTTGCCAATGCCACCCAAGAAGCTATCTGATTGAAGCTCTTGTATACAAAGTTAGGTCTATACACTAGACCTCCAATCATATTTGGAGATAAAAGCTCTCTTCACCTTGCAGCTAATCCAATATATCATGCCAGAACCAAACACATAGAGGTTCATTACCACTATGTGAGAGAGAAATTGCTTAGTAAAGATATACAATTGACTTATGTGTCTACTAATATGCAATGTGCAGATTTACTCACTAAAGCATTGGATGGAAACAAGTTATGCAGATTTAAATCCATGATTGGATTGCAGGATGTGATTGAAGACTAAAGATGAAGAAGATGAAGACTTAAGCCAAAGTGTTTGGCTTGAGGGGGAGCTGTTGGTGCATTACAAGCCTTCACACTTGGCTAGGACATTTGATTTGAAGACTCTATATAAGGGAAGACCCATAGGAACTTATGCTTAAAGTTTCTTACCATTTTACTCTTTTGTAAAAGTCTAGAATGACTTGGCATCTCATGTAATCATACCTACTTGATTAGAGTTGTGGAAAAAGTTGTTGAAAGATTGAGCGAATATCTCAATAAACTTTTAGGTGAAAGATTCTAGGAGATAGATTTGAATTCAAATTCAAATCACCATCCAACTCCTATAAAAGTTACATTGGAAAAGTCGCGGGTGTCCTTCATCAATCCCGAGGCTGTTCTGTACTATCCATTGAGTGTGTGAGGTATACATCATAGCCTACACCTCTGAGTACTATTGTGCTATATTTATCATGCCAATGGGAATGTACATTCATATGATATAATACAAATACTTACATTCATCATCTCTGTTTTGTCTGAGTCATCTACTCCAAGTCTGTCAACTTCAACAAGGCATATCTCAGGATCTACTGAACCAAATCAAGTGATTCAAGGCTTCTTGGAAGCAGCTTCACGCATACTATACACCTACAGAATTTCAAGGCAATTGGATAAGCCATCTCGGAGAAATCGTGCTCGAAGTGCACACTGGTCTCTGTCTGCAGATTTCCTAAAAAGTCGGGGGTACACATAAGTTTGCTAAATTGATTTCTCAGTGAGTAGTTTGTCATTTCTTCTCATTCCACTTGCAAATGGTAGCTTGTTAAGCTAATTTAATATGTCCAAAAGGAATTAGATCAATTGTTAGTGTGCTGGTCACACTGAGTGAAAGACTGAGCAGGTGTCACTACAGAAATAGAAAGTTTTTCTTGATTTTTGAAGTGCCAAGTTATCTGTTTTGATTTGGTCATCACACATATCATTTGCAAAGTACATATATGCTTTCTTGGTATCATTTGGAAGCTTAAGGTGTGTACTAAGCATTTCTGGAATCAAAGGAGGGCTGGTGTGAAGCAGGTATAGCAGCACCAACTCAATCTCTTGAGTGCATCCAACCATCACTCCCAACAACTAAGAACTCTTGGAGAAGATTTTCGATGACTTCATTCAAGAAGTGTGTGCCTCTATCACTTACTAACTCTACTGGTAATCCATATCTTGTGAACACATTCTCAAATAAGAACTTAGCCGTCGTTTGGGCATCATTCTTTGTTGTGCCTTTGACTTCTACCCACTTTGTAAGGTATTCGGTGGCTACAATAATGTGCTCAGCATGGGAGTTTCTAGCTGGGGGGTTAATAGGACCTACAAAGTCTATGCCCCACTTCGAGAATGCACGTCCTCCCATCATTGGCCTTAAAGGCATCTCATCTTTCCTAATTGGGTACTGGGCACGTTGGCATGTGTCACATTTCTTCACATAGGTATGTGCATCCATGTGAAGAGTGGGCCACCAAAGTCCTGAGAATAGAATAGTCTTAATTACTCGGTCAGGACCAAAATGTCCACCTGCAACACTGCTGTGTGCGGTTTCTAAGACTTTTAAGTAGTCTGATTCATGAACGCACAGTCTTAAGTGTTGGAGGATAAACACTCCTATGTGCACAACAAAAGCAAATGAACCCTCCTAGGATCCTGAAATTTTTCAGACATAGGTTCTGTATTTTCTGAGTTTCTCTGAGTATATGCACAGACTGAAAATGAAATTTTGCACGCATAAACTAGACTTTAAGAGCTTTCAAATGAGAGTAAAATCACTCCATTTGGATACTGGATGATGCCTCAACCAGCTGCAACAAAACAGATAACTTGATCTCTTCACAGAGTATGAGCTAACTGGACAGACACTGTTCTGGACATTTCTCTGCACATGTGCAGGCATTGAACCTGAGACTTATGCCAGACAAAGTAGAACTTATAAGCTTTCTAACAAGACAAAAATCATTGCAAATGGATTCCGGATGAATGAGAAACAACAATTACAAGATCGGGGGGTCTGCCAAAAACATCTAGATAGATAGAGTGTGTAAAAGTGAAATTTCTGCAAAATATGCAGAGAACAGCTAGTAGGGGGTGTGCTTAAGCAAGGGGGCAGCTTGGGCACGTATTTCCACGACTCTAAGTCATAATACAACTCATTAGAGGTTTTAAAGACCTCATACTAACCTCTTTAACCAATCAAAAGCATATACATGTCAAAAGTGAGGTCCAATCACATCAAGAGGTGAGCTAAATCTTCTCTAATCAAATTCTTTCCATTATGGGCATGATTTGATGCCTCCAACTCGTGGAAATCAGCCTCCTTTGATTGTGGATGATGTGGAAGGTTCAATTTGGGGCATGTTCCCACACTCTTGAGCTTGAAAAACTTTCAACACTCCCCCTCAAGCTCAAGTCTTTTCCTTTGTTGCTTCAGCCTATGTCTCTTATGTTGATAGCTTCCTTGAATCCTCCAAGCTTTGTACCTTCAAGAAACTTTGTCATCATGTCTGCAACCTGCATTTTAGTGTTCACATACCTTATATCTAGCTCTTTTGCCATCACCTTTTCTCTAACGAAGTGGTAATGAACCTCTATGTGCTTGCTCCTTGCATGAAACATGGGATTGTTAGCTAGATAGATGCTTGAAATGTTGTCTCCATAAAGAGGAAACTCCTGCACTTCCACTTCCAAGTCCTTAAGTAGCTTCTTAAGCCATAATAGCTCACATGTAGCCAATGCTAAACCTCTGTACTCAGCCTCTGTGGATGAAAGAGCAATAGTGGGTTGCTTCTTAGAGCTCCAAGAGATCACTTTTGTACCTATCATGAAAACATAACCCAATGTACTCCTTCGATCATCCTTGCTACCTGCCCAATCAGCATCACTATATCCTTTGACACTTAGATCAGCATCATATGAGTAAAATAGACCTTGGTTGATGGTGTGCTTGATGTAACGAAGCACCTTTCTTGCCGCCATAAGATGATCATGAGTAGGTGTATGCAAAAATTGAGAGAGAACACCTACTACATATGCAAGATCAGGTCTAGTGAATGTAGCATAAATTAATGAACCAAATATGCTTCTATATAGTGTAATATCTTGTATAGCCTCTCCTTGACCTGCAACCAACTTTGTATTGGGCTCCATGGGCTGAGAAAGTGGCTTACAACCACTCATACCAAACCTGTATAGCACATCCAACAAGTATTTTCTTTGAATCAAGAAGATGCCATTGTGTGCATAGATTACCTCTATTCCCAAGAAGTGTTTTAGTGTTCCAAGATTAGATATCTTGAACTCCTTTCCTAGCTTTGATTTGATATCTTTAATACCTGCAATATCACTTCCTGTGATGATCAAATCGTCCACATAGATGCATATATATACCGTCTTGTCTCCTTGCTTCTTCATGTAAAGTGATGGATCTGCAACACTTTCTTTGTATCCACAACTTGATAAATAATCCACTAACCTCTGATTCCAGGCCCTTGGGGCTTGCTTTAGTCCATATAATGCTTTCCTTAGCTTGCAAACATGATTTGGGTACCTCATACTAGCAAATCCTTGAGGTTGGCTCATGTAGACTACTTCTTCAAGCTCTCCATTGAGGAAGGCATTCTTCACATCCAACTGATATAAGCTCCATTTCCTTGATGTGGCCACTGCAATCAAAGTCCTAATTGTTGGCATCTTGGCTATGGGGCTGAAAGTTTCATCATAATCTATCCCGTAGCTTTGGGAGAAGCCTTTCGCCACCAACCTTGCTTTGTACCTAGCAATGGAACCATCTGAATTTCTTTTAATTTTGTAAACCCACTTATTACCTATCACCTTCATGCCTTCTTGAGCTGGTACCAAGCTCCAAGTATGGTTCTCATCAAGTGCTTTGAGCTCTTCCTTCATTGCCTCTTGCCATTCCTGAAGGGCTTCGGTGTGCCGAACAAGAGGAGGAAGGAGGAGATGGAGGGAGAGAGCAGAGAGGAGAGACGCGCGGATATGCGTGGGAGCCTCGAAACCCACATAATGATCTCTCTTGAGGCAATGCTCTATATATGATGTATATATATGAATATGGGGTAAGGTCACATGACCCTTACATCCCCAACAATCTCCCACTTAAGGGTCACTGTGACCATAAGTGGTAACATATACAAAGAATGATGTAGGACTATACAATAATGTACAGGAAGAGTCCGGATCTCTACCCATACCAATCAGCCTACACCAACTGCCTCGAACAAGGTGTATCCATGCACCTCAAACTGCTCTAGACTCATATCGACAAGAGTCGAGCTCACATATGACTGATGCAAGAACTGATGAAGTTCCTGCAAAGCTCCCACTCGCTCTATGCCTATGTCAATCATCGAACGACTGACAACTCCAAGTGCAAATGCTCCAATAGCAACTGCAATATCTGGTCTCGAGCATAACAACTCGTACATCAGACTCCCGAATGCTGACGAAACATGTGCTATCCTGGCTAACCTAAGTATGTCGGCCATGCATGTATCCAAGGCATCCAAAGCACCATCATCAAGACCAACATGTCCTGAAATATCTGTGTCAGCATCTGGCATGAGCGAATCCAAGAATGACTGCATAACTGCTGACTCCTCAGCATCTAAATCAGCCATGCTATCAACCAAGGATATATCTATTTGTGCATCTTGAGAGCTAATATGCTCTACCATACACTGTGTACCATGAGAGCTATCGTGCTCTACCACACCAAGTGTATCATCATGCTCCGCATGAGCTAACTGCACAACATCAACACAAAGATCAAACTGATGATCTAACTCTAACTGAGTATCATCACAATGCTCTACATGAGCATCCATATCATGCTCTAAAGCATCCAACTGATCATCCAAAGTATGCTCCATAAGAGCATCCATATGATCAATAAAATCATGCTCTATATAAGCATCATGAGCATCGGAAACATGCTCTACATATGCATCCATCTGAGCATCTAAATCCTGCCATACATGTGCATCATGAATGTCAATAGCCATATGTGTAGGTAGATAAAATGAGACATGACGAGTCTCACACTGCACATAAGGCTGAACTCCCACTGAGACGAGACTGTCTCTCACATGAAGTACCTGCAGTGGATACATGTGCCCAATCTTGGCACCTCTGACAAGCATAAGCTGTCCCAACTGCAACTGAAAATGATGCTCACCAAGGAATGCATAACATCTGCTCTCTTGTAACTAGCTAACTGAAATCAAGCTCATAGGGAATGAAGGCACATAGCGTACATGTCTGAGCATAAGTGATGCTCCACTAGGTAGCATAAGACATACATCTCCTGCACCCTCAATATCATATATCGTACCATCAGACAACTGCACACATCCACGACTCTCACCTGAGAATCGATAAAACCACTCACGATATGGAGTAACATGAAAACTGGCTAATGCATCAAGCAACCAAGCCATATGTGTGCCATCCAATGAATAAGAGGAATCCAAAGATGAACCATAGGAGAAAGTGATATCTCCGTCACTAGCATAATCAACTGCCATAGAATCTCCTGAAACCACTACCTGATCTGCATCACGTGCATATCTCTGACATCGTCGTTGCATCCGCCTGAAGCAACATCGTCGAATATGGCCCTCATGACCACAATGCCAACATCGAAGTCGTCGATGTGATCTATGTCTCATATGAGTCAATGGACTCACATACATATCATGTAATCTCTGCCATAATGCACTACTCGTCTCCTCATACATAACAGACTCATATATAGAATCCACAAGCTGTAATCGGATAGTGGAGCTGGCCAATGCATCCATATCCATCCATACGTGGTCGGGCATGTCACGAGGCCTCTGTGCATCTCTATGCACATACATGTGTAACCCTGCACGAACCAATGTATGCCACATCTGAGCTTTCCATCTCGGAAAATCAGTGCCATCAAATCGAGAAGACATCATGCTGGCAATCCAAGACTAGCAATGTAATAAGAGACTAGAAACAATACTCTATCCTAAATAGGATCACACCTGCATATCCATATGTATAACTCACATCACATATGTCTCACTGGAGAAGAAAACTGTGTGAACCACCTGTCACATAACCATGCATCTAGCATGCACATAGAACCATGAGCATAAGTCTGCTCACCAAGTCTCCAAAGTGACCAAGTAGATGTGAAAGAATCCTGGGAAAAATTCGACAGAGTATCCCCTGTAAACTGAGCAATCAAACAAGATAACCAATAACCAAAGAACAATAAGTAACCTGTCACTACCTATCACTCATCCAAGCAAGGATAATGGCAACTACATATGCCAAAAACTAATAGCAATACATGCCAATACATACAATGATGATGTATCTCCTACTCAAGAATGAATCCTGCAAGATGGTCCAACCTGTCATAAACAACCTGTGACCAAGTCCAAGTAAATGGAGATCAACAATGATCCAAAGCTATCACACAAGCTTCAAGATCCACTAGACTTCTCTTCTAGCATAAAAGCTGTCAAAATTTCAGCAGCATCTCCTCTGTAAAATGGACTCTAGAACCAAAATAACCATGTGGGAATCACCATCCAAAACATCAAATCAATGAACATTTACTAATACAATAGCAAATCAAGGTGACAAACAAGTATGCAATTGAGGCTCCAATCTGGATCATGTACCTGCAAAGAAAACAAAGATACAAGTACCAATCTAGATCCAAACAATCTCTCATAAAAGATGTGCAATCGGTAAGTAAATCCGTAACCAAGTGGCATAATCAAGATAGACCACAATGCCACTATACATCCATGATCGAACTCATGATGACCTAAACCTCAAAATGAGTATACCACAATGTCATCTTACATGCCAAACGCGTGACAAGATCATGCTCTACTCTCATATGGAGGAGCTACCACAATGATCATACATGTACAATGCTTTGAAGCTCTGAAAATAAGAGCTTGCACACCATAAATTCTCTCTCGAAGAAGTTCCAAAGCAAATTCAACCTCCAAGTGCAACTAGGGTTCTTATAGTGAAAATGTGCTGCTCTGTGTTTTGCTATTTCAGAGGTGATAACCTCTGAATCTGGACTTTTGGTCTTCAGCAAACTTCAACATCTAACTTTTGGCTACGTAACGAGATAAAGAACACCTCAATCGGAGGTGCGTAGCTCAAGATATGTCTAAAACAAGCACCTGCTGTCAATTTCAATTTCACTTGCAACAGTACTACTCTGTATTCTGCAATTTCGGTAATCTAAAACTCAGAATCTGGATCTGAGTTCTTCTACAAAGTTGTAGCTATCTTTCCAAGCTACGAGCAGCAAGTTAAATCATCGCATTCCGATTTGTAGAACTCAAGTTATGACAAAAAAGCGACCTGCTGTCCTACTCAATGTAGATTCGCCTTCTACAATTCTCTGCGTTTTTCGAGTTTTCGGCACTTCAGAAGTCCGAACCAGGTTCTGCGCCCATCTGTGAAGTTGAAGCTCTCTGTGTTAGCTACGCACAGAACTTTAAAACGCGTTAATCCGAGCTTCCTAGCTCGAGTTATGACCGAAATACTGAACAGCTGTCAAGAGATGCCGACCCTTACATCCCCAACAATTCCTTGCAATCCTTAGCTTCTTCATAACTAGTTGGTTCCTTGTCCTTGATTACCTGAGTCATGTATGCATAATGCTTTGCAATGAAATTATCATATGTTAACCTTTGTACTGGATATCTTACTCTTGAAGACCTTCTTTCACTTCCTTTGGGTGTGGTTGCCATCTTCTTTCTTTGTTTTGCCACTCCTGGAGTTTGAATTTCTTCTATCTCTTCATCTTCCAACATGCTCTCGTCCACATAGCTTCCTTCTTCAATTGAAATCTTCTCTTTGCATTTGAATTTGCTTTCTTCAGAGTTGGTCTCTCTTTCCCTAAGCCTTCCACTCCATGGTGAGGGTGTCCTTGTGTTGCATGAGTTGCTTGGACCACTCAAATCCATGCTTTCTTGAACTCTATCATCATTCTTCAAATCTGTCTCACCTATGTCTTCAACCTGCAATGGACTTGTGCATGCATACCAAGGCTTCAACTCATCAAAGACAACATCCCTACTTACCTTCAGCTCCTTGGTGATGGGATTATAGCATTTATACCCCTTTTGTTCCATAGAATATCCCAAAAAAATACACCTTTCAGATTTGGCATCTAACTTTGACCTCAACTCTTGAGGTACATGTACATAGCATATACAACCAAAGATTCTAAGATGTGAAATGCAAGGTTTTCTTCCACTCCATGCTTCCTCAAGGGTTAGATGATGTATACCTGATGTAGGACATCTATTCATGATGTATGTGGCTGTATATGTAGCCTCTCCCCAATAACAATGCGGCATATTCATTTCATTGAGCATACACCTTGCTACCTCTGCTATGTGTCTGTTCTTTCTCTCTGCTACCCCATTTTGTTGAGGGGTATACCTGCATGTAAATTGCCTTTTGATGCCATTGACCTGCAAAAATTCAGAAAATTCATGGGAGAAATACTCTCCCCCTCCATCGGATCTCAAAGTTTTGATAAACTTGCCAGATTCCTTCTCCACCTGTGCTTTGAATTTCTTGAAGTAGTGGAACACATCTGATTTGTTTCTAATGCAATACAACCACACTTTCCTTGAAAAGTCATCAATGAAGGTTAAAAAATACCTATTTCCAACAAGGGATGCTTCTCTTGTTGGACCCCAAACATCCGTGTGAATGAGGTCTAAAACATTTGCACTTACATAGGTACTCTTCTTGAAGGGCAGCCTTGATTGTTTTCCTTGTTGGCAAGCTACACAAATTTCATGCAACATTTTAGATGTAAAATTTGGTAGGCCTCTTACCAAGCTCCTCCTTTGCATGTCCTTGAGCTTTTGTAGGTTGATGTGACCTATTCGTTTATGCCATAGATCCAAATCTGCTATCCTCTTGTCTCCATATGTGACATACATTGAATGGTGTGGCTGATTTATGTCCATTATGAACATTCTCCCTTGCTTTTTTCCTTTTGCTATGAGCTTGAAACCTGCCCTTGGATCCTCAACAAAACATCCTCTTTCATTGAACCTAACTTGATAGCCTTTTTCTACCATTTGGCCTACCGAAATCAAGTTTTTGGTAATAGTAGGGACATGTAATACCTCTGATAAGCACTTTGCTCTTTGATTTCCTTCCAAACTGATATCTCCCACATGTTGAATGATATGCTCTGAGTTATCACCTGTTTCCACATGCCCTTGATGCTTTGGGACCTGCAAATTACTAAAAAACTCCTTTCGACATGACATATGATTGCTACATCCACTGTCTACATACCATACATCTTCACTAGCTTCAGTTGTATCTTCACCATACCTCATGGCAAGTAAATAATCATTCCCTTGGCTGGATGATGTGTTTGCATAATTACCTTGCCCTCTATAATTGTTGTTGTTGCTTTGATTCCCTTGTCTTTGAGCTCTATGATAGCATTCATTTGCAAAATGACCGGGCTTACCGCATACAAAGCATCCATTTGAAGTGGCTTGTCCTCTTCCACCAAATCTTGCACCTCTTCCTCTATTTGTGGCTCTTCCACCTCTTTGACCTGCATTTTCTTGTTGTCATTGACCTCCTTGGTTGCTTTGATATCTTCCTCTTCCTCTTGTAGCACCTCGGTTGTGTCTTCCTCTTCCTCTACCTGCATACAACAATTGCCCTTGGCTATCCTTGGCATTATGACCACCAAGGTTCATCTCCTCTGTCACCATGAGAGTGATTAGTTGATCAAAATCAGGAAGAGAGTCCCTTACATACACTGAAGTTGTGAAAGCCCTCCATTTTTCATCATCCCTAAGTCCATTTAGGGTGTGGGCGAGAAGATCGTCATCGTCTAGGGCACAACCGATTGACCCTAGTGCATCTGCAAGCTCTTTAACCTTTAATATGTAATCATTAGCACCTTGAGAGGGGCTTTTCCTAAGATTATTTAGCTCATTCTTGAGCTGAATTTTTCTAGCTTTTGTGGAGGTTGAGTACAATCTCTCCAAGCACTCCCACACCTTCTTTGATGTATCCAAATCTTGAATATGCCCTACCATAGAGTTGCTAATATGCTGAGATAAAATGAAAATGACCCTTTTGTCCCTTTCATCCCACTCTCTTACTGCTCTTCTCTGGTCATTGGTTGGATTTACCTCATCTATGTAGGGTTTTGGCTCTCCACCACTCACAAGTCCCCACAAACCTTTCCCCATCAAAAAATTGCTTATTCTAAATCGCCATGGTTGGTAGTTTCCTTTTTCGAGCTTCTCAATCTGAGCATTGAGATCAGCCATGGTGCCTCCTAACTCTTTTGAACCTCCCCCTTGATGCAATGAAGTTGAAAAGGATGGCTTTTACCTCAAAAAATAGAGCTACTCCTCTTGATGAAGCTTCGTCTTTGATTTGATGATGTATTTGCTTCCCCTTGTTGTTGACGTGCCCGTTCTTTGCTTCCTTCCTTCAAAATTTGATGAAGTATTCACTTCACTTCAGTAGCTCCTTCTTCTCTCTTTGATACTCCACTTATAGCTCTGATACCACTGTTGGAGGATAAACACTCCTATGTGCACAACAAAAGCAAATGAACCCTCCTAGGATCCTGAAATTTTTCAGACATAGGTTCTGTATTTTCTGAGTTTCTCTAAGTATATGCAGAGACTGAAAATGAAATTTTGCACGCATAAACTAGACTTTAAGAACTTTCAAATGAGAGTAAAATCACTCCATTTGGATACTGGATGATGCCTCAACCAGCTGCAACAAAACAGATAACTTGATCTCTTCACAGAGTATGAGCTAACTGGACAGACACTGTTCTGGACATTTCTCTGCACATGTGCAGGCACTGAACCTGAGACTTATACCAGACAAAGTAGAACTTATAAGCTTTCCAACAAGACAAAAATCATTGCAAATGGATTCCGGATGAAGGAGAAACAACAATTACAAGACCGGGGGGTCTGCCAAAAACATCTAGATAGATAGAGTGTGTAAAAGTGAAATTTCTGCAAAATATGCAGAGAACAGCTAGTAGGGGGTGTGCTTAAGCAAGGGGGCAGCTTGGGCACGTATTTCCACGACTCTAAGTCATAATACAACTCATTAGAGGTTTTAAAGACCTCATACTAACCTCTTTAACCAATCAAAAGCATATACATGTCAAAAGTGAGGTCCAATCACATCAAGAGGTGAGCTAAATCTTCTCTAATCAAATTCTTTCCATTATGGGCATGATTTGATGCCTCCAACTCGTGGAAATCAGCCTCCTTTGATTGTGGATGATGTGGAAGGTTCAATTTGGGGCATGTTCCCACACTCTTGAGCTTGAAAAACTTTCAACATTAAGTAACCATCTTTGCCTCTTCGGTATAGGTTATTGCCTATGAGGGCGTAGTCTTGAGCCTCTTGCTCTATGCTTTGTTTCCTTGCTAGACTAGCCTCATTGGGTAATGTTCTTGATCTCATGAATTCTACCAATGGAGCACTCTAATCTGGAATTAATGCTACGTGATAAAGAGTCGCATGCTCCACAGGGGGTCGCTTTTGGCACATTGGACAATTCTTAATCCACTCATGAATTTCTTTATCCATACTAGGCCAATACACACTCCTAAACGTTTTAGATTTTGCAATGTTCGTTGTTTAGAATAGTGATTCCCTAGAAGTCCTTCATGGGCTTGTTGCAACCAACTACTATGTTCATCGTCCTCGACACAACAAGCTAATACATCTTCTGTATCTTGTTTGTACATGCTTCTTGCCAATATTTGATATTTTTGTGATTTTACAATTTCATCTTTGTTTGTTTTTACATTCTTATTTGTAGGTCCAAAGGTTAGGACTGGTACCAACTTATTTGCCCATTTAGGAATAACTTCTAGATTGCCCTTGAAGTGATGGGAGAAAGGTGATCCGCTCTAAAGTGGGTCTTACCTTTCCTAACAACCACTTCAAAGTCATATTCCATTAGTAAGAGGAACCATCTTACTAAGCATCCAATATTGCAAGGTTTATTGACCAAGTATAATAAGGCTTGATGATCAGTGAAGAACTTAAACTTGTTGGCCAATAAATAGTGTCTAAACTTCTTTACTGCATATACCATGCCTAAGCCTTCTCTTTCGGTTGTGGTGTAGTTTCATTCAGCAGCATTCAATTGCCTACTAGCATAGGCTATAAGCAAATCTAAATTTCCTTCTCCTGTGGGTTGTGACAACACACATCCTATTGCATAATTGGATGCATCCACATGTATATTGGAATGGCTTATTCCAATCAGGAGTGGTCAGCATTGGTGTTGTGCACAAGCCTCTCTTCAGCTCATTGAAGGACTTCTCGCATTCATCATTCCACTCAAATTTTTTCAACAAGGCATAAAGAGGTTTAGCTATGATTGCATACATGTGAATGAACCTACGGTAATATCCACAATGGCCCATGAAGGCTTGTACCTCTTTAACATTCCTTGGCCTCGGCAACTCCACTATGGCTTTTACCTTGTCCTCATCTGTTGATATTCCGTTCTTAGAGACAATGTGACCTAAGATTTTACCTTGACGTACCATGAACACACACTTCTCTGGGTTCAGACACACTCGATATTCTCTACACTTGTTGAAGATCTGTCTGAGCTCAGGGATGTGGTATCTTCACCTTTGGGAACGAGCACATAAATCATCCACATATACTTCTAAGCTCTTTTGCAAGAACTCTGTGAAGACATGACACATGAGCCGTTGAAGGTTGCAGGTGCATTGGTGAGCCCAAATTGCATCACCCGAAATGCAAAGATCCCCCACTCTCTGGCAAAAGTTGTTTTATGTTGATCTTTTGGGGCAATGGCTACTTGATTGTAACCTGAAAATCCATCAAGGAAGCTATAAACTTCCTTGCCTGCAACACGCTCCAATAAATG
Source organism: Ceratopteris richardii (assembly GCA_020310875.1). Taxonomy (NCBI): domain Eukaryota; kingdom Viridiplantae; phylum Streptophyta; class Polypodiopsida; order Polypodiales; family Pteridaceae; genus Ceratopteris; species Ceratopteris richardii. The sequence continues at coordinate 208,428,272 of CM035409.1, read as the reverse complement.
TTCAGTGATTGGAAGTGGATAACTATCTCTTATCGTGGCGGCATTAACTTTTTTAAGGTTAATACACACACGTAAGTTTCCATTCTTCTTGGGCACCACTACAATGGGGGACACCCATTCAGTATGCTCAATCTCATAGATGAATCCAACTTCAATGAATCTATCAATTTCTTCTTTTATTTTGGCTGCATAAGTGTCATTATATGTGTAGGGCTTATGTTTGGTAGGCTTGGCATCTGCTATCATGGGGATCATATGAGAACAATTTTTTTTATCTACTCCCTTCAAGTCTCTATAGTGCCATGCAAACATGTCCGTGTATTCCCTTAATAATGCTACCAACTCTACTTCCTCTTCTTTACTTAGGTCATCTCCTATGTATGTACATCTCTCTTCGTTCTTCAATGGTGACTATGATTTTTTTGGTCTTTTCTTTATTATCATATGCTTCTCCTGTAATGGCCTCTCTCTTAGGCATTCGTACCAAAATTTTCCGATCCTCCACTTCGTATTTCTTGAAATTTTCTGGTACCTCGAACAATGATTCCTCCTCTTCCTGTTTCATAGCTTTCCTCTTTTTTTTCTTTTGTCCTCCTTCACTTCCATCCTTTGAATTGACAGTTTTAATGCTTGTGAGCGGTTCTTCTTCAGATTGGTTAAATACTCCTACATCTTCTAGATAGTGCTTCTCTGAGTTAAAGCAACTATCCATCACAATGGACTCTAAATCGTCTTCGTTCTCTTCTTCTTCTATGAAGTCATTAGAGTCACCTTCTTCTAGGAAGGGCTGACACATGAACACTGAAATATCATAACCTTCCTCATCACAATGAGGTGTCCATTGTTCTTCATTGACAGCAATGTCCATGGTAGCTAAGATTTCTGCCCAACCATGAGGCTTAAATTCCTCATCTGGAAATATCATCGGTGTATAGGCTGGGTCTCGAACTGGTCTATCTCCTTCAGAAGTTCCTTTTTCTCTTGCCTTTAAGTGTTTTTACTCTTCCTTTGCGACCTTGCACATCCACAAATGAGTATCTTCATGTATCCAGGATGTATCAGATGAACTTTTAGAATGCAGAGAGATTGAATCTTCTTAGTCCTTGTGGATAGGATTCCACTGTAGGGGTGGTATATCTCTGAAGGAGTAATCCTTCAAATTGACCTTGGTTGTGACCTAAGCCCTGCAAGTACAAGGAGTTGGTTCCCCAATCCTGTACTATTTGCAATTGTCATAGGAAGGGTCTTCCTAGGATCATCTCGTAGACATTATTTTTTTCAAAGTCACATCTAGCAAATGTGTGTTTAAACTCTACACCACAGGTGGTTAGAGTTATCCCTTCGAGCAATCCTAGAGGTCTTTCCACATGGTCGTCAGCCATCTGAAGCTTCATTCTAGTTGGTCTTAATGTGGGCTTGCCCCATCGCTTCCACAAGGAGGTGGTCGCAATAGCAACACGAGCACCTGAATCTATGATTGCTTTGGTTGTGTAACCTTGGTAGGTGATTGGAAGATAAGTATTACCTTTGTCACCCTCACACATGTCCCCTATTTTTTCTAGAGGTATCTCTGGAACTTTCGGCTTAGAGCCTACTTTTTGCATCTTGGAATCAAGTTCTGGAACCTGATTTGCCACATGTTTCCATAACTCAGGTTTTGCTTTGAGCAGCTCTTCTAAAGTGAGATGACTCTGAACCTTAGTGTTCTTCACGACTTCAGTGTTTCTTGGAACCACCGATTCTTCATTTCTGATCAGTATTGTGGGAGCTCTGATCTGAAGAGATTCAGATTCCCATAGGCCTGTGAATTGTGGCAACTCATGTAAAGAATTAGATTCAAAGTCAAATATTTCCTCTTTTTGTTGCTTTGTTTGGTCTCCATAAATAGACGGGATGTCTTGTGGAAATTGATCGTGCAGGTCATCAATCTCAAGAATAGGAGGGGGATCATCCTTCTCCTTGGCCCATTTCTCTTCTTCTATTTCCTACAAGAACTTTTGAGAGTGTTGTTGAATTGAAAGAGACTCTCCATCATCTATGGAGTCAGGAACATAGACTTTCTTTGGTGATGAGCTTTCTCTTTCAATAGTTGGTTGAGACTTTGGAGGTAAAGAGACTTGTGGTTTGTTTAGCAACTGCTCTAATCTTTCTAGTAAGCCCTCGAAGTGCAGACCCGATGTAATAGCATTCGTCTGATTGAATGATTGATTGGCCTCAAACATAGCTTGAGCTAGTTCCACCATTTTAATGCACATTTTTGTCTGTTCAATCTCTATATCTGCTCTAGGGTAGCTCTTATCTAGGTTTGCAGGTGTTGTCCCTTCTTGAAGTCGAGCTTGGTATGCCTTGAACATCATGTCCAAGTCTTCTGGGGTTGGATTTGCAAGAACAGACCCCGATTGTGGTTTATCTACAGTGGTACATGGGTGGGGGTGAGGTTGGGGATGAGGAGGTGTGGATGGAGTTTTGACATGTGAGGGACTTTGGGAGGCAATATCTTCTATTTTTGTTTTTGTATCTTTCAAGCTTTCTTCTAGTTTGGATAACTTTTTGGTCCACTTACAATTGGCCTTCTCTCTAGTATCCTTCCAAGTTCTTGTTTTCCTCTTACTAGGCTCTTCTGATTCACTTGGCTCTGATTGCTCATCTAGTTTAGCTTTTTGTAAGGCTTGTGCCCTGGTAACTACATGTATAGGAGCCACATTATCACTACTGGAACTTGAATCCCTTGCTAGGCCTACTACATTAACGGGTGTAACCTTTGGTGCACTAGAGGGATGTCCGGGACAATCTCTCAGGAGCTGTTCTTTGCCACACTCAAGACAAACAACTTGTATTGTGAGGTTCTGCCCTTGTATCAGAGCTAGTGTGTGGGGTGGTTGTTGTCTTGGTATACGTTGAGGTTGGCCATATCCTCCATGTTCATACAGTCTAGATGCTCCTCTTGATCCTGGACATGGGTTATACCTAGGAACTTCTCTGCCTTGTTCTGTAGGAGGGTACTCGTATGGTCTACAGTGGGGTGGTACAAACGGTCGTGGCTGTCTATTCATTGAATGGTTTTCAGTGTTGTAGTTGATGTAATTCTGCTCATTATAAGAGTACATGTTAAGCGCTTGAGTTGGTTGTCTATCGTAAGGGTAAGGTTGTGATAACCCTAATGCTTCTCTGGTGCAGACATGAGATGGGTGATCCCCACCGCAAAGTGTGCAACTTCCTAACATTGGCACTCTCAAGGAGGAGTTCTGGTAGTTCCTTTGTCCTTGTACTCCTAATTTCTTGGCCACTAACTCTGTCACTTCCTCCACATAACTCGAACTAGAAGATTCCTTGCTCCCTGTATCCTCTGATTTGGTAGGATCCTGTGTGGTTTTGAGATCCTTAGCTAACTTTTCTTCCAAATCTATGCACTTCTGAAGACATTCACTTAGGGTTTGTAGTCGTTTTACATATACTAAGATTCTAAATGTTCCATTGGTTAATCCTTCTAAAAATAATGATATCATTTTTTGTTGAGAAGGTCTCTCTGTCACAGGGCATCGGGCTATGTATTGCTTAAATCTTCGTGCTGCATTTTTTATTGTCTCACTAGGAGCTTGTTTGAAACTATGTATTAAGGATGACGAATTGTGAACACCTCCTCTACCTCTTAGGAAGTTGGCTTGACTAGTTGTACCTTCATCTTCACCTACTTGTTGCTTTCCTTTGTTAGCTTTCTTCTTGTCCTTTGAGTACATTGCATGACCTGTACTTTTGTCACCATCTCCTTTAACATCCTGCTCAAATGTTAGCATATGACCTAGCAACTGATTTAAATCAGGAGTGAAATGATCAAGTGATAATTCTGTAGACAAAATGAATGGCTTCCATTTGTCATCACCTCTTAAACCTGTAAGGATTTGCCTTACCAATTTATCCTCCTCAATGTCTTCATCAACAACTCCTAAAGCATCTGCAATATCTTTCATTCTTGTCACATAGTCTGAAATGGATTGAGAAGCCTTTTTCTTAAAGGTGGTAAACTCTGCCCATAAGGATGCCTTCCTTGACTTAGTAGTATTTTGGAAATGCTCCTCCAAAGCATTCCAAATATCAGTTGCACTTTCAATACCTCGAATATGAGGTAACAAGTAATCATTGACTGCCATATAGATAATGCTCCTAGCTTGAGCATCTTTCTTCATCCAATTTTTCAAATCTGCTAACTCTTCCCTAGTTGGAACACTAGGATCTCTGAACTGTGGCTTCTCTTCTTCTCCTGTGATGTAAGCTATTAAATCTTTGCTCATAAGATGAGCTTCCATCCTCATTGACCATGCATGATAGTTTTCCCTATCCAATTTCTCTATCTGTAGAGAATCTCCCATCTTGTGTCCACCTGTGTATTGAAAACTTCAAGCTTTATGAATAATATATGTACCTTTACTTCAAATTAGAGTCCTTTTGTCTTTCTTGATGTCGTATAGTCTCCTTCTCAAGCTTTGCCTTCAAGCTTTCACCTTTTAGTTCTTCAGTTGTTGAATTTCTTGAATCTGCAGCAGTCGGGATCCTCCTTTCCTTGATTTTGATGTTTCCTGCTCTGATACCACTGATGGAGAGTATTAATCTCCAAAAGAACAACCTACTCTTGAATTTATAACACCTCTATATCAAGAGTAAGTCAAAACCTTCACCAATTTAAGCTATCAATGACCAAATATCAATTTCTTGACTAAACTGTGAAAAAAGAATTTCCTCAGAAAATCTGCTGCATAGATCTTGCTCATTGATTGAGTAAATGTGTAAAGTTTTTTATAAAACTTTGCACAAGGTGTCGCCTAAAGATTGCGCACCTTCTCCAAGTCGAATTACTTCAAAAGATTCAGTAGATCTTGAGAAATCTACTTACCAAGTCAGCTATGTCTAAATCTGCACTTCTGAGAAGTCGATTTGAACACCCCTAACTTCTTAACTTTAATTCTCTCAGTATAAAACCCGTTTAAGCAAATGCTTTTAGCCACGAGTAGCTTACCTTCCAACTTAAAGATTAAGTGCTTACTTGCACAAAACTTTAAATTGTGGAGTGAGAAATGATCAAATCATTAAGATCAAAATTTGCGCCTGTTTCAGGAACCAGTGAGTACTTTCTCACATGTAAATGTTCCTACACACAATTCTCTTAGCCTGATCACAGTTAGACTCTCAAACTCTAGCCATAGATTGATTAACTATGGACTTAGATATCTCCAAAAGGAATTCACAAAAGATCTATCACACAGGGAGAAAACACAGAAACTTCGGGTGCAAAAATTCTATCATTTCTGAAGAAGACTACAACTGAATGAGAGAGAGACTTCAACTCACTTCTCATGTGTCTAATGACACTTACAACATCTCATTTCTTTATTCCTATGCTCATACATAGTCTCTCATTGTCTTCTCTTCTTGCCCCGACATTTTCAAAAGTATTTATAGGCAATTATGTACAGACTTACATCAAAGCATAAGTATAAGTAACCTATGTCTTAACTAATGTACATATGTGTACATGTCTTTCACTCTGTGAATGTATCCATCTTCTTTGCTTCAAAACTTGATCTCATTTCCATCCTTTGTCCTTCAAATCTTTAATTGGTGATTGGTCTGCACCAACAGTAGATTTCATATATCTTTTGTAATGGAAGATCTTCCATTGTTCCACTCTTTGCTCTTACCTTGTGCACATGTGTGTGTGTATGTGTGTGCATGCTTGTGTGCTTTCACTCACGCACTTGGGAACTTCACTTGCTCATGGCCTTCATACCGGTCCTCAAGTCTCCACAGATTGACATTTATGAGGTGGAGCTCTTCACGTTGGTACTTGTCATTGTGCTAGAGTGACACCAAATTTGGCGCCGTTGCTGGGGAGAGAGCTTGGAGGAAGAGCGTGTGATGGTAAGACGTAGAGTAGCGATGTTGGAAGGTAAAAAAAATCACCAATTTCAGTTCAGTTTTTGAGTTTTTCTTCTCCTTCATCTTCATCATCATCACCATCTCCACCCACCTTCATTATCTCAGTTTTTTCCATTTTTTAAAGTACATTCACCTCACTTTTTTACTTGTGGTTGTGAGAAAGAGCCTTACAGAGGGTGCAGAACTGAAATGCTGAAGAAATAGTACCAAAATAGCCAAAAATCGGAGTGATCTATCCCGGACATGACATAACCTATGCCAAGTATCGTGAGTGCAATATCGTGGGTTTGAAGGGAGGTTGGGCATCTACACACACAAAGGAGTGACAAGGAGGACACAAGGTACTCATATTTGCAAAAATTTTTGAATTTGGACTCCACAAAATCCAAGTATCGTGTTCTCCCACGGTTGAGTATCACGATATCTGGATATCGTGAACTCCTGTGGTCGAGTATCGCGATACTTAGGTTTCTGAGATATCGAGTATCATTGAGGAAGTTCTCGTGATACTTGTCACATATCGTATATCGTGAAAGTTTCTTCCGCGATACCTGGGAGATATCGTGTATTGCTGAGTATTTCTCGCGATACTTGGGGCATATCGTGTATCGTGGAGCTCTGAAAGCGATATTTGGCGAGTATCAAATATCGTGGGATTTTTCTTGGTTAAATATCGAGTATCGTCAAAGTTTTCTATGACATTTGTTGAATATCATGTATCGTGAATTTCTTTTCTCGATACTTGTTCCATATCGTGTATTGCTGAACTTTTCAGTATACCTCACAGATATCGAGTATGGTTGATTTGGATCTGGTGATACTTGTGCAATATCTTGTATCGTTGAATTTTACTCGCGATACCTAGAGCGTATCGTGTATTGTGAGATTCTTTTCACGACATCTGTCAGATATCGAGTATCGTGGACCTACTCCTGTGTCAAGTGTCATGTATCATCTAGTTGAGATATCGTGTATCGTGGCAAGGCAAGTATCGTGTATCATCTACTCTAAGTATCGTAATACTTACTAAGTGTCGTGTATCACCTGTTTTGAAGCAATCCTAGAGAGGTCATGTTTCCCTGTTTTAACCCCCAGAACCTTGAACTGGCATAAATTTCTCATACAAAATCCGTTTGCTGTGATTTTGGATTTGTTGGAAAGCTCCTGGGGAGTACTACCAAAACTTCCACTAGTTACGGTAAAATTAATACCAGGATTATTAGATAGGGTACTTTGAAGTTGACCCTTAGGTGGGGCTAGGAAGCAAGGGGTTCCACAAGATGTTTTAACAGTTCAAAGGACAATTTAGGACTTGTAGACAAGGCTTATGAACCTAAGCTCAAGTTGATACTTAGGAAGAGATAGAGAAAGTACCAAATCACATGAACCTAGCATCAACCACACAACCAAGTTGGGGACTCACAACTCAGTGGTTAGCACTACATGTTGAGTTTGCAGACAAGGGAGTCATAAATGTCCTTTAACTGAGAGAGACTCTTGGCCTCTGAAGACATGCATAGTCCAGTACCTAGGGAAGATTTTATGTCTATAGTGGAAGGGGAATATCGGACGTCTTTTCAATACATATCCACCAACTCGTAAGGAATACCCATCTACTTTGATGGTCTACACAGGTTAGTAGCAAGAATGTTAAACAATACATAATCTAAAATAGTTTGAAGACCAGTTGTCAAGTACGAAGGTGGAGTTCACAGGGACAAGATGGGCCATATATATGTAGTAGCAGAAAAGCTTGATCAAATTAATGAAAGAGGAGAGTTAGCTCGAGATCAGGCAACTACCTCACAAAACCCATTCGAGACCCAGCAAAGAATAGAAAATGTGATGTTAGGACAAACGATCCAAGGTAGTATACCCAATAGACCACATGAGCAATTCACCATGCCAGGAATTAACCCGCATGGCCACACTAGCCAGGGAATGGGAAATATGAATAGACCTACCTTTAGGACAAAACCGCCCCAAGGTGTCCCCATCATAACTCGATCCTTAGAGCCCGACATAATACTGAGACCAATCCAATTGGCCAAATGTATGCAAAATCGTTACGATGGCACAGGAGAGCCGTATGACCACATCGCAGAATTCAAGCAGATATTGTGAGCAGAGCAAGTGGATGACTTTTTCATGCAATATGAATCCTTTGGGCTGACACTCACCGGAATAGCCTTAACTTGGTTTCAATCCTTGGATTCAAATTGCTTTGAACATATTGAACAATTCTTCCAAGAACGTATTTGGGAATTCACTAAGCGAGGGATTAAGCCCTGTCATCATCAAACCATGATTTGTTTTCATCAAAAATTACATCTCTACTCACAGAAAATCCTTTATTGGTTGGATTGTACAATCTATATCCTTTTTGGTTTTGATCATAACCAATGAATACACACTTCTCTGCCTTGGGATTGAATTTTCCTCTTACTTGAAAAGGAATGTGAGCATATGCTAAGCATCCAAAGATTTTGCAGTGCTCTAGACTAGGTCTTCTTCCATTCCACACTTCATATGGTGTGGTTCCATCTAGTGACTTAGATGGAAGTCTATTTATGAGATATGTGGTTGTAGACATAGCCTCTGCCCTGTTGGAGACCTCTTAATCTCCAAAGGTTTGATCTATACTGACTTAAGAACACTTCTATGTCAGTTATAAACCAAACTTTACACAAACAATGTTCTTCTTTACCAAAACTTCAAGCAACACTTCTCTGAGTGAAGAAGTGTCTACTTCAGAAAGTCTGCTTCAGGAATCCACTTCATTACCTGCATAAAGTTTCAAATTTCTTCAAGCAAATGATGCACAAGTATTCGCAATACCTTTGCGCAAACATGTCAATCATTAGTTCTCAGAACTAATCACCAAAAGTTTAATTTGATCATTAAGATCAAAGACATGTCAGAAAATGTCTCTCAGAAGTTGCGCCTTCGACATAGTCAACTTCTTAAGTTGATTTCTCCCAATCTGAAACCCATTTTGCTAAATGCTTTTAACCATAGCTTCCTTATCTTCTAACTTAAATTTTAAGTGCTCACTCATCAAGAACTTTACAGTATACACTCAGATCTGATCAAAATACTGAGACGGAAAAGTGCGCTACTCTCAGACGTCAGTTTCCAAAGTTCACATATGAATGTTGCTATTAATCATTCTCACAGTAGGAGAGGAATTAGATTCTGAAACTCTAGACATAGCTTCATTAGCTTCTCAATTAGATGTGTACAAAAGGATTTCTGATCCACGTGATCAGACAGAGAGCACTCAGAGAAAAACCCGTCGCTATTTTCTGGGAAAAAACTCTCTACACATCTTTCTGAAGTTTGTCATCTACAAATGACTCTCTTACATATTTCTTGTCATCATTAACTTATATATACATGACCTTTGACTCATCTCGTATCTATGACATTGCTCTTTATCATCCTAAAGGTTTACTATACTCAATTTACAAGATTCTTTACTTATATGTACATATGTGTACAAGACATCATCCTGAAATCTTCTTCACTTTCATAAGTGTCTTCCTTCACTTCATTCTGACCATAAGTCTTCTTCAAGATCTCTATAATCACCAATTTGTGATTGGCTTGTTCCAACAGCTCCCCTCAATCACTAATTGTGATTATTCCATTCTTCTTCACTCCTGCCATCTCCTTGAATCTCTGTAGCTTAGGTCCATCCAAGCTTTTTGTCATCATATCTGCCACTTGTTCTTTTGTTGGAGTGTACATCACTTCAATCTCTTTATCAAGTACCTTTTCCCTCAAGAAATGATACTGAATCTCTATGTGCTTAGTCCTGGCATGAAACAGGGTTAGCTGCCAAATACAAAGAACTCATATTGTCTCCAAAAATTATTGGAGTACTATGATCAGTCTCAAAACTTTTCATCAAAGTCTTCAACCATATCACTTCTTTTGCAGCTTCTACCATTCCCTTATACTCAGCTTCTGTGGATGATAAAGCAACTGTATGTTGCTTCCTTGAACACCAAGAAACTAGCTTATCTCCAACATAACAGAGATACCCATGAGTAGACCTTCTATCATCTGAGTCACCTGCCCAATCTACATCACTAAACACTTTGATTCTTGTGTCAGAAGTGAAACCATAGTACAAACCTTCACTTAGGGTTCCTTTGATATATCTGAGTACCCTTTGGGCTGCAATCCAATGAGTCTTCTTTGGACAATGCATGAATTGTGACAACACACCTACTGCATATGATAAATCTGGCCTTGTCAAGGTAGCATAGATTAAACTACCTACCAAACTCTGATATTTCTTCATGTCATTGAATTCTTCACCTCCATACCTGCTTAATTTATGATTTACCTCCAATGGTGTAGTTGAGGTCTTGCAATCTTCCATGTTAAACTTGACTAGAAGATTCTTCAAATATCTCTCTTGTGAAACATATACTCCATGTTGAGTATACACAATCTGCATTCCTAGAAAATAAGATAAGTTTCCCAAATCACTTATCTTAAACTCCTTCTCTATTTGCTTTTTGAGTTCATTGATTCCTTGAACATCTGTTCCTGTAACAATAATATCATCAACATAAATGCACATGTAAATGTATCCATTTTCACTTGCCTTCACTAGCAAGCTACTATCTGCCTTTGATGCTTGAAATCCACATTCATTCAAGAACTTGACCAATCTGTAATTCCAAGCTCTTGGGGCTTGCTTCAACCCATATAAAGCTCTCTTGAGCTTACACACATAATCTGATCCAATTGATTCCATGAAGCCTTCTGGTTGCTCCATATATACTTCATCTGCAATGTATCCATTTAAAAATGCATTTTTCACATCCAATTGTGATAATTTCCATCCCTTGCAAGCAGCAATAGCAATCAATGTCCTAATTGTAGACATCTTAGCAACAGGACTAAAGGTTTCATCATAATCTACCCCATAAGTTTGGGCATAACCTTTGACCACAAGTCTAGCCTTATATCTAGACACCTTACCATCTGCAAACCTCTTTGTTTTATATACCCACTTACATCCAATGACCTTCTGATTCTTTGGTCTTGGTACTAATTCCCAAGTTTCATTTTCAAGTAGAGCATCATACTCTTCCTGCATTGCCTTCTCCCAATTCTGTTTACCTTTGGCTTCTTCATAAGTGGTTGGATCTTCTTCTGTCTTCACAATGTAGGCATAATCTTTTGTTGTTAGGAAAGATGTATCATAACTATACCTTATAGGTTCTTTCCTTTCCCTTGTAGATCTTCTGATTTCTGCACTTCTCGAAGTTTTAGCCTCATTTGATTCTTGATCAAATCTTGGCCCTTCTTCTACATGATCCTGCAATCTACTTCTAGAGTCAACTTCATCAACAATTTCTTCACACACTTTTACTTTTGCCTTTCCTTTCCTTTGTATTTCTTCAACACCTGTAAAATCATTTGGTGATCCTACATACCATGTATTTTGCTCATCAAATGTCACATCTTTGGTAACAAGAAATTGCTTTGTGGATGGATTCCACAACCTGTAACCCATCTGTCTATCATCATATCCAATAAACACATACTTCTCTGCTTTTGGTTCTAGCTTATGTCTTAATTGTGAAGGAACATAAGCATATGCAATACATCCAAATACCTTACAATGATCAAGGGTAGGTTTCTTACCCCACCATGCTTCATAAGGGGTTCCTCCATCCAAAGCTTTGCAAGGCAACCTATTCACAAGATATGTTGCAGTGTTAATGGCTTCTGCCCATAAGTAATTTGGACAATTCTTTTCCTTCATCATGGCTCTTGCAAACTCTACAAGAGTCCTATTCCTCCTTTCTGCTACTCCATTCTGTTGAGGGGAGTACCTGCAAGTTACTTCTCTTTTGATACCTGCATTCCACAAATAATCATCAAACTCTTTAGAGAAATACTCTCCCCCTCCATCTGATCTTAACCTCTTGAGCTTTTGCCCTGTGATCCTTTCTGCATAAGCATGAAAATGTTTGAATGTCTTGAAAACTTCTGATTTATCCTTGATTACATACAAAGTAATCCACCTGGTTGCATCATCAACAAACAACACATAATATCTGGATCCATTTATGCTATAGTCCCTTGAGGGACCCCATACATCTGTATGAACCAATTCAAGCATATTTGAATGCTTGTACCCTGATTTGTTATAAGAACTCTTATGTGCTTTACCTAATTGACAAGCTTCACACTTGTACACCATATGTTGCCCTTCAATATTTGGCAATCCAAGCACCACCTGATTCTTCGACATTTCCTTTATAGCTCTCTCATTGAAATGACCTAGCCTTTTATGCCATAGGTCTAATTCAGATACCTTTTGACTTCCATAGGTAAATAATGCATGTCCCACATTACCTTGGACCTTGAGAGTGAACAATCTTCCTTCCTTTTTACCTGCAATTATGTTTCTATATCCCTGATTTGGATCTTGTACATAAACACCATCATTTGTGAATCTTACCTCATATCCTTTCTCCACAATTTGCCCTACACTTATCAAATTTTTAGGAATAGTAGGAACATAAAGTACCTTGCTCAGAAGTGTACTTCCACTCTTTGTCTTCACTGATCCAATGCTCTCCACTTTATGTTTGGTATTGTCACCTGTTTGAACTGTATGTCCATTCACCCTTGCTTCCATATCAGTCATCAAGGATAGATTCCCACTCAGATGGTTGCTACACCCTGAGTCAATATAAAACACTCTTTGATCTTCTCCCATTGATTCATGAGTTGCATTCAAGATAAGAGTCATATCATCCTTTTGATCTGATGCATAATTATAATAATTATTGTTGTAGGACTGAGATTGGAAGTTTCTTCCACCTCCTCTACCATATGATGTCCTACCACCTCTTCCTCTGAAGTTGCCTCTTTGGTTTCTGCTCCTCTACCTCTTTGATTATAATTCTGATTATTGCTTCCACCATTTTGATTGTTATACCAACAATCATTTGCCAAATGATTTGTTCTGCCATAAATCCAACAAGCTTTAGCATTATCTTTGTTCTTACCTCCTCTTCCTTTACCTCTGAAGTTCATCTTCCCTTTTGTAAAGTTAGCTTGATTTGAATTCCCTTCATCATCATTCGATTGCTTTCCCTTGCCATTCTTTTTCTTGTCCTTGGAGTACATAGCTTGACTTGTACTTCTATCATTGTCTCCTTTAAGATCCTGCTCAAAGGTTAGCATGTGTCCTAGCAATTGATTAAGATCAGGAGTAAAGTGATCAAGTGACAACTCTATGGACAATATGAAAGGCTTCCACTTCTCATCTCCTCTCAAACCTGTAAGTATTTGTCTTACCAACTTTTCCTCTTCAATGTCTTCATCCACTGCTCCCAAGCTATCTGCAATATCCTTCATTCTTGCCACATAATCAGAAATTGATTGTGAGCTCTTCTTCTTGAAGGTTGTGAACTCAGCCCATAGTGAGGACTTCCTTGACTTAGTTGTATTTTGGAAATGCTCTTCCAAGGCATTCCAAACATCTGTAGCACTTTCCAAACCTCTGATGTGAGGTAGAAGGTAATCATTTACAGCCATGTAGATGATACTCCTTGCTTGAGCATCCTTTCTCATCCAAGTCTTCAACATTGCAAGCTCTTCCCTAGTAGGAATACTAGGATCTGCAAATTCAGGTTTTTCTTCATCTCCTGTAATAAATGCTATAAGGTCTTTGCTCATGAGGTGTGCTTCCATCCTCATGGACCATGCTGGATAGTTCTCCCTATCTAGCTTATCAATCTGCAAGCTTTCTCCCATCCTTGACCTTCTGTATCTGCAATTACTATGGTTTATGAGGAGAAAGTGTACCTTTGATATAGTCTTTGTCCTTCTTGATTCTTTCGAACTCGTGCTCTGAACTTCTGCAAGTTATCTTCAATAATTTGTCCTTGTCCTCCTTTGATTTGGAATATCTTCAATATCTGCACTAGTCGGAACTTCAATTGTCTTTTCTTCTCTTGTATTTCACCTTCAGCTCTGATACCACTGTTGGAGACCTCTTAATCTCCAAAGGTTTGATCTATACTGACTTAAGAACACTTCTATGTCAGTTATAAACCAAACTTTACACAAACAATGTTCTTCTTTACCAAAACTTCAAGCAACACTTCTCTGAGTGAAGAAGTGTCTACTTCAGAAAGTCTGCTTCAGGAATCCACTTCATTACCTGCATAAAGTTTCAAATTTCTTCAAGCAAATGATGCACAAGTATTCGCAATACCTTTGCGCAAACATGTCAATCATTAGTTCTCAGAACTAATCACCAAAAGTTTAATTTGATCATTAAGATCAAAGACATGTCAGAAAATGTCTCTCAGAAGTTGCGCCTTCGACATAGTCAACTTCTTAAGTTGATTTCTCCCAATCTGAAACCCGTTTTGCTAAATGCTTTTAACCATAGCTTCCTTATCTTCTAACTTAAATTTTAAGTGCTCACTCATCAAAAACTTTACAATATACACTCAGATCTGATCAAAATACTGAGACGGAAAAGTGCGCTACTCTCAGACGTCAGTTTCCAAAGTTCACATATGAATGTTCCTATTAATCATTCTCACAGTAGGAGAGGAATTAGATTCTGAAACTCTAGACATAGCTTCATTAGCTTCTCAATTAGATGTGTACAAAAGGATTTCTGATCCACGTGATCAGACAGAGAGCACTCAGAGAAAAACCCGTCGCTATTTTCTAGGAAAAAACTCTCTACACATCTTTCTGAAGTTTGTCATCTACAAATGACTCTCTTACATATTTCTTGTCATCATTAACTTATATATACATGACCTTTGACTCATCTCGTATCTATGACATTGCTCTTTATCATCCTAAAGGTTTACTATACTCAATTTACAAGATTCTTTACTTATATGTACATATGTGTACAAGACATCATCCTGAAATCTTCTTCACTTTCATAAGTGTCTTCCTTCACTTCATTCTGACCATAAGTCTTCTTCAAGATCTCTATAATCACCAATTTGTGATTGGCTTGTTCCAACATGCCCATAGGTAGTTTGGCAATCCCTTTTCGTTGAGCATGGACCTTGCAGCTTCGACAATAGCTCTGTTCCTCCTCTCTGCTACACCATTGAGTTCGGCTGTATACCTTGTAGTGACTTCCCTTTTAATGCCTCTTTCATGCAAGAAGGCATCAAATTCATAAGAGAAGTATTCTCCTCCACCATCTGATCTGAGTCTTTTCAAAGTCCTACCTGTTTGGTTTTCAACAAGAGCAATATACTTCTTAAAGCAATTAAACACTTCATCCTTGTGCTTCATGAAAAATAGAATGGTCCACCTACTACAATCATCTATGAAAGACACATAATATCTTGAGCCTGATATAGATGGCTCCTTACTTGGACCCCACACATCCGTGTGCACTAGATCCAAAGGATTTTGATACATATATCCTTTCTTATTGAAAGGTTGTCTATGAGCCTTGTCGAGTTGACAAGCTTCACACTTATAAATCATGTGTTTCCTTGTGATACTAGGCAAACCAAGTACACTTTGGTCCCTGCAAATTTGTTTGAGTGTCCTCTCACCAATGTGAGCAAGCCTTTTGTGCCATATCTCCAACTCTATAAGAGTTTGAGATCCATAGCTAAACAAAGCTATGTTCTTTGTATCTTCCACTTCAAAAGTGAAAAGCCTTCCTGTCTTTTCTCCTTTGACAATCCTTCTAAAGCCTTGCCTTGGGTCTTCAACATATGCCCAAATCGGTTGAATCTAACCTGCAATCCTTTTTCATCAATCTGTCCAACACTTATTAAATTTTTGGCAATTGTAGGGACATACAAGACTTTGCTTAAGAGGTTCATATTCCCATCTGATGTCTTCACATTACTTATCTTCTCGACTGAGTGCTTTGTGTCATCTCCTGTCTACACTTCATGCTTGTTATGAGGATCTTCCAAATGAGAAAGTAAAGCCATATTTCCTGCCACATGGTTTGAGCATCCCAAATCAATGTAAAATATGTGATCATCATCCTTACCCTTCTTCACTGATAGATTCATAATCAATAATGAATCTTCTTGACTTTGGTCCTCTGCATAGTTATTGTAGTCTCTTCTTCCTCTATGGCCACTTTGATAGTTGTTGTTGTTGTAATTGTTGTTGTTGTAGCCTCCATTGTAACTGCCTCTATTTGATCCATAGCCACCTCTATTGAATCCTCTTGCTCTTGATTTCCTCGGGTTCTTGAAACATTCTTCAATAGTATGATTAGATAAGCCACATATATTGCAAGGTTGAGATGATTGGAATCTCCCCCTACCTTGCTTTCCACTTTTGCCTCTTCCTCTAGCTCTTCCTCTACCTGCAAAGTTTGCTTGGAAAGAGCTACCTTCATCTTCATTCTTCCTATTCTTTGACTTTTCCTTGACCTTAGCTTTATCAAAATATAAGGCAGAAGTTTGATTACCTCTTGAGGACTCACCACCTTTGCTAATCTTTGCTTCATGAGTGAAGAGTTGGCCCATGAGTGTGTTGAGGTCGGGTACACGCACATCCATGTATAAATCCATGGCTGTTGTGAATGACTCCTACTTGTCGTCTACTTTGATTCCATTTATGATTTGTCTAATGATTTGCTCCTCTTCAATTACCTCTCCAATGCTTCCAAGTTGGTCGAAAATCTCCTTCATCTTTGTGACATAATCAGTCACATTTTGCTTCGGGCTTTTCTTCATTGTTGTGAACTCCATCCACAATTGGTTCTTCCTTGCTCGAGTGTTGGAAGAGAAGAAAGAAGGAAGTGCATTCCAGGTCTCTCTTGATGTCTTGCATCCCTTGACATGAGGTAAAAGAAAATAAGAGATTGAGTTTAGAATATAGGACCTTGCAAGTGCATCCTTGGAACACAAATTCGAAAGTCCTTCCACTTCTTCATGTGATGGTTGTCCTTTGTTCCTCATGGTTGGCATTGCTTCATCTCCAGATATGAATCCATATAGATTCCTCCCTTGAAGGTAAGCCTCCATCCTTAGAGACCATGCCGGGTAGCTGTTTTGATCCAATTTGTCAATTGTCGATGGAAATCCATCTCCCATGTTGCTTGACTGTGCTCTGATACCACTGTGAAGAGAGATGGTGGATGCAATCCAAAGATGAGTAGGTGCTGCTACAACCAGCTTCACACCAGCCAACTGAGACTTCAGAGTTGATTAGTAGACCCTTTGAGCTTCCTAAAGCCACCAAAATATCAGCCTAGTACTTTGGAACATGTATCCCAAAAGTCTAAGTCAAGACAGACTAGTTGCAAGATTACTAGCTCCCAAAACTTGCTATTTTTGGACATACACCTGCTAGAAAAAATGAACAGTGCTCTCAACCTGGTGGGAACTAGATAAATTCCTTTTGGACATAGCAAATAGACTTAGCAAGATTCCCAATCCAAGTTAAAATACGTCAAATGATGGACTGAGCACTGAGAAGAAGATTTATCAATTTCTGGAACATGCCCACCATTCTCGGGGCTCTACAGAGTAGACCAGCAAGCAGTAAAATGCAGATATCTCCAACATTGTAAATCCAATGACCTTGAAACTTTATATGCACAAGGTAGACAGTACGATCTATCCAACGCCCATTAAAACACTGAAAACGGTTGCATAGAACTCGAGATATGACCTTCCGAAGTTACTACTCTGAGTGAGTATAACAGAGAACAAAACAGAGAAGTGGATAATGATAAATGTATAGATTCACATATTATTACAACCCCATTGGCAATGAATCTTTGCACAATGGGAGTAGAATGATAGAGCTATAGAGTAAGCTCTTCAATCTCTACAAAATGACATGAAGTGGTCATGTACAAGGCTTGTTAATTGCCTCTTCCTTCTTGCTCTTTTTATAGCTATTCTTGGAGGGAGTATTGAATTCGAATTTGAATGGATCCACCTAAAAGTGATCCCCAAAGTTAGGAGATATTCCCTCAAATAAAAAATTCTTGGTTTTAGGTAGCTAGATCCACAAGTTTGCTTTTACATCATGGATGAGATAAGCCATCCTTTTCCTTTTTCTTTTTCAAATTACAAGAGATAAAAAAGAACTCTTTTACAAGAGGTGTTCACATGACTACACATTTGACTTACAAATGAGGATAATATCAAGCATATCAAGCATGTAGGCTTGGGTAAAATGCACCAACAATGGGGACCTAGCTAGAATGCGTCAATATCGGGATCAAGGTATTATGTCTCCTTCATTGATGATTGCATTAGGTGGACTATATTATACTTTATGAAACACATAGATGAAGTCTTTTCATGCTTCAAAAGATATTTGGCTCTTGTGGAGAATGAAATAGGTTAAACACTAAAAAGGCTAAGGTGAGATGGAGGGGGAGAGTACTTCTCCCATGAATTTGACTCCTTTCTTCAAGAAAGAGGAATCAAAAGAGAGATCACTACAAGGTACACTACTGAGCAAAATGGAGTGGTGGAAAGAAGGAATAGGAAAATTGTTGAAGTTGCAAGGTCTATGCTGAATGAAAAGCACTTACCTAATTACTTATGGGTTAAGGTTGTATCCACAGCCACTTATTTGATTAACAGGTTACCTTCAAAATCGCTTGATGGCATGACACCATATGAGGCTTGGAATGGAAGAATACCAAGCTTGGATCATTGTAAGATTTTTGGATATTTTGCTTTTGCTCACGTTCCTTCATAGGTTAGAGCCAAGATGGATCCCAAAGCAGAAAGGTGTGTATTCATTGGATATGACAACAATCAAAAGGGCTACAGATTATACAACCCAACAACCAAAGGATTCTTGGTGAGTAGAGATGTAGTATTTGATGAGAATAGTTCTTGGTATGAAGATTCAAGTAGAAGGTAAACCTACTTTATGATCTTGAAGAAGATTTTCCAAAACTTGTTAAGGATAATTCTTCTAAAGTTGAAGAGCAGGATACCTCAGAAGATGATGAAGCAACTCACTATGAAAAAATCAAAATGTGGAAGTCTAAAGGTAAAGTAAAATGCAGGAACTTGGATAAGAGGCAGAATCATCACATCATGGCCTAAGAAGGTCCATGAAGGAGAAAAGAAAGCCAAAAAGGTATGGGTTTGATACTTCTCTAGTCACTAAACATTCAATCTATCTAGCACAGGACATAAATCAAGAGGAACCTTCAACATTTGAGTAAACAAAGAAGAAATCAAAATGGAAGCATGCAATGGAAGAAGAAATTGAAGCTCTTGAGGAGAATAACACTTCTGAATTGGTTTTCAAATCTCCATCAATGAAAGTGATAGGCTCAAGGTGGATCTAAAAATTGAAGAAGAACTTAGATGGCTCCATTAATAGGTATAAGGCAAGGCTTGTGGCAAAAGGCTTTGCGCAAACTTAGGGAATTGATTATGAGGAGACCTTCTCTCATGTGGCAAAGATGCCTACTATTAGCGTTTCACTTAGTATTGCCTCTTCCAAGAATTGGAAGATACTTCAATTGGATGTAAAAAAATGCATTTCTTAATGGATGTATAACAAAAGAGGTATATATGGCACAACCACGTGGTTTTGAGATACACATATATCCAGATTATGTGTGTAAACTTAATAAAGCTTTATATGGACTCAAACAAGCCCCAAGGGCTTGGAATCATAGGCTTGTCTCAGCAGGACAAAGGATTTCAACCTAGCAAGGTAGATCCATCACTATTTATAAAGAGGAGTAATTCTGAAGTTATCTATTTGTGTGTGTATGTAGATGATATTATACTTACAGGAAATGATACATATGGCATGAAGAGAATCAAAGAATAGATGAGAGAAGAATTCAAGATAAGTGATTTGGGTTCACTTACCTACTTCCTAGGATTGGAAGTTGTCTACAAAGATCATGGTTTGTTTCTTACTCAAAGAAAGTACATTAAAGACATGTTGGAAAAATTCAAGATGCAAGATTGCATGATTGCAGGTACTCCAATGGATGTGAATCATAAAATGAGCTCACATGAAGGTAAGAACCCATAGAAGATGTGACAGGTTATCAAAGCCTTGTGGGTAGTTTGAACTATGCCACATTGACAAGGGTTGATATATGTTATAGTGTGAGTGTGCTAAGTCAATTTATGCACACACCCAGGAAACCTCACATGGAGGTTGCCAAGAGGATACTTAGATATCTCAAAGGGACCATGAATGAGGGGTTATATTACCCTTATGTATCTGACTTAAGTTTGAAATTGCTCTCTAATGCAGATTGGGCTGGCTCCAAGGAAGATAGAAGGAGCACCTCAGGTTATCTTACCTTTGCAAGTTCAAAACTTGTTTCATGGTCATCCAAGAAGCAACCCACATTTTCTCTCTCTTCTACTAAAGCTGAATACAGAGGTCTTACCATAGCTACTCAAGAAGCTATGTGGATGAAGACATTATTCATAGATCTTGGTTTGGAGATTGGAACTCCAAATATTTTTGGTGACAATATGAGCTCTATTCACTTACCTGCTAATCCAATTTTTCATGCAAGGACTAAACATATTGAAGTTCATTATCACTATGTAAGAGAGAAGATTGTGAGCAAGGAGATTCAAATATCATATGTTTCCACTCATCAACAATGTGTAGATATTCTAACCAAAACATTGGATGGTACAAAGCTTTGCAAATTCAAGGCTATGATAGGTTTGCAGGTAATCTTGGAGGATTGAAGACCTCAAGCATACTTGGCTTGAGGGGAAGTTGTTGGAGCAAGTCTATGACAAGCCTAAGTATTAGCTTGAGTCATCAAAAGGCTTAAAAACTTGAAGGAAATGTCTACTCCTTTGAGAGTTCACTTGTGAACTCCCTCTTGTAAGTTTTAGTCTTTACTTGATGTCAAAGTAAAGGGAATCTAAAGTGGTTGCATCCACTTGATCAAAAAATGGAAAGAGAAACCACGAATTCATGATTGAAGGTAGTTGGATAATCAAATCAATAGATTGGAGAGTTATTGTAGGAAGTTAGGCTCCCAAGATCAACTATAAATACATGGCAGTTTTAGTCGTGGTTATGAGAAGACCTCCAAGAGCTGAGCTTTATGCCATATCAAGGTGTGACTTCAACGCCCACATATGTATCAATAAGTCCATTGTATTCTAAAATCAATATACTTTTATTTTCATGATCATTTGAGTTCATATTTTCATGTTCTTATGAAGTGTACTATTCACTACCATATCTCTCAGTTTTCTTAGTCAAATTGCAGAGATGATTTCTCTGAGCTTGGTGGATCATTTTCAGTGATTCAACTTGGTAAAGTTAGCTGTCTACTTCTATTGTATGATCACAAATTTTCATTGTATTTGGATGTTTCATAGTTATGATCATTTGAAGTCAACTATGTCACCTGATTTGTTTTCTTCTCTACCAACAATCTCTAAGAACAATCATTCTGTTAGAGCTTTTTCGCCGTGTGTACTTCACCATTTTCCATGCTTTAATGCTTTTTAGAATCCTCATATTGTCTAGTATATGCCTACAAAATTTCATGAGCATTAGATTATTTAATCATGAGATATCTCTATTGTATTGTGCACTGGTCTGTGTACTACTGTAGCCCGAGAAAATCGGGGTCATCCTATCACTTGCTAAACTTCTTTCTCCTTGTGTAATCCATCATTTTTGTTGAAATAACTCTTGATTGTTAGCTTACTAATCTAATAAGAGGTGCCAAAAAGGAATTAACTTAACTACTCTTGTGGCCAGATAATTGTTCAAAACTTTGGACACGTGTGTGAACATAAATAGCAAGTTTTTGGCTCTTGAATCTACTTCAACTTATCTGTTTTGATTCAACTTTTTGAGAGTGATCTTCCAAGGTACATAGGGTGTCTAATACATCCTTTGGCAAGCTAAAAGGGCCCACCACATACCTCTAGAGTCCATTTGGCTGGTGTAGTGCAATGTTTTTGCAGCACCACTTCATCTTCATCAACTACAAATCCATCTCTTCATAATTATCGGACCCTCAACATCTTCATCACAACCCTTGTATGTTGTTTCAATATCAATCTTTCATTATGCTTGAGGTGGATGTGATCTTCATCAAATCCATCATTTGTATGGTATGGCACCATCTACCCATATATGTCCCTTGAAGAATAGCACTTATGTGCATATTATTTCTTTATATCCATTGGTTCATCAATTATGATTATTTCTTGTAAGGTTCAAGGTATTTAAGTAAATATGATGTCAACTTTATCTTTTTCATGAAGAAAAGGCATGGTCATATCCTCGAGATTCTATATAAAGACTTAAAAACCTTTTTACATTAATTAGAGTGTTGATTTGAAGAAATACATGTACTTTTTGATGATTGCTGGGTGCCACTTCTATTCTTTGCTCTTTCTTCCTCAAACTCAGTCAACTGCAAAGATTGCTTCTCTCACTATAGATCTTTAAATCAAGTGATTAAGCCTTCATTGGAAAGTTTTAACCTTCTTGTTTATGTGCACACATTTTAAAGTCATTTGTTTTGGTAGTTTTAGAGAAATCTGAGTTTTACAATCTTGTGGTCATTGTCTACACATCCCTAAAAATGTGGGATGACATCCAATCAGTGTTAAGGTGATTTCTCCTTCATTAATTAATATAAATTAGGGATTTTATACCTTTTAGTAAGACAACCCTATGTATGATACACCCTTAAGAGGAATTTTTCCAATTGTAACTATGCTGGCTGCTCTTAGTGTTTGAAGTCCTAACTTCCATCCATTTTTAAAAGGTATTTGTGAGCTAGTCAAGGTGCAAGTTATCTATTTTGCATCAACTTGTTCTTGTTGATGCTCCAAAGTACCTATTGGGTTTTATTGCACGAACCACAAGCGTACAAGGTCTAGATTACATGTCCAAAGAGGTAGAGCTGGTCCTATGCTGGTTTGTTGGACCAACTTCACCACTTGACAAGTCAACTTTCCAAGCTTTTCCAAGCTTCTCCAACTCTTTCAATGGTATCAAATAAACTTCAAGATGGGATACGGATTTCCATCAATGATTGAGAAGATTTATAGACATGATTATGCTTCTTGGAAAAAAATAATGGATTCCTATTTACAATGAAGAAATCTATATGGGATTGTATCTAGTGATGAAGCAATGCCTATTCCAAGATCCAAAGGAGGACCTACTCAAGAGGAAACAAATAAGCTCACACTTTGGTGTGCAAGGGATACTCAAGAAAGGTCGTACATACTCAATCCTATCTTTAATTTTCTATTACCACATATAAGAGGATTCAAGGCATCTCAAGAGATTGGATGCTCTAGAGACTTTGTTTTTTGCTAGTACAAAAGAAAGGAAGAACCATCTTTGGAATGCGTTCAACCTAATGAAGAAGAATCCAAAACAAAACATCAATGAGTTTTTTACAAAGATCAAGGAGGTTGCTGATCATTTGACATCCATTGGAGAGCTGATTGAAGAAGAGGCCATCATGAGGCAAATCCTTAATGGGATTAGAGGTGACAAGCAATGACAATCTTTCACCACACCCTATGATCTCATCATGGATCTGCAAACTCCAGACTTAAACATCTTTCTTGGAAAACTCTTCAATCAAGAGGCCAACAATAGCATAAACTAAGGTAACTCCTATCATGGTAGTTCAAGTAGTGATCTACATGTCGACAAGCAGGACAAGAGGTTGAAATGAAAGAAGAAGAAAGAAGATGAAGAGGAGATTTCCAAAGCCAACTTTGCAGGCACAAATCACTCCAAGGTATGACTCCTTATGAAGCATGGTATGAAAGAAAACTTAGTCTTCAACATTGCAAGGTGTTTGGTTGTTTAGCTTATGTTCATGTATCATCATAGATAAGAGGTAAGATAGATGAAAGGCCAACAAAGGCAATGTTTATTGGGTATGATTCAACTCAGATGGGTTACAATTTAGAATGGAGAACACAAAGCTTACAAGTACACCTTTGGAATTGAACCATAAACTAAGTGTTTATGAAAATGAGCAGATCGATGATCCTAAAGAGTATCAAAGCTTAGTGGGTAGCTTGATATGTGCTACTCACACAAGACCAGACATATCATATAGTGTAGGAGTGCTTAGTCAATTCATGCACTCACCCAAAAGGCCACATATGGATGCTGCAAAGAGAGTACTCAAGTACCTCAAAGAGACACTTGATGAAGGTATCTATTATCCTTACTCTTTAGATTTGGATATCAAAATCTATTCAGATGTAGATTGGGAAAGAGCAAAGGATGATAGAAGAAGTACCTCTAGATACTTAGCATTTGTAAGTTCAAAATTGTTTTCATGGAGTTCCAAGAAGCAATCAATAGTTGCTTTATCTTCAACTGAAGCAGAATATAGAGATCTAACTATTGCAACTCAAGAAGCAATATGGCTCAAGGAGTTGTACTCAAATTTGGGACTTGCAAGTTCCAAAACTCACTTACTTGGAAATAATGTAAGTTCCATGCATCTAGCTGCAAATCTAATTTTTCATGCAAGGACAAAGCACATAGAAGTCCATTGCAACTTTGTAAGAGAGAAACTTATGGCAAAGGAAATTGACATTTTATTTGTTCCTACTAAGAAGGAAATAGTAGACATGATGACAACGACACTTGATGGGATAAAGCTTTGTAGATTTAAATATATGGCAGGTATTCAACCTATCAAAGAATGAAGACTCAATCATACTTTAGCTTGAGGGGGACCTATTGGAACATCAAGCTTTCATTATGCTTGAGGTGGATATGATCTTCATCAAATCCATCATTTGGATGGTATGGCACCATCTACGCATATATATACTTTGAAGAATAGCACTTATGTGCACGTTATTTCTTTGAATTAACTGGTTGATCACTTATGATCATTTCTTCTAAGGTTCAAGGTATTTACCTTTGTAAAAGGAAAGAGTAAAGAGCCTAAAAGACATGAGTTAGAAATGGTTGAGATTGATTCTCAATCAGTCAATCAAGAAATAGATATGACATCAATTTTCTCTTTTCCTAGATTATAGGAATAAATTCCAATCAATGTAAACTACCTAACCCCCCTAATTTCAAATTAAAATTTATCAAGAAAATGTGTGGTCATATCCTCAAGAGTCGATTTAAAGATTACAAAACATTTTTACATTGAGTAGAGTGTTGATTTGAATCAATACATATACTCTTTGATCATTGCTTGGTGCTAATTCTATTCTTTGCTCCTTCTTCCTCAAACTTTCTCAACTTGTAGAGATTGTTGCTCTCTCTACGGAGCTCCAAATTAATTTGTTAAGCATTCATTTCAAAGTTATAACTGTCTTGTTATGTGTACAAATTTTCAAGTGATTGGAGTCAGTAGGTTTAGAAAAATCTAATTTTTATAGTCTTTGGGTCATTATTTGCACATCCCTGAAAAATCAAGATGACATCCAATCAGTGTTAAGGTGATTTCTCCTTCACTAATTAATATACATTAGGGATTTTATGCCTTTTAGCACCCCAACTCTATGTATGACACTCCAGTAAGAGGAACGTTTCCAATTGTAATTGTGCTAGTTGCTCTCAGTGTTTGAAATCATAACTTCCATCCATTTTTAGAAGGTATTTGTGCGCCAGTCAAGGTGCAAGTTATCTATTTTGCATCAACTTGTTTCTGTTGATGTTCCAAAGTACCTATTGGGTTCTATTGCACTAACCAAAAGCCTACAAGTTCTACTTTACATATCCAAAGAGATAGGGTTTGTCCTATGCTAGTTTGCTAGAACAACTTCACCACTTGTGTTAACCTTTTCTCCTTTTCTAACTTTGATCGATAAGACTAGGATGGATAGGATAGGCTATCAGGGACCTTGGGATGACAAAATCCTGTTAATGAGGATCTGTGTATTTTTCCCACTCTTACTACTAAAGTAAAATGTTAAACCAATTTACTGAATTACAATACCACTTTAAATATAATCGTGTGTATTATTCTTCCTGATGGGTTATTCAATCTTAATTCCACACTTCACCTACACCATTACTTTAAAATGCTCATGGATGATCACTTGAAATTATCATCCTTTCACTTTACAATCAAATGTTACCACTTTGTCACTGTATTCACTTACAGACGATCACGCATAAAACTTTTGTCAATTTAACAATTCACGCATAATCTATAGTACTTCACCAAACTAACTTCTGTCATTAACCTTTATCATAACTTAACTTAATCAACACACTTAAAATTTAACTATTAACTGACAAAGAATCAACACCACGATACCAAGCAGAGTAATTAAGTGGAATCTGTCTGCACAACGCTTCTATGTCATGAACGGTCCCACACACTCACCATGTCGGGCTCACACAAATGCAAATCTTCTTGTATTAATTCATGAACAGGTTACAATAGTTGGGCTAATATGCCACTTCAATAAAAATATGAATAATCATAAATAATCGCACTGGTGTCCTAACACTAGCATGCATGGTGGACTCGAACCCTTAAGCAAAAAAGTGATCATCTATGAGACCTTGTATGTACAGGGTGCGGGCTTCTTCAAAACTTCATTTAATCTTTTTCTATAATGCTTTACCTAATTTTTGAACATGCTTCGCATTGAGCAACTGAGTATCCTGTTGGAGAAAGCAATCTTCAAATCCTTTGTTTTTTAGAACTTCTTATTTTTCATAGAGAAAGAAAACATATATCATATGACCCTACATTTAGTTTTCGTATTTTACACCCATATGACCCAAAGTTTAAGGAGAAAAGAAATATGTGATAAACTCTTCACTTGCACGTGGATCACGAAGTTCATTCCTTAAATCAATGAAATCAAGCCTATATTCCTTTTAGAAAGCAATATACATGCGGTGACTTTGCCACTTGTGATCACAGCATTCTTTATCACACATGCTTCATTCCCCTATGCACACTTCACTTACCTATAGTGTTGTGTAGCTACAGACGACAACAGTACATTGATAATTCAGATGTAGCAACTTGAGTCTTATGAGTATTCACATAGGATCCTGTAATCAATGCTTCACATGTGTTTCGATTGCCTCGTGCCAAGAGAGCATGGTTATATGTTGTTCAGTGGAGTACATAGAAGGCTGTGAAAATAGAATAATTGTAGTACTATGTCCGCTCCTACTATCATATGAATCAATATTTATATATTCTAAGCATCATATTCTGTACACTCAATATACTTGTGGAACGATGCTCGTATGAACCAGCGCAGAAGAAGTTTGTACTCGTTGATATCTTTGTCTATGTACACTTCACTGCATATACACAGTACTACAGTGATTACCCATATAATGCAGTTCAACGTTTATGTGTAACTTATACAGTCATGCAATGAGAGAGCATATTGTATACATTCATTTGTCTTTCCATAAGGAAGCATGACTATATATTGTAGAGCATAAATATCTATAAGAACATAGATGGTGTATGCAGAAGTCTTGCAACGTTAATTTTTCACATGTTCCTTGTGACTTTAAGCTCATTATAACTCCACCTGATCGTAGACAGTATGGATTATAGACATAGCTCTTGATTCTAAGCATTATACATTTATGCGCTCAACATAATTGTGTACGTAAGGATTCTACCATATGCATACCATGTCGTATACATATTATCAGAATATTGTGATATTCATATATTGAAGATTACTACAAAGAAAAGATAGAGCTCATTCACTATATATGCACAATGGAATCTTTGTGATATACATGTACAATCAGTGGGCATCATTGTTCTCAAGATTCCAGGTTGCGGACAAGACTTATACATGCACACAATAGCGAATCGGTCAAATATGTGTGGCGGAAGTTCATAGCTACAGACATCATTGATGATCGCAGTTACAATTCGAAGCTACAGATATTCGTAATTTAATGTCAAATCCAATGGATCCTACTCAGATTTTTTGTAACAAACATATTCATGAGAAGCCATTTATGTTCTATATATACAACGTCGGATTCTTGTCAACAATTTTCTATGGTGAAAGGTTGATGGCATATTGGCATATCAACAATGTTTTATGCAGGCAACTTATTACCCTCATGTGCCAATGATATATTTTTGGATACATATTCTTTTTCGTAAAGGAGAACTTCACACACTTAGAAAAGATTCCCATGTAGGATCCCTTTTAGTACAAGTTCTTATGAAGGTCTACATGCCTATTTTGTATTCTCAAGTACTTCATATGAAAGTCCATTATTGTTCTCATGATCCAAACTGAATGGAATCACACTTTTGGGTATGTGAAACTCTTTGGAGTTAATTCACACTATATGTCTCAATTCATGTTTTCGCATTAGAGTGTATTCTCACTCACTCACAGTGGTATAAGAGCCATCCAGAGTCAACGAGAGCTACTCCAAGTTTTCAACAACCCTCATCAACACTTCATTATTTGGCATTTTTCTATGGAGCAAGTGGATCAACACTCATTGAAGGAAGCTATTCAAATCAGCTTATGAAGAGAAGAATTTGAAAGAAACAATTTTAACTACATCAATGGCCTATGCTATGTGTGCTACATGCTACGCATACCTTACGTGGATCCAACTCAAGTGGACATACAAGTGGACGTAACTTGGTGGTTTCTAATGGAAGATACTTATGTGAGAGAAAGATCATGCTTATGATCATCTTCTAAAGTCAAGCCTCTTGATTTATTCATACTTATGCATCATTTGATTTCATGATTAGTCAATGTAATCTTTTTATGTTATGGTGTTGACACTCAAGGATAAGGACAAAGCATGGAAGCGCATCAAGGAAGTGGACACACAAGAACAAGGAACATGTAGGGAGCTCCAAGAAGCACCTATCAAATTTTCAGAAGAAATCCCTATAAATAGTGATTTTTATCACTAAAAACCATTGTAAATAACATTTTTCATTTTCGTGACTCCATTTTGTTCAAGCCCAGGAGTCCTCAAGCTTGAGGAGTATTAAAACTATCATCCTACCAATTTTCATAATTTTTAGTTATGAGGTGTATCTCCTCACATTGGTACTTACCATTGTGCTAGAGTAACACCAAATTTGGCGCCGTTGCCGGGGAGAGAGCTTGGAGGACGAGCGTGTGACGGTAAGACATAGAGTAGCGACATTGGAAGGTAAAACAAATCACCATTTTCAGTTCAATTTCTGAGTTTTTCTTCTCCTTCATCTTCATCATCATCACCATCTTCTTCCCTCTTCATATTCTCTGAGTTTTTCCATTTTCGACTGTAACTTCACCTCGTTTTTCACTTGCGAATGTGAGGAAGAAGTGCAGAGGGTGTACAGAGCTGAAACACTGAAGAAATAACCTGGAAATCCACCTCAAACATGAAAAATCTAAGTGGCGGTATCATAGAGTGACAAGACGAGTGCCTGGTATCACGAGTGTCGAATCGTGAATTTGGAGGGTGACTTTGCATCTATAGGCACCTTGGAGTGACAAGGAGGACACAAGGTACACATATCTAGAAAAATCTTTGAATTTGGGCGTCAAAATCTCCAAGTACCGTGTCTAGCTGAGTTTTGGTATCACGATACCAGAACTCCCGTGTATCACGATGCTTGTCGAGGTATCGTATCGTGCAATCCCACTTGAGGTATCGCGATACCATTCTGGTATCATATCGTCAAGTGCTCGTATCGCGATCGCGATCGCGCTGGTGGTATCGTATCGTGGTCCCCCTTGTATCGTATCGTGTCGGTCTTGGTATCATATCCTGTCGGTCTTGGTATCCTATCATTGACCGTGTGGTATCATATCGCCCAGTAGGAGGTATCGTATCATCAGGATTAGTGGTATCGTATCACATAGCACGAGTAGTATCGTATCACCTCTTGATTTGGCGAGTAGTATCGTATCACCTCTTGATTTGGTATCGTATCGTCCAATCCTTTAGTATCGTATCACTCAAAGAGTCAGTATCGTATCGTGTGATTTCTGGTATCGTATCGTGTCAGTTCAGTGATATCGTATCACGAGGTCAAGTGGTATCATATCGTGAGACTATCAAGTATCGTATCGTCTGGAAGGTATCGTATCGCGTAGAACTTGGTATCGTATCGTCTTGCTAGCAGTATCGTATTGCGAGATAGGTTAGTATCGTATCGTGACCATTTCAGTATCGTATCGTGCGGACAACAGTATCCTATCATGGAAGTTGGTATTGCCTTGGTGGTATCGTATCGCCTGAGGTGGGATCGTCTATAGTGGTATCGTGTATCGTGAAAATCTGGAATCGTATCGCCTGTTTTGTGGAAAGACATTGCATCTCAAAGCCCCTCGCATGCTGAAGCTCCATCCACTCCACCTCATCCCACCACACCAGCCATTGTAAATAGACCGCAACCAGGGTCTGTTCTTGCAGATCCAACCCCAGAAGGTCTGGATATGATGTTTAAGGCCTACCAAGCTCGACTTCAAGAAGGGCCAACAGCTGCAAACCTAAACAAGAGTTACCCTAGAGCAGATTTAGAGATTGAACGAACAAAAATGTGCATGAAAATGGTAGAAGTAGCTCAAGCTATGCTTGAGACTAGCCAAAAGATCAATCAGACCAACTCCGCCAAGCCAGATTTGCATTTCCATGGCTTACTAGAAAGATTAGAGCAGTTGGTAAACAAGCCGCACGTTTCTTTACCTCCACAGGCTCAACCAATGGTTGAAAGACAAAGCTTACCACCAATGAAAGCTTATGTTCTTGATTCCGTGGATGAGGGAACACCTCTTTCAATTTAGTAGTACTCTCAAGAGTTCTTGCGGGAAATGTAGGAGGCGAAATGGGCCAAGGAGAAGGGTAATTCCCCTCACATTCGTGAGATCGATGACCATTCCCCAAGACATTCCATCTATTTATGGAGAACAAGCGGAGCAACAAGAAGATGAAAGATTAGATTTCAAGGCTAATTCTTTACAAGAGTTGCCATAATTCATAGGCCCATGGGAATCTGAATCTCTTCATATCAGAGCTCCCACAATATTGGTAAGAAATGAAGAATCAGTGGTTCCAAGAAACACTGATGTTGTGAAGAACACTAAGGTCCAGTGTCATCTCATTGTAGAAGAGCTGCTCAAAGCAAAACCTGAGCTATGGAATCATGTGAAGGATCAGGTTCCAGAACTTGATTCTAATGTGCCAAAAGCAAGCTCTAAGCAAAAAGTTCTAGAGATACCTCTCGATAAAATAGGAGACATGAGCTAAGGTGAAGAAGGGAATAATTATCTTCCAATCACTTACCAAGGTTACACCACCAAAGCAATCGTAGATTTAGGTGCTGGTGTTGCTATTGTGACCACCTCCCTGTGGAAGCGATGGGGGACGTATTTGTGTGGCACTATAGAGACTTGAAGGGAGTAGATCCAAAAATTTGCTCTCATACTATTCGAATGACGGCAGATGCCAAACCCACCAAGCAAAAGCCCTACACATATAATGACACTTATGCAGCTAAAATAAAAGAAGAAATCAACAGGCTGATTGAAGTTGGATTTATCTATGAGATTGAGCATACTGAGTGGGTGTCCCCCATTGTAGTGGTGCCCAAGAAGAATTGGAAGTTGTGGGTGTGCATTAACCTTAAAAAATTTAATGCTACTACGATTCGAGATAGTTATCTGCTTCCAATCACCGAACATTTATATGAGCATGTTGCAGGCAAGGAAGTTTATAGCTTTCTTGATGTTTTTAGGTTACACCAAGTAGCCATTGACCCAGAAGATCAACACAAAACAGCTTTCTCCGCATAGTGGGAAATCTTTGCATTTGGTCTGATGCCATTTGGGCTCACCAATGCACCTGCAACATTCCAGAGACTCATGTGTCATGTCTTCAAAGAGTTCTTGCGAAAGAGCTTAGAATGTAGATGATTTATGTGCTCATTCCCAAGAAAGAAGATACCACATCCCTGCGCTCAGACAAATCTTCAACAAGTGTAGAGAATATCGAGTGTGTCTGAACCTAGAGAAGTGTGTATTCATGGTACGACAAGGTAAGATCTTAGGTCATATTGTTTCTAAAAATGGAATATCTACACACGAGGATAAAGTAAGAGCCATAGTAGAGTTACCAAGACCAAGGAATGTTAAAGAGGTACAAGCCTTTATGGTCCATTGTGGATATTACCGTAGGTTTATCCACATGTATGCAATCATAGCTAAACCTCTTTATGGGTTGTTGACAAATTTTGAGTGGAACGATGAATGCGAGAATTCTTTCAGTGAGCTGTAGAGATGTTTGTGCTTAGCACTAATATTGACCACTCCTGATTGGAATAAACCATTCCATGTCCATGTGGATGCAGCCAATCATGCTATAGGATGTGTGCTAGCACAACCCACAGGTGAAGGAAACCTAGATTTGCCAATAGCATATGCTAGTAGGCAATTAAATGCGGTTGAACAAAACTATACAATGATAGAAAGAGAAGGTTTAGGCATGGTATATGCCGTAAAGAAGTTTAGACACTATTTATTG
This sequence comes from Ceratopteris richardii, assembly GCA_020310875.1. Classification (NCBI taxonomy): domain Eukaryota; kingdom Viridiplantae; phylum Streptophyta; class Polypodiopsida; order Polypodiales; family Pteridaceae; genus Ceratopteris; species Ceratopteris richardii. Next base: position 208,395,851 of record CM035409.1, on the reverse strand, counting down.
GCCAACAAGTTTAAGTTTTTCACTGATCATCAAGATTTATTATATTTGGTCAATAAACCTTGTAATACAGGATGCTTAGTAAGATGGTTTCTCTTACTAATGGAATATGACTTTGAAGTGGTTGTTAGGAAAGGTAGAACCCACCTCAGCGCAGACCATCTTTCTCGCATCACTTCAAGCGAGTCACCGCAAGGAGTGTCTGACAAATTGCCCGATGCTTATCTATTCAATTTAGAAGTTGTTCCTAAATGGGCAAATAAGTTGGTACCTATCCTAACCTTTGGACCTACAAATAAAAATGTGAAAACAAACAAAGAAGAAATTGTTAAATCACAAAAATATCAAATATTGGTAGGGAGCATGTACAAACAAGATACAAATGGTGTATTAGCTTGTTGTGTCGAGGACGATGAACACAGTAGTTGGTTGCAACAAGCCCATGAAGGATTGCTAGGAAATCACTATTCTAAACAACGAACATTGCAGAATCTAAAACGTTTAGGAGTGTATTGGCCTAGCATGGATAGAGAAATACAGGAATGGATCAAGAATTGTCCAGTGTGCCAGGAGAGATCCCCAATGGAGCATGCGACTCTTTATCATGTATCGTTAATTCCAGAATGGAGCACTCCATTGGTAGAATTCATGAGATTGGGAACATTACCCAATGAGGCTGGTCTAGCCAAAAAAATGGAGCATGGAGCAAGAGGCTCAAGACTATGCCTTAGTTGAGGAAAACCTATGTCAAAGAGGAAAAGATGCTTACCTAAGACTGTGTGTTCATGAATCAGACTATTTGAAAGTCTTAGAAACTGCACACTGTACAACAAGGGTCTGTCAGGGACGACAGACTCTAGAGGGGGGGGGGGGGGGGGGGGGGGGATTGTTGAAACTCAAGGATAAGGTCAAAGCATGGAAGCGCGTTGTCGGGTCGTGAGAGATGCTCGGATGGTGGATCAAGTCATCCGCCTAAATCGTTCGGCACACGCAGGGTGTCTGTAGCGGACTCAGACTAAGGACCATAGGGACAAGCTGCTTTATATCTGGCAATAGCTATCTGTTTGGGTGTTAACAATAATGACTCTTCGGTTATCTGATCTTTAACTACCTCTTCTATTGTAGCTTCTAATGGTTTTGGTTGAGTTTGTCTAACTAAAGTTGGTGGAAATAAATCTTCACTACTTTGTGATTCAGGAGATGCAATGGAAGAAAATGCTAGGAATGTAGTTAAACATTGATCATAAGATAAAGACACTAATGATTCCAAAGTAATATTGTTCTTAATAAGTTCTTCTAACACTAATTCTACGGATTCGGTTGTATGTTCAATGATGTTATTACTACTGTTTTCAGATGCATGGTATAAATCGGAAGACATGAAAGAACTAATAGAAACAATATGATGCTAAACTGGTTTGAATAAATGAATTAATAAGCTAATACAAATGTAAAGTCTAGATAATTGGATAAATGTCTAAGCAATTGGGTAAATGACTAAATGGAGATATAAGGTTTAAATGGATCATCAATCTTGTTGCTTCTCTTTTTTCACTTCAATAGCTTGAACTCATCAATGATTTTGCAAAAAAAACATTAAACTATTAGTAATATTACAAGAAATTAATGAGAAATATTAAACACATAATTTATATACATTAAAGCATACACATGTTCATGCATGCTAACATACATTCATGCACATGTTCTAATGCAAATGCTAACATCTAATTTTATGCAACAACACATGCATCTTTGCATATCCACACTATGCATCAACTCTATCATGATTCATGTATTTAACTTAATGCACATACATATGTTTAATACATACACACATGTACTCTAAACCATGTATCTATACCATATCTAAACATGTTCCTATAACCTTACTTATATAGACTTAAACTTAGTTAGACATACATTCCTATTCATACATTCTCTAGTTAATACTTTCATTCACATATATAAAGATGCTAACATATGCTCATACACGATTATATGTACCTCATCTCATTAAATGCATTCATAAACCACTACACTTACACATTACTCATTCAACCATATGCATTCATACACATGCTTACTTTTAATTTAGACATCCTAATATGCTCTCAAGCACTTAAACCTATGCAAATGAACACAATAATGCACACATATGCTCATTCACTCTCTCTACCTCTGTCTTTCTCTCTCTTTCCCGTTCTCTCTCTGCCTGCCTACCTCTCTCTCTCTCTCTACCGTTCTCTCTCTCTCTCTCTCTCTCTCTCTCTCTCTCTCTCTCTCTCTCTCTCTCTCTCTCTCTCTCTCTCTCTCTCTCTCTCTCTCTCTCTCTCTCTCTCTCTCTCTCTCTCTTTCCTTCTCTCTCTCTCTCTCTCTCTCTCTCTCTCTCTCTCTCTCTCTCTCTCTCTCTCTCTCTCTCTCTCTCTCTCTCTCTCTCTCTCTCTCTCTCTCTTTCCTTCTATCTCCTCTCTCTCTCTCTCCTTCTCTCTTTCCTTCTCTCTCCTCTCTCTCTCTCTCCTTCTCTGTCTGCGCGCTGCCGTGCTCAGACAGAGGAGGGGAGGGAGAGTCTCTCTCTCTCTCTCTCTCTCTCTCTCTCTCTCTCTCTCTCTCTCTCTCTCTCTCTCTCTCTCTCTCTCTCTCTCTCTCTCTCTTTTCTTCTCTCTCCTCTCTCTCTCTCTCTCTCTCTCTCTCTCTCTCTCTCTCTCTCTCTCTCTCTCTCTCTCTCTCTCTCTTTTCTTCTCTCTCCTCTCTCTCTCTCCTTCTCTGTCTGCGCGCTGCCGCGCTGACAGAGGAGGGGAGGGAGAGTCTCTCTCTCTCTCTCTCTCTCTCTCTCTCTCTCTCTCTCTCTCTCTCTCTCTCTTTCCTTCTCTCTCCTCTCTCTCTCTCTCCTTCTCTGTGTGCACGCTGCCATGCTGACAGAGAAGGGGAGGGAGAGTCTCTCTCTCTCTCTCTCTCTTTCCTTCTCTCTCCTCTCTCTCTCTCTCTCTCTCCTTCTCTGTTTCCTTCTCTCTCCTCTCTCTCTCTCTCTCCTTCTCTCTCTCTCTCTCTCTCTCTCTCTCTCTCTCTCTCTCTCTCTCTCTCTCTCTCTCTCTCTCTCTCTCTCTCTCTCTCTCTCTCTCTCTCTCTCTCTCTCTCTCTCTCTCTCTCTCTCTCTCTCTCTCTCTCTCTCTCTCTCTCTCTCTCTCTCTCTCTCTCCTTCTCTGTGCGCGCTGTCGCGCTGCAGCAGAGGAGGGGAGGGAGAGATTCATTTTCTCTCTCTCTCTCACACACACACATCACACACACATATACACTTCACACACACACACATACATCACATACACACTCTTCACACACACATACACTTCACACACACACATACACTTCACATACACACTCTTCACACACACATACACTTCACACACACACATACACTTCACATACACACTCTTCACACACACATACACTTCACACACACACATACACATCACACACACACATACATCACACATCACTCTTCACACACACATACACTTCACACACACACATACACTTCACACACACACATACATCACATCACATACACACACATCACACACACATATATCACATACACACACTTCACACACACACACATACATACACACGTCACATATATACGCGCAATGTTGCAGGGACCAAGACCAAGCCATGGAATAGGCATGGGCATGCTTCCAGCCGGACAATCAAGATCAAGATCATCGTACACAACAGTACATGATGGCTTAATATCCCGAGCACAAGGAGAGTCTAATGAGAAAGAAGGAAAAACAGAAGAAAGTAAGAGCAGAAGAAAGTACCTGCAAAAAAAACATTAAGAGAAACTTGAGCTCAACACTCATTTAAATACAAACGCAAGTCGTTTCTAAACCACTCTTTTTAGTTTTAACTTTTAATTTACAACCACACTTTAATCTCCTTACTTCCACCACACTTTCCAGTTTAACTTTTCTACTTTAATTATACTTAATTTCTACTCCTCTCTTTTCATCTTCACTAATTCTCTCCACTCTTTCTCTTAACCAACTTTTTTCACTTTAAGTGCATCTTCTATTGAGACCACTCCTTAAATCTCTTTAGTTACACAACTTATATAAACCATTCTTTTTCCTAGCACTCATATAGTCCACTAGTTATTTATCCATTTAATTAATCATTTTAATCTAATTAGCCTACATGTCTTATTTAAATAAATTAATTAATTTAAGCTTAGTTTAAGGGTTTAATTAATTAGAACCTTAGTATTTAAATACACACATTTACTTAAAGTAATTATTAATAGCATAGTTTAATTTAGAATACATAAATATGTAATTAATGATGATAAATAATATCTATTTTAACCCTTTTAATATAGTAAATCCTAGAAACCCTATTGGAAACCCATAAAACCCCCTGGGTTAGACCATTAAAATCCTTCTGAACCCTAGCTTTAACCCATTATAACTCATCTAAACCCTTAACATTAACCAAATCTTATAAACAACACATGAATTCAAGAAACCCTAGGCTGAATACCCATAATTCTTGAATGTAAAAATAGGAAATTCTCATTAAATGAGTAATTAGGGTAAACCGTAACATGAACATATGTCCTGCTTCATCCTTCATACCTGAAAACACTTTCAAAATAGTTAATCCAATTAACACAACTGATCAACAGTGATATAAAGGTTTAGAATTCACCAATAAATATTTTAATTTTTCGGGTCATCAATTGGAAGATGCAAATCTTCCCGACATCCACCGCCACCAAAGCTGCACATCGTCCCGATGGGCCAACTTGCAGATTAAGGGAAGCAGCATTTTCAATGATTATCCTGAAATTAAATCATAGAACAACATCAATTCTTTTTTAAATATATTTAATCTTATCAAATTTTAAATCTTTTCAACATGCACATGAAGTTTATTTCAATTACATCTGGCAATGAAAACATATTAAAGTATAAAGGTAAACTATTAACCTTTTCAGTCAACAAACATTAGTTTTCCATTTATAAACTATGTAAAGATTAGTATAAAACAGAATTCATTTTCATTCATTCAAATGCAGGTTTCGTCATATATATGCATTCACATATGAGCAATCAAGCATGCCAAAGAAATCTACTAAATCTACTTGGACAGACAGCCGCCTTGTATGCCCAATTTTAATCACTAGATGTGTTTTTTCACAACTAGTTTCTTCATATAAATATGATGTAAACTTCATATCGATAATAAATGTAAATACCTTTTTGGGGTGGAAGAAGGTATAACTTCCATGTCAATATTCTTTTTTTTTTTTTCGCTACTTTTTTGTTTTAAAGGGGAAAGGCTTAACCCCTTAATCCGAGCTAAGGATCTAGCTGCATGGACAAGAAAGATCTAGGTTTTCACAGACATGAATCATGCAACAATATGCTCCTACACATATACAACTACTTTCGTTATCTAAATGAACTACAAATCCTTCTATTTTTAACAAATCTCACTTAATCTATAAATGTAAAAATATAAATTATGTCTATTTTTCTAATATGGTTAAATAGAGTCCTTTATAAATTAATATTCTTCATTCCAGTTTTTATCAATTTTATATGAATGCAAAGAAAATACATAAATCAAAATTGTATGACAAAGAAAAATACGACCTAAAATCAACTTCATCTTCAATCTGCTTCACCTTTATACATCTTAATTTGTTCTTCAAAGACCTGTTAAAACTCAACCAGCAACAGCTAGACACGCAAAATTATTAAATTTCATATTCAAATCTTCTCTTAGTTTTCCTGCAAAAGAAACCCACACTAAAGAAATTCATTCATACATAATTAATCATGCTCATCATCAAACATTACTTCATACATTTCATCATCTCTTTGTTTAAATAATTTAATTCTTTTGCCAGCAATTAAGTTTTTAAGAGGAGTGCCATCTAATTCACGTAAGGCATACGTTCCATTATCATAGGTTTTGACTATCACATAAGGTCCAAACCAACGTCTTTTAAGTTTCCTACGGGCATCATACTGAGAATCAAACGTACTATCATACAGTAAAACCCAATCATTAACTTGAACTGGCTTTGGCCTTAACCTATGTGATTTATCAAAATACTTCTTATTTTTCAGTCGAGAATCTTTTAGTTTAACTATAGCCTCTTCTAAACGTTCATTCCCTTGCTCTAACTGCTGGATTCGCAGAGCTAAATAAATCTTCTGTTGACAGATTATCTTCCCATGGTAAAGTAGTCCAAGTAAGAATTTGCGTATGCATAGGGAATATCGGTTTCTGGCAATACATCAACTCTGCCGGCATATACCCCGTTGTTCTAGTGCAGGTCATTCTATCAGCCCACAACGCAAATGGCAGATATTTTGGCCAATTCTTAATTTCTCCATTACAAGCTTTGGAAATTGCTTTAATAATAGGAGAATGCCCTCGTTCAATCTTCCCATTAGCTTCAGGGTTGTAAGCAGTAGTAAGGGCTAAGCGAATTCCATGCCTAGCAAAGAATTCTCTAGCCTCCTGCGCATCTAACTCTCCCCTATCAGCCACTACCTTTTCTACATAACCAAATCGTGAAATGACATCCTCAAGAAGAAATTTGCATACATTAAAAGTTGTCTTAGATCTTAAAGCTCGGCCTTCTACATGATTCGTAAGATCTTCACGTGCCAAGACTATATATTTCATCTTATCGATACCTTTGGGCATGGTAACTAAGTCTACAACCCATTTATAATGGATGCATGGTGGATAGGTAGGATGCAACGGATCCCTATGTTTGACTGAGGAATGAATCTGACATACGTCACATGAATTCACATAATTTTTAACAGTAACATAAATCCCTCGCCACCAGTATCCTTCTCTAATTTTTTCATACATAGCTACAAAACCTTTATGTCCTGCCGATAAAGTATCATGCATACTCTTCATGACTTGTAACTGAAGATCCTTAGTTCCTAGTACTCGTTGTGGCAATCTAATTTTTCCCCTCGCATGTCTCCAAATGAAACCATCTTTCAGAAAAAAGTTGTAAGCTCTTTTCCTAATATTCCGAAATCTATTTGAAGACCATGAAGGTGCCCTAACCAAAGTACTTAAATACTTTCCAATATCCTGCCACTCTCCTTCGTATTCTTCAATATTAAACTGTTCATATGCGTATGCTTTAGAATCATAATTAATTGCATTTATTTCTAATTTTGTTTCTTCCTCATTATCAAATCTAGCTCGAGAAAGCATATCAGCCACAGAATTAGATTTTCCTGCAATATGTATCAAAACAGGATTTATAAACTTGATGTATGAAATCCATCTAAGCATGGCAATGTCGGGTGATGAACAGTTTGTAATCATTCCAATCAGAGGTAGACAATCTGTCTCAACTATTACATTTGCACCTATAAAATATTCTTTATCGGATTTTAATGCCGTGACTAAACCCCATAGTTCTCGTTTAATTTGCGGATAATTTCTTTGCGTATCGTGTAAAATCTTTGCTCCAAATCTCACAGCATACCTATTGCCCTCTTCATCGTCCTGACCAATAACCCATCCTATTCCTATAGGGCTCGTATCAACAGTTAAAATGATAGGCTTTTGATCAGTATAATCTACTCGCTTTAAAATAGGAGCTTCAAGAAGTAATTTCTTTAACTTTTTCATAGCTTTTGAGTGTTCTTCAGTCCAAAGAAACTTTCGATTCTTCCTTAGTAAAGCATAAAGACAGTTTGCAACATGTGCATAGTGTGGGATCCAGATGGCATAAAACACACAAGCACCAAGGAATCGTCTTACCTCACTAATATTACTACAGGTTTCAGAAATCTTATTTATAGCGTCGACTTTAGGTGGATATGGCCTCCGACCGTAATGTCCACATAAATGCCCAACTATAAGTACCTCATTGACACCAAAAACAGATTTCTCAATGGAGAATGTGAGACCAACCTCTTCAAATCTCTCGAAAATCCTTTCACAGTCAGAGATATGATCTACTACAAACTTCCTGCAGCCAGAGGAATCTAAAGTTTCATCTTTCGCATTCTCAATACATCCTTTAATAGGAATGTCATCAATAAATGGCATGGCTATATTAACAATGAAGTCATGTAATACTGAATTCATGGCGTTCATCATATGCGCTACTGAATTAGTAGCTCCTTGCGGCAAAGTGCACATGCGAACTAAGCCTAAAGGAGTTTTCATGGTCGTAATGTCTCTACTTTCAATAGCAAGCTGAAATTGATCGTAGCCAGAATACAAGTCTCCCATTGAGTAAATGGCATGACCAACGAAGGCTTCAACGAATTCTCCTACAATGGGCCCAGTACCTACATTCCTAATAGTAACCTTGTTAACAGGTTGTAAATCTTGAATGAATCGTAACTTGCCATTTTTCTTTGGAACATTAAACCACCTATTTGAGTAGGGTGCAGACGATGGCTCTAAAATTCGCATGTGAATCTTTTCCTTAAGAAGCCGCATTAACTCTAGTAAGTGGGCTTTCGGAACAGGTATGGGTCGAAGATTCCATGGAATGTGCGGCACTGTAAAGATGATCATTGGTGGTACAATTTGTGGGTCTGCACAACCTATCTCATGGGAATATAAAGAAAATGCCTTTCCATGCTTTCTAATCACTCTTTGAAATAGTTCACGTTCCTCGGGTAACAAAAAATTTTCATCATTTCCTATCTTGATTAGCTTTAAAGTTTCTTCTGTGAAGGTATGACCTATATTTGTGCGCTCTCTTAAATAAGGATCATTGCTAACTTCCCTAAACTTCTTTTCACTCTCTCGTGGTAATGATTGGGCAATCGGTTTAATTTTTTTGTCAACGGTTTTGTATTTTGTATTTACTTTTGCTTCCTTTTCATTACTCATGACAAATTTAATAATCAAATCATATTCTTCAATAGAATTTAAAAGTACAAATCTAAAATTTTCTTTTTCATGCAAAATATTTTGAAGTTCTTCAATCAATGAGTTTGAAGATAAAGTTTCAATTACGGTTTCAATGTGTTCATCAGATGAAATGAATCCTTTCTCTTGTGTTCATCAGATGAAATGAATCCTTTCTCGTTATAAAATTTTTCATAATGTTTTATAATTTTTTTAGGAATTTGTTTATAATGGCTGAATTGCAAATATGATGAAGGGAAATATAAAGAAAAACTATCTAAAATATCTACAGATGGGTGCGAGACATCAAACCAAGTACCACCGTTGTCTCGCTCAACAGTGGCATCTAGGCAAAATTTTGATCATAATAAGTTCCAAACTCACGAAGAGGCATATGATCTTCGCGTATCTTTTCATGAGAACGGATGGGCGTCTTCCTAATTTGCTCCCTATTTCGTACATGGTTTGGGCTGACTATCATAACTTGGAGTGATTGTAGATCATCTTTAGATCTAATTCTTGCGTATGCTGAGCCGTCATCCATTACTTTAGTCTCCATTCTGGCTTCACATATAAATGGTTGACCTAAGATAATTTCATAAGAGCAGTTGTCCTGAATGAAAAAGTGGAATGTCTCGGAGATTCCACCTATCATTAGAGGTATGTTGGCACATGCTCCTAGGAGTGATCCACAACCATTGTCCGCAGTTCGCATTATCCAGCCGTGATTTTTATCAATAGGCCATTTAAACTTATCATATAATCCTTTTGAAATCACATTGATTTCAGACCCAGAGTCAATTAGGGCTAAAGCAGAATATGATCTCTTCTGATCTCCTAAGTTAACTTTAATCTCCGGTGTGCCTCTCGCCCAAAAACTTTTTCTAAAATCACTCTCTGAGTTTTTTGTTTCGTCATCTGGTACAATCGGCCCTAAGAAATTTTTGTTCACATTACAGGTATTATCTTCTTCATCCTCTGAGTCTAAAGAAAGAGATTCATGAATCAAGTGAGTTACATCGGCAACATCTTGCATCTCTACCTCTTGTGACAGAGGGAATCTCTTCCTTTTAATTAGTTTAATAAAATTTTCCTTAAACTCAATTTTTGCTATTGAGAAGATTTGTTCTAAAGTCATTGTTACTGCACTTTTTAATAAGATGTCATACAATATTTCTTTCGAATCAATTTTTTGTTCAAGTTCAGAAATAAGAATAGCTTTCGGTACTCGTTTTGGTTTCTTTTCTGGTTTCTCTTCAGGTTTTGTTTCAGTTCTAGGAGTTTGCTCTACTTTGTCTGATGTTTGAATTGGCTCACTAAACACAGGTTGTTTACCCTCCCTAATTTCTTTTCTTCGCTCCTCATTTGTTTTAAAACTTTCGCCTTGTTCAAACTGAACTTTCTTAGGCTTCGGCTCATCTCTCATCTTACTTCTAGTCATTCGTCTACCTGAATCATTTGTATCTTGCTCATCATCCCTCTTTCTTTTCTCTTCAACATTCGCAATATGCAAATATATCGAGAATTGATCGACAGGAGAGTTCCACGCAGTTTTCTGCATAATATCATCTCTCGCCTTTATCAAAGCTTCAATTGAGTAGTTCCTCGTTTCCCTTGTTTGTTCGGAATCAGAGTCGCTATCAACATATTCTAGTTTAACAGCAGAAGCAGATTTTGAAGACTCAGAAAGGTTTTCATACAGCTTCTGCATCCCTCCCTTTCCCCAATTGGCAGCTAAGGGTAAATGTGTTCTATAGTCACACAATCGTTTGTCAATATCAATTACAAGTCTTTTCTCTTTCGCATCTTTCAATGCTTCACATGTGTAAGTCAAATGATCTGTGGCATCGCACCAGATACATCTCCTCACATTGGCATTTCTCCTTTCATTGAAATTTCTTTGGTTAAATGCTTGAGGAATTGGTTGAGGAATTGGTTGGGGTACAACTAGAGGATTAGGAGGTATAAAAGGTGGATTAGGAGGTATAAAAGGATGATTCGGAGCTACTAATGGAGGATTTGGAGCATTTACTGGTTGAGGATAAATAGTCGGATGAGCTTGCATTGCAGGTTTATCTTGTAAGTTTAAAGCATATACCACATTCTGCAAAGCCGCTACCTCTTTAGACATATTTTCGTGCATATGCATCATATTGTCCAACTTGTTAAACAAAATCTCAAATTGCAACTCAGTTGGTACTCTAGATGTGGATGCCGTAGGCTCAACTTTTGAATCTATATGTGTATCCCTAGTTGCCTGAATCGGAGGAAAACTGGAGGATGGTTGAGACATCGAATCATAAAGGAGTGTTTTACGTTGGTTCATGTGAGCAACCGCCTCAACTACAGTTTTCACTACACCCCAGTCATCTGTAAGCCCATATTTCTTTCCCGGTTCTTCAAGCCTACGCTCAACCTCTACCCTTATATCTGGAGTCAAGATTTTAAGGAAATATAAAATGATATCTGGGGTAAGGGCAACTCTATCCTGTTCAGGTAATTGAGAGAATCTTTTCATAAATTCGCCATGGAGTTGTGTTAAAGAAATGTGAGGCTTAGGAGAACTAATCCATTTCATAAATCCCTCTCTACTGTGTTGACTATAGTCCTCTAAATAAAATTCTTTATGTAGCTCTTTTCTAAACTCATCCCATTCCTTATTGCCATGTAGATCCATAATAGCTTTCACTGTACCTATGGCAAGTCGTCCAAGATAGGATTTCCACTTTGTTTCAGGTAATCCGTGTAACTTAGCTAATTCCTCAAACGTGTCTAAATAATTTGTAACATTCATACCAATAAATTTCCCTTTATCCTTTAATAACGTTTCAACTACTTTTTGTCCTTGCGTCTCGTGCATCATAGTTTGAAATAGTTTGTCCATTTTTGAAGTTTGTTTTGATCTAGCTTGAACAATTCTAACTATATCCTGAACTTCTTTTGTTACTCTATCCTTATGTTGAGCTACTAATTCTGAAATTCCGTTAGAGTCCAGCTTGATAAGTTTTTACTATCCCAATATGCTTCAAGTAAAGCTATGATTAACGCTTAACCTATGATTAACAAATAGTTGCCTTTAACCTATACCAATAATTTAACCTTAAATAAAATTATGTATGCAAGAATGTAAGAGTAAAGAAATTATACCAGCTGCTCGAAGATGAGGCTCAAAACAGTGCTTTCTGTGAAATTCAATACATTTATTGATTTGAATAAAAAATCTAAATACATATTTTGCTAAAATGGGTGCGAGCGTTTTGTGCTTCAATTGTTGATGAAAGGGGTGGCGAGACGAGGTTCTCCTACTTGCCAATCTTCGTGGAGGCGCTCAGGTCACCAGACCAGCCCTCGACACCAAGAAGATTGCAAGCTCACGTAAATGCCACAGCTTCCAGGGATGAAGACGCAGCTGCACTGATGTAAAATCGTATGAATGTATATGCAATGCAAACTGATAATATCCGTCTGAGTCACAAGCCGATCTTCACATCGGGTTCACCAATGTCGGGTCGTGAGAGATGCTCGGATGGTGGATCAAGTCATCCGCCTAAATCGTTCGGCACACGCAGGGTGTCTGTAGCGGACTCAGACTAAGGACCATAGGGACAAGCTGCTTTATATCTGGCAATAGCTATCTGTTTGGGTGTTAACAATAATGACTCTTCGGTTATCTGATCTTTAACTACCTCTTCTATTGTAGCTTCTAATGGTTTTGGTTGAGTTTGTCTAACTAAAGTTGGTGGAAATAAATCTTCACTACTTTGTGATTCAGGAGATGCAATGGAAGAAAATGCTAGGAATGTAGTTAAACATTGATCATAAGATAAAGACACTAATGATTCCAAAGTAATATTGTTCTTAATAAGTTCTTCTAACACTAATTCTACGGATTCGGTTGTATGTTCAATGATGTTATTACTACTGTTTTCAGATGCATGGTATAAATCGGAAGACATGAAAGAACTAATAGAAACAATATGATGCTAAACTGGTTTGAATAAATGAATTAATAAGCTAATACAAATGTAAAGTCTAGATAATTGGATAAATGTCTAAGCAATTGGGTAAATGACTAAATGGAGATATAAGGTTTAAATGGATCATCAATCTTGTTGCTTCTCTTTTTTCACTTCAATAGCTTGAACTCATCAATGATTCTACAAAAAAAACATTAAACTATTAGTAATATGACAAGAAATTAATGAGAAATATTAAACACATACTTTATATACATTAAAGCATACACATGTTCATGCATGCTAACATACATTCATGCACATGTTCTAATGCAAATGCTAACATCTAATTTTATGCAACAACACATGCATCTTTGCATATCCACACTATGCATCAACTCTATCATGATTCATGTATTTAGCTTAATGCACATACATATGTTTAATACATACACACATGTACTCTAAACCATGTATCTATACCATATCTAAACATGTTCCTATAACCTTACTTATATAGACTTAAACTTAGTTAGACATACATTCCTATTCATACATTCTCTAGTTAATACTTTCATTCACATATATAAAGATGCTAACATATGCTCATACACGATTATATGTACCTCATCTCATTAAATGCATTCATAAACCACTACACTTACACATTACTCATTCAACCATATGCATTCATACACATGCTTACTTTTAATTTAGACATCCTAATATGCTCTCAAGCACTTAAACCTATGCAAATGAACACAATAATGCACACATATGCTCATTCACTCTCTCTACCTCTGTCTTTCTCTCTCTTTCCCGTTCTCTCTCTGCCTGCCTACCTCTCTCTCTCTCTCTCTCTCTCTCTCTTTCCTTCTCTCTCTCTCTCTCTCTCTCTCTCTCTCTCTCTCTCTCTCTCTCTCTCTCTCTCTCTCTCTCTCTCTCTCTCTCTCTCTCTCTCTCTCTCTTTCCTTCTCTCTCTCTCTCTCTCTCTCTCTCTCTCTCTCTCTCTCTCTCTCCCCCTCTCTCTCTCTCTTTCCTTCTCTCTCCTCTCTCTCTCTCTCTCCTTCTCTCTTTCCTTCTCTCTCCTCTCTCTCTCTCCTTCTCTGTCTGTGCGCTGCCGCGCTCAGACAGAGGAGGGGAGGGAGAGTCTCTCTCTCTCTCTCTCTCTCTCTCTCTCTCTTTTCTTCTCTCTCCTCTCTCTCTCTCCTTCTCTGTCTGCGCGCTGCCGTGCTCAGACAGAGGAGGGGAGGGAGAGTCTCTCTCTCTCTCTCTCTCTCTCTTTTCTTCTCTCTCCTCTCTCTCTCTCTCCTTCTCTGTCTGCGCGCTGCCGTGCTGACAGAGGAGGGGAGGGAGAGTCTCTCTCTCTCTCTCTCTCTCTCCTTCTCTGTCTGCGCGCTGCCGCGCTGACAGAGGAGGGGAGGGAGAGTCTCTCTCTCTCTCTCTCTCTCTCTCTCTCTCTCTCTCTCTCTCTCTTTCCTTCTCTCTCCTCTCTCTCTCTCTCTCCTTCTCTCTTTCCTTCTCTCTCCTCTCTCTCTCTCTCTCCTTCTCTCTCTCTCTCTCTCTCTCTCTCTCTCTCTCTCTCTCTCTCTCTCTCTCTCTCTCTCTCTCTCTCTCTCTCTCTCTCTCTCTCTCCTTCTCTGTGCGCACTGTCGCGCTGCAGCAGAGGAGGGGAGGGAGAGATTCATTTTCTCTCTCTCTCACACACACACACATCACACACACATATACACTTCACACACACACATACATCACATACACACTCTTCACACACACATACACTTCACACACACACATACACTTCACATACACACTCTTCACACACACATACACTTCACATACACACTCTTCACACACACATACACTTCACACACACACATACACTTCACACACACACATACATCACACATCACTCTTCACACACACATACACTTCACACACACACATACACTTCACACACACACATACATCACATCACATACACACACATCTCACACACACATATATCACATACACACACTTCACACACACACACTTCACACACACACATACATACACACGTCACATATATACGCGCAATGTTGCAGGGACCAAGACCAAGCCATGGAATAGGCATGGGCATGCTTCCAGCCGGACAATCAACATCAAGATCATCGTACACAGCAGTACATGATGGCTTAATATCCCGAGCACAAGGAGGGTCTAATGAGAAAGAAGGAAAAACAGAAGAAAGTAAGAGCAGAAGAAAGTACCTGCAAAAAAAACATTAAGAGAAACTTGAGCTCAACACTCATTTAAATACAAACGCAAGTCGTTTCTAAACCACTCTTTTTAGTTTTAACTTTTAATCTACAACCACACTTTAATCTCCTTACTTCCACCACACTTTCCAGTTTAACTTTTCTACTTTAATTACACTTAATTTCTACTCCTCTCTTTTCATCTTCACTAATTCTCTCCACTCTTTCTCTTAACCAACTTTTTTCACTTTAAGTGCATCTTCTATTGAGACCACTCCTTAAATCTCTTTAGTTACACAACTTATATAAACCATTCTTTTTCCTAGCACTCATATAGTCCACTAGTTATTTATCCATTTAATTAATCATTTTAATCTAATTAGCGTACATGTCTTATTTAAATAAATTAATTAATTTAAGCTTAGTTTAAGAGTTTAATTAATTAGAACCTTAGTATTTAAATACACACATTTACTTAAAGTAATTATTAATAGCATAGTTTAATTTAGAATACATAAATATGTAATTAATGATGATAAATAATATCTATTTTAACCCTTTTAATATAGTAAATCCTAGAAACCCTATTGAAAACCCATAAAACCCCCTGGGTTAGACCATTAAAATCCTTCTAAACCCTAGCTTTAACCCATTATAACTCATCTAAACCCTTAACATTAACCAAATCTTATAAACAACACATGAATTCAAGAAACCCTAGGCTGAATACCCATAATTCTTGAATGTAAAAATAGGAAATTCTCATTAAATGAGTAATTAGGGTAAACCCTAACATGAACATATGTCCTGCTTCATCCTTCATACCTGAAAACACTTTCAAAATAGTTAATCCAATTAACACAACTGATCAACAGTGATATAAAAGAGGTTTAGAATTCACCAATAAATATTTTAATTTTTCGGGTCATCAATTGGAAGATGCAAATCTTCCCGACAGCGTCAAGGAAGTGGACACATAAGAACAAGGAACATGTAGGGAGCTCCAAGAAGCACCTATCAAATTTTCAGAAGAAATCCCTATAAAAATAGTGATTTTTATCACTAAAAACCATTGTAAATACCATTTTTCATTTTTATAACTCTATTTTGTTCAAGTCAAGGATTCCTTGAGCTTGAGGAGTATTAGAACTATCATCCTACCAATTTTCATAATTTTTAGACTCCGTTTGAGCCCCCAAATAAGCCTTAGAACCTATTTTTTAACTAGGCCGGACACTAGGTCTAGACAGGGCGAAAACCACTCAAAAAACTATAAAAAGGGTTGAAGAGCTCATTTTTGAGGTTAGCTTGTTGTAGATTTGAGCTTTGTAAGATATTTCTTGTGTAATCGAAGTCCTTCCATTGTTCCACTCCTTGCTCTTACTTTGTGCGCATGTGTGTGTATGTGTATGCATGCTTGTATGCTTTCACTCATGCACTTGTGCCATCACTTGCTAATGGTCTTCATACTGGTCCTCACATCTCTAGGATTGACATTTATGAGGTGTATCTCCTCACATTGGTACTTACCACTGTGCAAGAGTGACATATGGCGATATGATTTGTAACTTGGGAGGTACTTTAGGCCTCAACCAAACACTTCATTGCATACTATACTTGTTATACTTGAGGCATGTAAAAGCTTATGTTCATGAAGCTTGTAGTAAACACATTTGACTACACAACTCACCCATATTGGCAATCAATGAGAGTGTGAAGCAATTGGTTTTGTTTCATGATATTAGAAGAAATATAATTTTAGGATGGAAGATAATACATGATGCAAGTTTACTTTCTTGCAACTTCAACCATGCAAGAGGATGAAGAAGTTTCAAGCCCTTGAGCTATACTTGTAGTTCAAATTGATATATGGAAGCATCAAGGAGAATGAAGACTATTCTTCCACCAAGTGACCTTCGAGCATGTGCCCAAACTTATTTATGTTGGATTCTTTATGAAACCTTACTCTTGGAAAGTATTTCCATTGTATCTCTTGCACCAAGCAATTGAGATATCATATATATGATATACTCAATTCAACAATTCAAGGAAGAGCAAGGATAAAGTTATCTTTCATTAGAATGTATTTCTATGATTACTATGTTAGGTGATGCTTGAAGCTTGGAAGATGATTCAAGCAAAGTCAAAGGCCAGCATCAATGAAGATAGTGTCATCAAACTATGAATAAAGCATAGAATGAAGATGAAAGCTCGAAGGACTCAACACTAGAATATCATTTTCAAAAGCAAAGAAGGGTTGAAAATCAAGGCTCAAGGCAATGCTCGTCATCAACTACAAATGATTTCAAAATGAAGATATCAAGAAGCCAAACGATAAAATTGATGGTAAAATAAAAAGCTCCTATTTACAAGCTCCTAGCGATTGAAGATCAATTAGTTAATTTCAAGAATGCATTTTTTGCATTAAAGTACTCATTTGGTATTGTTCATCAATTTGGTACCTCTCTTGATAGAATTTCATTTCTCATGATCCTTGTGCACTTAAAACCATGGTTAGGATCAATGCTCTTATAGTTCTATCTTGAGGAATGTTGGTGCAATTCACAAGCCTACACATTTGGCTTGTAGTTCATACACATATGAAGATGCATAGGAATCAATGCTAATGGTTAATTACCATTTTATCCTTTTGTAAAAGTCATATTTGACTTGGAATCTTTGTAACCACCTACCCAAGGGAGTCGTGGACTTTATTAGTTGTAAAGCATCAATCAATTAAGAGAATATCTCTTAGGATGTAGAAGCATGATTATAGAAAGCCAAAAGTTTGAATTCAAATTCAAACGTTTGAACTCAACTACTATAAAAGTGATCATCAAAAAGTCACAGTAGCACAAGTCACTTTCCGAGCTCTTCATTCTCATCTCTGTATGTGTGTAAGGCCTACACTATTGCCTTCACCTTACCACATCATTTGGCTATGGTTTCCAATCCAATGATTTTGTACACTCATTAATACATATATCTACATTTGTTCATTTCCGAGTCTCTGTCATAGTCTCTGTTAGTCCGTCAACTTGTGGAGATCATATCTCACTTCATTTCTCCACCAAATTCAAAGATCTATAGCTTCTTGGAACCCGCTCAAAGTTGTCTACATGCTGTCAAAATTTGAAGGATTTCTATTCAGCCAATTCAGAGAAAAGTCCATAGAAGTGATCACTGGTCGAAGTCTGCAACAGTCCTAAAATATCGGGGGTAAAGGTTTACTTGCTAAATTAATTTCTCTGAGCATAGTTAATCTTTTTGAGTGATTCCGCTTGGAATAGTTAGTTTGCTACGCTAATTAGATACCCCTAAAAGGAATTTTTTGAATTCCTATTGTGTTGGTTATACTAAGCAAAAGATGCAGCAGGTGTATGGTCAAAAATAGAAGTTTTTCTTGAAGACTTGAAGTTCAAAGTTGTCTGTTTTGTTTCAATCTTTTCTTACATCATTTCCAAAGTACATAGGCCATTTTATGGTGTCATTGGAAAGCTAAGAAGGTCCACTTATCAAATCTGAAGTGTTGGAACAAAACAATCACTAATTGATGATTACAGAGAGCTTGAAGCAAGTCTATGATCAGATTGAAGTGAAAGAAGTTATTTGAGAAAATCAAGAGATCTCAGAAGTGAAGCTTGTATACATATGTACATTATAGTTGGAAATTCTTGTAATTTGAGTATAGATAATCCTTAGGATGATAAGGAGTAATGTAATAGACGCGGGATAAGTCTAGAACCATGTGTATATAAGTCAATGATGGAAAGAAATATATGAGAGAGTCATTAGAAGACACACTTCATAGAGATAGATGTGAAGAGAGTCATCTTTAGAAAATAGCGACGAGTATTTTTGCGCTCAGTCTGATCATGTGGATCAAAAATCATTTTGTACACATCTAATCTAGAAGCTAATGAAGCTATGTTCAAAGTTTCATGGTCTAATTCCTTTTAAGTCGTGAGTATGATCAATAGCAACATGTGTATGTAAAGTCTGTAGGTAGACCTCTCAGAGTCGTGCACTTTTTCCTGTCAATGTTTTGCTTAGATCTCAGTGCATAGTGTAAAGTTTTTGATGAGTGAGTATTCAAAATCTAACTTAGAAGGTAAGGAAGCTATGGCTAAAAGCATTTAGCAAAATGGGATCTGTGCTGTGAGAAATCAACCTTAGAAGTTACCTATGTCAAAGTCGCTTGTTCAGGAAGACAGTTTCTAACATACTTTTGATCTTAAGGATCAAATTGAAGTTTTAATGATTCTTTTGAAGAACTAATGGTTGATATGATTGTGCAAAGTTAGTGTGGAGATATGTGTATCATTGGTCTGAAAAAATCTAAAGATATGTGCAGGTAATGAAGTCAATCTTTGAAGCAGACTATTGAAGGATGAAGTTTTTCACTCAAAGAAGTGATAATTGAAAGTTTTGGTAAATGAAGATAACATTTGTGTAAAGTTTGGTTCATAAGTGATATAGAGGAGATCTTAACTCAGTATAGATCAAACCTTTGGAGATTTAGAGGTCTCCAACAGTGGTATCAGAGCTGAAGGTGCAATACAAGTGAAGTAAAGAGCATTGGAAGTCCCGACTGTTGCAGACATTGAAGTCTTTTCAAGTTGAAGGAGGACAGAATCAAAGTTTGAAAGAAAATATGAAGGAGAACAAAGCACGAGTTCAAAGGATCAAGAAGGATAAAGCTTTATACAAAAGGTACACTATATCATCATAAATCTTAGTAATTGCAGACATAGAAGATCAAAGATGGGAGAAAGCTTGCAGATTGATAAGCTAGATAGGGAGAACTATCCAACTTGGTCTATGAGGATAGAAGCACACCTCATGAGCAAAGACTTGATGGCATTCATCAGAGGAGAAGAAGAAAAGCCGGAGCTTGGAGATCCTAGTATCCCAACTAGGGAAGAGCTTGCAGATTTGAAGAATTGGATGAGAAAGGATGCTCAAGATAGGAGCATCATTTACATGGCTGTAAATTATTATCTTTTACCTAAACATCAGAGGATTGGAAAGTGCAAAAGATGTGTGGAATGCTTTGGAAGAGCATTTCCAAAACACAGCCAAGTCTAGGAAGTCCTCATTATAGGCAGAGTTTACAACCTTCAAGAAGAAGAGCTCACAATCAATTTCTGATTATGTGGCAAGAATGAAGGATATTGCAGATAGCTTGAGAGCAGTAGATGAAGACATTGAAGAGGATAAGTTGGTAAGGCAAATACTTACAGGTATGAGAGGAGATGAGAAGTAGAAGCCTTTCATATTGTCCATAGAATTTTCATTAGATCACTTTACTCGTGATCTTAATCAATCGCTAGGACACATGCTAACTTTTGAGCAGGCCATTAAGGGAGACAATGATAGGAGTGCAAATCAAGCTATGTACTCCAAGGACAAGAAAAAGAATGGCAAAGGGAAGAATTCAACTGATGATGAAGGAACTTCAAGTCAAGCTAACTTTACAAAAGGAAAGATGAACTACAGAGGTAAAGGAAGAGGAGGTAAGTACAAAGACAATGCTAAAGCTTGTTGGATTTGTGGTAGAACCAATCATTTGGCAAATGATTCTTGGTATAACAATCAAAATGGTGGAAGTAATAACCAAAGCTTCAATCAAAGAGGTAGAGAAGGAAGAAACCAAAGAGGTAACTTTAGAGGAAGAGGTGGTAGGACATCATATGCTAGAGGAGGTGGAAGAAGTTTTCAATCTCAGTCCTACAACAATAATTAATATTATAATTATGCATCAGATCAAAAGGATGACATGACTCTTATCTTGAATGCAACTCATGAAGTAGTAGGAGAAGATCAAAGGGTGTTTTATATTGACTCAGGATGTAGCAATCATCTGAGTGGCAATATATCATTGATGACTGATATGGAAGCAAAGGTGAATGGACATACAGTTCAAACAGGTGACAACACCAAGCATAAAGTGGAGAGCATTAGATCAGTGAAGACAAAGAATGGAAGTACACTCTTGAGCAAGGTAC
Organism: Ceratopteris richardii; assembly: GCA_020310875.1. Lineage (NCBI taxonomy): Eukaryota > Viridiplantae > Streptophyta > Polypodiopsida > Polypodiales > Pteridaceae > Ceratopteris > Ceratopteris richardii. The sequence goes on along the minus strand of CM035409.1, from coordinate 208,374,731 downwards.
TTTATGTTCCTACTATTCCTAAAAACTTGATAAGTGTAGGGCAAATTGTGGAGAAGGGATATGAAGTCAGATTCACGAATGATGGTGTTTATGTGCAAGATCCAAATCAAGGATATAGAAATATTATTGCAGGTAAAAAGGAAGGAAGGTTGTTTACTCTCAAAGTCCAAGGTAATGTGGGACATGCTTTATTTACTTATGGAAGTCAAAAGATGTCTGAATTAGACCTATGGCATAAAAGGCTAGGTCATTTTAATGAGAGAGCCATAAAGGAAATGTCAAAGAATGATGTGGTGCTTGGTATGCCAAATGTTGAAGGTCAACACATGGTGTACAAGTGTGAAGCTTGTCAATTAGGTAAAGCACACAAAAGTTCATACAATAAATTAGGGTACAAGTATTCAAACATGCTTGAGTTAGTTCATACAGATGTGTGTGGTCCTTCAAGGGACTATAGTATAAATGGATCCAGATATTATGTGTTGTTTGTTGATGATGCAACCAGATGGATTACTTTATATGTAATCAAGGACAAATCAGAAGTGTTCAAGACATTCAAGCATTATCATGCTTATGGAGAAAGGATTACAGGACAAAAGCTCAAGGGGTTGAGATCAGATGGCGGGGGAGAGTATTTCTCTAAAGAGTTTGATGATTATTTGTGGAATGCAGGTATAAAAAGAGAAGTAACTTGCAGGTACTCTCCTCAACAAAATGGAGTTGCAGAAAGAAGAAATAGAACTCTTGTAGAGTTTGCAAGAGCAATGATGAAGAAAAAGAATTGTCCAAACTACCTATGGGAAGAAGCTATCAATACTGCAACATACCTTGTGAATAGGTTATCTTGTAAAGCTTTGGATGGAAGAACTCCTTATGAAGCATGGTGGGGTAAGAAACCTACTCTTGATCATTGTAAGGTATTTGGATGTTTAGCATATGCTTATGTTCCTTCACAATTGAGACATAAGCTAGAACCCAAAGCAGAGAAGTATGTGTTTATTGGGTATGATGATAGACAGATGGGTTACAGATTGTGGAGTCCATCCACAAAGCAATTTCTTGTTACCAAAGATGTTACATTTGATGAGCAAAGCACATGGTATACAGGGTCAACAAATGATTATGCAGATGTTCAAGAAATACAAAGGAAAGGGAAGACAAAAGTAAGTGTGTATGAAGAAGATATTGATAATGTTGATTATAAAAGTAAATTGCAGGATAATGTTGAAGATGGGCCAAGATTTGATCCAGAATCAAATGTTGCTGAGACTTCAAGGAGTGCAGAGGTCAGAAGATCCTTGAGAGAAAGGAAAGAGCCTATTAGGTATAGCTATGATACATCTTTCCTAACAACAAAAGATTATGCTTACATTGTGAAGACAGAAGAGGATACATTCACATATGAAGAAGCTAAAGGTAAACAGAATTTGGAGAAGGCAATGCAAGAAGAGTATGATGCTCTACTTGAAAATGAAACATGGGAATTGGTGCCAAGACCAACGAATCAAAAGGTCATTGGATGTAAGTGGGTGTATAAAACAAAAAGGTTTGCAGATGGTAAAGTGTCTAGATGCAAGGCTAGACTTGTGGTCAAAGGTTATGCCCAAACTTATGGGGTAGATTATGATGAAACCTTTAGTCCTGTTGCTAAGATGTCTACAATTAGATCATTGATTGCTATTGCTTCTCGTAAAGGATGGAAGTTATCACAATTAGATGTGAAGAATGCATTCCTGAATGGATACATGTTGCAGAGCTAAAGAGCGCACAAAGCAGAGAAAAAGACGGGCCCCAAAATTTTTCCGATTTGGACATCACATTTTTGTATCATAATCATTCTTGTAATATATTTTCCGTTGTAAAGGCACTAGAGGAGTCCTCTAGATGCATCCCCACAGAAGATTAGAAACTTACCCATGTAAAATAGTAGAAAATTAGTCTTTTAGTGAATAAAGTGCCGGTCTCTTGTGTGAAAGGACCAAACTTAGGGCACTAGTATATAAGTCAAAAGTGACTCTTTGTAAAGGACTTTTTGCCATTGTGAGAATAGAGAGGACAGAAATTCGAATTTGTGTCTTCTTCCCTCCTTATCTTCTTCTTCGTGAGCTTGTATGCATGTGTATTTCTTGGAAAGAGTGCATGTGAGTGTTGTCTATCCATGAAAGTGTTTCTTTGCTGTAGGAAAGGTGTGTGCGAAGTGTAGGAAGTGCTGAAGTGTAGGAAAGTATTCCCGCGACTCCGTATTTCGCTCATAACTTGAAGTAGGAGCATCGGAATTGAGTGAAACCATTGCCATTGAATGCGTCTTTTCGAGAGCTTCGAAACGCATATGCTATTCGCTATATTTGGAGTTCGGAGCTGGGAGAAAAGTCCAAAATACTGACGGCTACTGCACCAAGTATCGTTTCGCCTTGACCAACAGTTGGAGCTTGTTTGGATAAGTCTTTGCCTCATTTACATTCTTTGAGTAGTTCATTTGCATTGATCATTACATGATTGCATGTCCTCATACACTCGGCTAGGTTTGTATACTCTTTGGATTGATAATTAAAGGTGTGTATCCCCACTATATGCACTTGTGAGGGGATTGAGGTATAGTCTCTTTCTCCGCAAGTCCCTAAGTTGATACTTAGGTCAACACAATTTTTGGCACCGTTGCCGGGGAGTGACGAATCAAACCGAGGCATTCGTGTGATGGTAAGTAGCTTTTTGCATTGAAGTAAGTGGAGGAGTGGAAATCTTCTCTTCTTTGGTAAGTCATTTTCAGCCGCACTTGCTACTTCTCATTCTTGGAGTGTGTGTAGTGAGTTGTTAGTTTAGGGAAGTGAGTAGAAGGAGTAGAGTAGGAGTGATTAGAGAGTGGACCAAGTCATTAGGGTAGAGTTTAGTTTGGTTCAGAAAAGTTTCCTTTTTTGTAAGCAAGAAAATCCCAACTATAAAAGCCAAAAAATTCATTTTGCAAGTTACTTGTGTTTCTGAGCAAGTATCGTGAGAGTGAGCGTCGAGTATCGTGAGCTGCAGAATATCGTGACTGAGCTTGTGGAGTGTCGTTGAACTAGAAAAGGTGCTAGAAGAGTGTGGCAGAGCTTCAAAGGTGAGCCACTCCATTGCTAGATCATTCTGATCATTCAAAAAATTCAATATCTGTGTAAAACGATCTGCGCCAGGTATCGTCTGAGAGCTTCAGGGGGTAAAAAGTGTGATTTGTTTGATACAGAGAGTGAGGAGAGGAGAGAGGAGCTAGGAGATCAAGGGGTCAAAATCAAAAATCAAAAAACATTTTCCAAAAATTGTCTAAGGGTCAAGTATCGTCTTACTCCCGCGGTCGAGTATCGCGATACTTCTCAAGTATCGTTTTGCTCCTGTGGTCGAGTATCGCGATATTTCCCATCGATCGTGTATCGTTCCATACCGATCGCGATACTTGATCAGAGATCGTTTGCCAGCGATCGTTTATTGAGTATCGTTGATCGTGTATCGTTTCGTGCCGATCGCGATACTTGAGAAGTATCGTTTGGTTAAAGATTGCGATACCTGACAAGTATCGAGTATCGTTTTGCCAGCGATCGTTTGCGAGAGATCAAGTATCATTGAGCTGAGGTATCGTGTATCGCTTCTCAGAGATCGCGATACTTACTGCCGATCGTGTATCGTTTGTCTGAAGTATCGTTTGGTTCAAATATCGTGTATCGTCTGATCTTCAGAGATCGCGATATTTACCAGATATCGTATATCGTCGATTGTTTCAGTTCAGAGATCGTGTATCGTGGATTTCAAGTATCGTATATCGTGTCCAGTCAAGTATCGTTTGGCCTAGAGATCGTTTAGAGCAAAGATCGCGATACTTCCCACATATCGGGTATCGTCTATTCCAAGTATCGTCTCCCTTCGAATATCGTGTATCGTTTACCTTCAGGTATCGGTATCGTTTCATTAAGCGATCGGTATTGTTTCGCAAGTGTCGCGATATTTGTCAAGTATCGGGTATCGTCCCAATCTGGAGATCGTGTATCGTGATTTTGGGAGACAAGTATCGTGTTCTTACAAAATTCTTTTTTACTCATTTCTTTCCAACCCAAGTCTTCTAGACATTTTTGACCTATAGAGAAGAGTGCCAAAGACCCAAGGGTATCAAAATCTAATCAGAGCTCTTAAGTGGATGAACCTGAGATCCGGAAGAACCCTAGGAAGCCGAAGAAGCGTAATTTCTTCTGTAGGTAGTGTAGCAGAACCAAGTAACCGTTCACATTACTCAGAGACCTCCAGTGAGTCAGAAGGAGAAATTCCCATGGCTTCAGAGGATATGCAAAACACAGTACCCATGATTGGCATGATGTCAATCATCGAGGGAGAATACAGAACCTCCTTGGAGTATGTGAACACCAACCACAATGAGATCCCTATCTATTTGGATGGTCTAAACAGATCAGTGGCCAGACTGAAGAAGGCTTCAGAGGCTTACATAGTGCCTAGACCAGCAGTCAAATACGTAGGAGGTTTTTACATGGACAAACGAGATATTCAATATGTGGTCACAGAACACTCGGAAAACATTAATGAGCATGGTGAAGAAAATAATGCTTCAAGCTTAAATGGAGGTGGAAACGAAGAGCAAGTAACTACTCCTAGAGGGAGATCTACGATTACTAAAATTTGGAGAGGAGACCTGATTCCCCAGGATGACACTCTAATAGATGTATATTTGATCAATGGGATGGAGCATCTGCTTAGAGCCCATTCTTCTATATGGGAAGCTGCTCCTAATCCAGTTACCATCTATGAGTTACAAGATCCTGAGTTCCCCACCATCATCACATATTTGGATAAAAATCAGAGAAGATATTGGCCATTAACAGAATTAGAGAGAGCTGAGTTGAAATATCAGAATATCCCAGTGTTTCCCCCTAGGGATCAAGCCACTACTTCACGGAACCCACTTGGAACATCCCAGAATGATTCATATCAACAGTCGGGACAAACACAACAAACACAACAAACCCAGATCCCAGTCAGACCACATGTGCAATTTGCAATGCCTGCAATTAACCCTAACTACCGGCCTCAACCAGCTATTGACCCAAGACATGGAGTTCATGCTCCAGTCAGACCACAGGTAGCAAGAGGACCAGGCATACCAATAGGAAGACCAATTTTCCCAGTGATGCCTAGACAACCTGAAGCAGGAAGGAGACTAAGGCCGATCCAAGTTGCCAAGTGCATGAGAAATCACTATGATGGCTCTAGTGAACCTTACAACCACATAGCAGAATTTAAACAAGTAGTTAGAGCCGAGCAGGTAGATGACTTTCTGATTCAATATGAGTCCTTTGGTCTTACCTTGTCAGACACAGCATTGGCATGGTTTCAGCCATTGGACCCGAATACCTTTCAGAACATGGAGCAGGTATATCAAGAAATGATTGAAGAATTTACCGAATCAGGAATTAAAAACAATTCTTCGTCATTAATCCACAGCTTCAAACAAGTCCCTACTGAGTCAGTGAGATTGGCAGCCAGAAGGTTCAAGCAATATGTGGATAGATGCCCAGTAGAGGAGAGGCCTACCCAAAACAAAATGGTATCATTATTTTTGGAAGGATTGTTGAACGGAACTTTGAGGTCATTAGTGTATGTAAAGAGGGTTCAAACTTTGCAAGAGTGTATGAAGGAATGTATAGACCTAGAAGACAACCTTGCAGAAGACTTGAAAATACCTCAAAGTAGTTTGAAAAGCGGAGAGTCAGCCAGTAGCACATCAAACTCTAAAAACAATGTGGAGGAAATAGCAGAGTTAGTAGCAAAAAAACTGAACGTTCAAGGACAGAGAAATTATCCCACTCATCCTATGAGACTGCCTATGCTTAGAAGATGTATGCAGTGCGGAGGAGATCATCCTTCTCACTTGTGTACTAGGGGAGTGGTCCCACCACCTGCCTATGCTTATCATAGACCCTCTGTCCCCGGACCTCTACAATATTGCAGTGTAGAGCAAAGGTATACAAACCATAGCACAGAGAATTGCCCCTACAATAGGCAAACCAGACCCACCTAGCCTTATGCGAGACCGTATGGATATCCCCAAAGAGATCAAGGAGGTGAAGCCTTTAGATATTCCTCTTATCAGCCGCAGGCACCAGTACCACGACCATACGCATATCAAGGACACACACAACCACAGCCAGTACTAGGACAACAACCACCCCATCCTCAGAACGTTGTCCCAGTCAAGATGGCCCAACCAGAAGAAAACTTAGAGAGGGCTATAGTGCCAGCCACACCTTTGACTAGTGGAGAATCATATGACTCATTTTACGACTCTAGTCAAGGAACATACTCTACTTATGAAAGCTCAATAATGGAATATGGACAACTGCATGAACCATATGCTTATGGCATGGAAATACCAGATAGTTCATACAGTTATGAGCAGGATTATGTATCCTTAATGTACACAGCTCCTAGAGCAACCATACCACCTCGACCAATGAATAGACCGCCTGTACCCAGAGGACCATGCTACAGAATGTGGAGGTGACCACTATATTAGAGAATGTACATTACCAAACCCATCACCACCACAACGAATTTGGGAAGGCTACTGTAGCGATTGTGGTAAGGAACATCTTTTCAGAGATTGTCCTAAGAACCCCAACAAAGTCACGTCTAACGTGCAGATTAATGTGATAGAAGTGATTGAATCATCAGGGAGCGACAAAGAGTACACAGTACCTTTAAAAGCAATAACGAGAGCTAAAGCCAGAGAGACCCCTGATAGAACGGATGAGAACAATCAAAGTGACAAAGAGGGGAATATACCCATCCCTCAAAGAGTTGAAGACTCCGAAGAACTAGAGAAAAGTATTGCCAGTAAAAGGTCACAAAAATGGAAGCACCGGAGAGAGAGACTAAAAGAAAAAAAGTTATTACAAAAGAAGGAAAATGAAAAGAGTAAACAGAAACCAACGAAGGAACCGCAAGTGGAAGAAGAAAATAAAAATGAGAATAAAAGGGAGGAGGTAGGATCAGTCTTAGCAGATCCTATGCCTAAAGAATTGGCCACGTGGATTCAGGCCTATAAGGCGAGAATAAAAGCAGGACCTTCCATAGAGCAACATGAGAGAGAATATCCGAGAGGCGACTTAGAGAAAGAAAGGTTAGAAATCTGCAGGAAATTGATAGAAGTTTCACAACAAACCTTAGAAAAACCCACACCACCTTTACCCAATAACCGAATTTCCGAAGGAGAATTCCAAGAGTGCCTAAACACTCAGGAAAAGCCTGAAGTAAATAGACCTCAGAATGATGAAATTGGTGTTGAGAGAAAGGAAGGATCCATAGTTCCCGAAGTAGAAGGAGAATGGACTAAGGATCTATGGGCACGAGTTCAAGAGGACAAATGGAAGAAGGTGGAAGGAATGGAACCGCCTTTTGAAGAATTAGAAGCAGAAAATGAAATAGAGGGTTCAATACCTGAACTAAATTCAGAAGAAATTTTTCCAATGGATGCAAGTGACAAAGAAGAGGAAGATGTAAAGGAACTGCCCAACTACACCGGGGAGTACGAGCACAATTCAGAATTGTATCGCATTCCATCAATAAGGAGACGGGAAACGGACCCATCAGTCCAAACATCTGAGATCATACAACGTCTTAGAGAGGTGAAAATCCCATGTACCCTGACATTTGAAGAACTGTTAAAGGTAAAACCACATTTAAAAGAGAAATTAATCAATCAATGGGAAGTCAAGGAGGAAAAGAAAGAGATAGTTGACCAAGTAAACACAGTAAGAATTCTAGTGGATAAGGTAGGAGACTTTAGTGAAGGAGATGAAGGAAATACCTGTCTTCCAATCACCTATAGGGGTTACACTACCAAAGCCATATTAGATTCGGGGGCTGGTGTTGGCATTGCTACCAAAGAAATTTGGGAGAAATGGGGACAACCAGCATTAAGACCAACACGCATGAAAATACAAATGGCAGATGGACATACGGAAAGAGCCTTAGGATTGTTGGAACGAGTAGTCTTCACTACTTGTGGAGTGGAATTCGAACACACCTTAGCAATTTGTCACTTCGAAAGGCCAAGCAATTATGAAATGATCTTGGGAAGGCCTTTCATGAGACAGCTAAAGGTCGTACAAGATTGGGGAAAAGATGCAGTATACCTACAACACGCAGGAACCACCACTAGGATAAACCTACATACGTACACTTATCAAGATGTGCCACCTCTACAATGGAATCAAATCCATAAAGAGGAAGACGATCAATCGGTCCATAGTGCAGGTTCTAGTGATCAATCCTGGATGAACGAGGACACTCATCTGTGGATATGTCAAGCTGCAAAGAAGGAAGAGGAGAGAAGAAAAAGTTGGCAGCAGAAACAAGGAATAGTGAGATCTGTACAAGATCCAGCCTATATGCCACAAGTATTTCCGGATGAAGAGTTCGAACCTCACGGTTGGATGGAAATCTTAGCTACCCTCGACGTCTGTGTAAACGAAGAAGTAGTGACCATATACGAATGTATCGATGAGGAGGGTTATGATGTTAGTCTGTATATGGTAGTCCTTCAGGAGGCAGAAGAAGGAGAAGTGATCGAGAAAGACTGGAAGGAGGACTACGAGAGCATTGAAATGGAACCTGAACCCATGGATCTAGGAAATGGTACTACCAACATAAATATCACCACCAATGAGAAACACCAAGAACTTACACAGAAAGGGGAATTAGAAGTTGAAAGGGAATTAGAAGATGAAGAAAATAGACCACAAGACCAATTTGAGGTACCAGCTCATTTTAAAAAATATGAAGTGGAGGAAAGGAAAATTGCTATTCAAATGCCTAAAAGAGAAGCACAACCTGGAATAGCATATGATAATAAGGAACAAACCAAGAAAATAGTGGTAACTATGGAAGGAGGAGAAGAACGATGTACCTTCATAGGACATGATGTCTTATTAGAAGAAGAACAAGAGTTAATTCGACTCATAAGAGAATACCGGGATGTCTTTGCTTGGACTTATAAGGACTTAAAGGGAGTAGATCCATCTATATGTGCACATAGAATCCCCATGACATCCGAAGCCAAACCTTCGAAACAGAGACCATATACTTATAATGATGTGTATTCAGCCAAGATAAAAGAGGAAATAGATAAGTTATTAGATGTTGGATTCATCTATGAAATTGAGCACACGGAATGGGTGTCACCCTTGGTGGTTGTACCAAAAAAGAATGGAAAGTTAAGAGTGTGCATCAATTTGAAGAAAGTAAACGCCGCAACCATAAGGGATAGCTATCCCTTACCAATCACTGATCATCTCTTGGAAAGGGTAGCAGGGAAGGAAGTTTATAGTTTTCTGGATGGCTTTTCAGGGTATAATCAGGTAGCCATTGCTCCTGAGGACCAACATAAGACAGCATTTGCAACTGAATGGGGAGTATACGCCTTTAGAGTCATGCCTTTTGGTTTAACGAATGCCCCAGCTACTTTCCAAAGATTGATGTGTCATGTGTTCAAGGAATTTCTGAGAAAAAGTATGGAGGTATACGTGGACGATCTTTGTACATATTCAGCTATACGATCAGAGCACATCCCTGAACTAGAAAAGATTTTTGTCAAATGTCGACAATACCGAGTATGCCTCAATCCGGAAAAATGTGTCTTCATGGTTCGACAAGGGAAAATCTTAGGACATGTTGTCTCTAAGAATGGGATTTCAACGGACGAAGACAAAATTAAAGTAATTTTGGATTTACCAAGACCAAAGACTGCTAAAGAAGTTCAAGCATTTATGGGACATTGTGGTTACTATCGAAGATTCATACATATGTACGCCATAATTGCTAGACCTCTTTATGCATTATTGACTCTATTTAATTGGACCGAAGAATGCGAAAAAGCTTTTAATGAGTTAAAGAATCGATTGAGTTCAGCACCCATCCTTCGAGTCCCCAACTGGAATAAACCGTTTCACATTCATGTGGATGCTTCCAAGTTTGCCATTGGTTGCATCTTAGCTCAACCAGCTGACACAGGAAAATTAGACCACCCGATAGCCTATGCCAGTAGACAGTTAAATCAAGCGAAACGCAATTATACTACTACGGAGAGAGAAGGCCTAGGGATGGTATACGCAGTCAAGAAATTCAGACATTACTTACTGGCAAACAAATTCAAATTCTTCATTGATCATCAAGCCCTATTGTACTTAGTCAACAAGCCTTGTAATACAGGACGACTAGTACGATGGTTTTTATTGCTAATGGAATTTGATTTTGAGGTAATAGTCAAGAAAGGAAACACCCACATAAGAGCAGACCACTTATCTCGTATGACCCATGGAGAACCACCCATAAGAGTACCTGATGACCTGCCAGATACTTATCTTTTTAACCTGGAAGTATGTCCTCAGTGGGCAGAAAAATTGATCCCGATACTTACACATGGACCTAAAGATGGGATCACGCCAAACCAAACGCAAGATCTCTGGAGGACTAAAAACCTTCACATCATTGCAGGAAGTTTGTACCACCAAGATTCAAGCGGATTACTGATGAGATGCGTGGAAGAAGAGGAACAAGAAATGTGGCTTCAGAAAGCACACATAAACCAATGGAACACTCATTTGAACGCAAATGGAACGTGGCAAGCACTCAAGAGATTTGGCATATATTGGCCAACCATGCAACGAGATGCACATAACTATGTGTCAACCTGTCAAACCTGTCAAGAACAAATCCCAGATGAGAACTCTACATTATGCTATTCTACAATAGCACCAAGATGGAGTATGCCTCTAGTAAAGTTCTTGAAAACTCAAGAGTACCCTGACGGAGCTACTTCAGCAAGGAAGCGTGCTCTGGAAGAACAAAGTAAGGATTATGCCATTATAGGGAAACAACTCTTCAAACGAGGGAAAGATAACCAATTAAGAATGTGCATTCATGAAAATGAATATCTTTCCGTCTTAGAAATGGCCCATACAGGAGCCGCAGGAGGACACTTCTCTGCAGACAAAACAGCAAAAATGATCCTCTTTGCTGGAATGTGGTGGCCAACTCTACATCAAGACGCCATAACATACGTGCAACGGTGTGATACTTGTCAACGAACGAAATATCCTATTAGAAGAGATGAGATGCCACTTAGACCCATGATGAGTGCTAGAGCTTTCACGAAGTGGGGAATAGACTTTATAGGACCTATTAGCCCACCAGCAAAAGGGTCACATGCCGAATACATAATTGTAGCCACAGATTACCTGACCAAATGGGTTGAAGCAAAAGCAACAAAGAAAAATGACGCAAGAACTACAGCCAAGTTTCTCTTCGAGAACGTCTTCACTAGATTTGGACTACCTATAGAGATTGTGAGTGATAGAGGTACGCACTTTGTTAATGAAGTGATAGAAGCCTTATTGAATGAATTCTTGGTAATTCATAAGAAATCTGCCCCTTATCACCCACAAGCAAATGGACAAGCAGAAAGTTCAAATAAAATCTTGTGTACTGTTCTCACCAAAATCGTTAACAACGGTAGATCAGATTGGGATAAGCAGTTACACCATGCTTTATGGGCATTCCGAGTAGCCTATAAAACTGCAATAGGCACTACCCCTTTTAACTTAGTGTATGGACAAAATGCTATTTTGCCAATTGATTTCTTGATTCCCACTCTTAGAGTAGCAACTACTTACGAGTGGACAGGACATGAATTATCAGCCCAATTGGACCAAATAGAAAAGCTTCATGAAACTAGGTTACAAGCAGTAGCAGGTATTTATGCTGCTAAAAGACAACAAAAAGCCTATTTTGATGCGCATATCAAGGACAAAAAATTGAAGGAAGGTGATTTAGTTTTGGTATACACTTTGAAACAACATTCTAAGAAGTTGCAGAAGAGAGGATATGGTCCATTGATCATTAATCGCATATCTACAAGTGGAGCCATCAGCTTAGCGACCTTAGATGGAGACGTGTTACCAAACTACATCAGCGGGTGTAGAGTGAAAAAATACCTAGAACCATTAACTGAAGAAACTATGTCTCGATTAATCAAAGGTAAGAACAGACGCTTAGAAGAGGAAAGAATACGAGAAGAAGCGAGACAAGAAGCATTGGAAAGGATAAAGAAACGAAAAGAGTGGATGAGAGAGCGCGATGAAAGATATCGTCAAGGAGAAGAACTCATCCCGATGGCTAATTTTAGAGCCACTCAAAACCTAGGATCGCAAAGAACACAACCATATCTAAATTTGGGAGCCGGAAAAACGGAGTATCACTTGATAAATGCTCTTATTGATACAGGAGCAGCCGTAAGCTGCATTAAGCTTTCTTTGACCCAAAAACTCAAAGAGACAGTACACCCATCAATGGCTCAGTTGATAGGAATAGGAGGAACAATCACTCAATGCATAGGTGAGATCACCTTACCGTTGCATCTTGGCAACAACACCATGGAACAAAAGCTGTTAGTGTGTCATGACCAAGATTTACTTGAAGAGGTAGTGTTAGGTCAAGACTGGATTTATGAATACGAAGTGACCATTCAATTGGCGTTAGGATATATCTCAGCCAAGATAGGACATCGTGAAGTATTCAGTCTGCTAGACGAGCGACCATTAAAATCTGTGAGCATAGAGCAAACAGTTCATGCTAATGAACAAAGTCCTGAATGTATGATCTCTTGCACTATAGAGACACCTTCATCGAGTACTATATGTGCGGACACATTGAATTCTGCTTGCACACCTTGTTCTAGTCTAGCAAGTCTTGAGAGTATCAGTCAAACTGAAATCAACCTCACTGAAACACAATGCATTAGAGAGACTAAGCCTCAGAGTAATTCAAAATCTGTCACCATTCAAATATACCCTATCCCCTACTCAAATCAAGCATGGATAAAGAAAGACCAAGTAGAGGAGTATTATCGTCGACAGAAGCACAACCGACATCAAAATGAACAATCAAAAGAGAAATCAAGTCAGTCTGAACAACGAAGTCATCGACACGCTGCTACAATTTGGATTCCAAAGAAAGTCGTAGCTGCTCAACAGGATCGTTCGCAAATATGGGTTCCTAAGTCTTGCATTCCAAGGAAAATAAACTTGAAGGATGATCCCCAAAACAAGAAGAACCAATGTGATCCACAGGCAAAACAACCACAGAAAAGGAGTTACTGGAGAAAGAAAGAGTCTGTAAAGCCAGCCCGAGACGTTCCGAGAGTCATAAATCAGATGAAGCAGACCCACAACAAGAAGAAAAGAGCCACTTTCAGTGGAAGAGGGCAACGTACAACGAAGCCCAGCACAATGAAGCAAATCTGGATACCGAAAGACAAATTGGACGGCATGCATACGCCAACTACTTCCAATTGCACACATATGGAGTTGTCGAGATCCCAAGTATGCATGATAGGGCCACATTACAAGGCCAAGCATTCGGCACATCCTTCTTCTATTTCAAGATAGTCAAGCACATTTTCCTAATGGAGAAATAGGAGAGCACTTGTACATATATTAAGAAAATACTCCAAAAAAATTAATAACCGCTTCGGCTACGAACTAACTTTTCTGTTTTCTTTTCAGCAAAAAATATTAAAATACATAAAAATGTAAAAGATCCAGGTATTACCTTTCTCACACACACGGGAAAGGGACGACACCATTCACTCGGAGCAACATCGAACTTATAACCAACATATAGAGGAGGATTTCTGAGAACATATGGATACTAATTCATACTCTATATTGAGTGCAGATGGCTTCCACTGATTCCGAATCTACACAGCAAGAAGAGGTGCAACTTCTTCCATTAGAATCAGTAACAAAAGCAAGAGGTCACTGGTTCAGAGATGATCAACCAGTGGCAGAGCTCATCTTCATGGCTACGATCAAAATTATGGACACAGATCATTACTTCCCAATCATGTCTCAGGATTTCAAAACGATCATACAAGGACTACCTCATATTGAGGATGTATGGACACAAGCGGGAATAGAGGCATTTCTTAAACTGCCTATATATGTACCAGACTTTCAGAGGTGTGCACAGGTGATGAATACCATGCAGCCTGCCGCAACAAAAATCTCAGTCCCAGAAGCCCGAGTATTGGATAAAGTCGGGACATGGAAGACCATCCAATTCACACATGAGTTGATTAATAGAGCTTTTGGATGGAATCAAGCAGGCATTACTAGTGTGAAAGAAGAATGCCATGATCCTAAGAAGAGATCATTCTTGGAGATAAATAGAATTGACATAGAAGATGCTGTGCGATTGGTACATCAACATTTTTGCTTTCCCAGCATGCACAGGTATACAGCTCCACAGAAGATAGTAGTCCAATTACTATCACATGCCATGAGGCAAATTGGAAACAAAATCAATCTAACAGGGTATGTCCAAGAAAGATTGTTTGAAGCACAAAAGAAGTGGGGGCAAAAGAAATTTTTGAATGGCAGTTCAGCTCTTACATTGTTGATTTATGAAGCTTTAGAAATGAAGAACTGTTTGAGAGAGATGCCAACCTCGGAAGGACTAGCAAGATACGTAAAATCAGCTACGATCCCTAAGAAGAAGAAAGCAGTAGCTGTGGTGGAAGAAGCTGGAACCAGCACACAGAAACCCATGAGGGGTACGAAGCGCCTACGAGAAGAGGAAGCCCAAGCTACACCACAATCAAAGAGAATGCATCTCTTACCGAAGATCACGACGGCCCAAGTGCCTATTACCAAGAGAGATCTGTCCGCTGCTCTCGAGGAAACACATCAGTATATGCAAGGGCAGGTCAATTTAAACGTTCAAGGACATCATTATAGAGAAGCTAGTCAAGAGAAGACACAACGGAATCTAGAGCAAACAACGAAACAAGCTGGAAGATACAAAGAGCTGGGCATTGATGATTCTAGTACCAACACGGAATCCAGCCCTGAAAAAGATACATTAGATACTGATATACGGACAGAAACACACGAAGATGAATGGAACGAGATCGATCAAGTGGAAGTGACGCCACAAAATCAGGAAGAAAAGGAAAAGAAAGTCGAAGAATCTATGGAACCGGAGCACGTCATTAAATTGAATGACACTACAAAAATAAGCATCAAGGAAGATACAACCACTGGTATTATACATGTAAAACCACCTATTAAAGAGGAAGATCAAACTCCAGTGAGTAAGGAAACGAAGGAGCTCCAACACCAAGAACAGACCGTGATCGAGGTGCCTGATGACACACCTCAGGGAAATAAAGAAGACATGGGGGCTGAGCCAAGGATCCAGCTTCAGATTAGGCAGCCCCATGACACTACATTACACATTGCTCAGGGCAAAGACGTCAATACCGGAGAAGAACCGGCAATACCAAAAACATGGCTTAACGTGGATGTTACGCAGTTGAAACCTGTAGTAAAGCAGATGATTCAAACAGCCATGGACACTCAACAACAGATGATGGATATAGATGCCGAGTATGATCAAGCAAGAAGAGAAAAAAATCAGTTTCAACTCATGAGTGAACAGCTATCGGCACAATTGATTGCAGCACAAAAAGAATTAGCAAACAAAAGTACTGAAGTGTTGGCAATCAAGACACAACATGAAGAATCCATTGCTCAGAATCAACAGCTGCATACACAACTAACGGAGTTGCAAAAATTACATGATGCGAGCGAGGCTGAGAAAGAGAAAATGAAGATGCAAAGCATGATTTTAGAGCAACAACTCAAGCTATATATGGAAGAGAACGACAGCCTACGCAACAGAAATAAAGAATTAATGAAGTCTTTATTATATGATCAACCACTCATACAACAGGAATCCACAGAAACCAAAGATCAAGAATTACGGGATCAGATCTTGAAATATGAAGAGCTGCTAAAGCAAGAACAAGCCCAGATAGAAGAATGGAAAAGCAGATATGCCAAGGAAACCAGTGAACTGAAGCGTCAACTACAAAAGGTGAATGCCAAACTGGTCCAAAGCTACAGTGAAAATATGGATCATGTAGCTGACATAGGTAAGGAACTATTGGCAACCAAAGAAGCACTCGGAGAAGCCATGCAAACAATAAAAGAAAAAGATGAATGCATAGAACAGCTAAAGAACCAGACGAAAGACAAAGCACCAATCGGGACATCAGTAGTGCCAGAAAAGGAAAATCCTACTGACGAGGTAGAGGTAAGCCCTCTATCTCACCCGATCTATCATTCTCCAATACGTGAGCAGGTGGCGGATCTACATGATGATCATCCTATGCCATATACTGCAGAAATAAGTCAGAAGGAACGGGCACTAGTGGTGTCCCGATTGACGGAAAATTTTGAAAATGAAGTTATTAAAGTCATGAAAGAAGCAAAGATCAAAGGAAAAGACTTAGAGACGCTTATGAAGCCTTTCAATATTCCATACGGATTACTGAAAGAGAAAACACGTCAATATATGAAGAAGATCACAAAAACGAGCCCTGATGAGCAGCTCAACTTCGAGAATGACACATTCAATTTCACTCAAGCAGAATTTGAAGCCGCACAGCCAGTTTGGAGAAGAAAGTTTTTGGAGAAACATCCGACACTAAGGATACACTGGCAAGCTGCTCCATATTCCCTGCAGGTAAACCCTGCATTTTGTCCTGTACCTCGTAGAAGAGAAGCTAGAGCATTTTTGGACATGCAAAGGAATGGTACAATAAATAATCAGTGACTGAATTATCCGCTACTTCCAAGCCCTCCACATAACTATTTGCCAACGGAGGATTATATGGTCAAGACCATAGAATTTTGGCTACAAAATTATGCGACAGTACCAGATTTAGCTGTCAAAATGACAAATAAAATACTTAGTATGCTACTCACTGTACTGAAAGTTTTCAACCATGCGGCATACACCTTTTTGAATTTTATTGGAATTAATCAGGGCACAGACATACTTATTTTTGATCTATCAGTGATGCCAAGCAGACCAACTATAATGGCTTATTACTCCAGGCTTATGTTCTTGCCAAGTCCATATATGCAGACATTTGAAGAAGCGTTTTTTACAGGATTCTTTGAAATAGATTCAGAGATCTTTTTGAAGATGTCATCCAACCTGAATGCCAGACTCGTAGCATATGAATTAAGCTTCTTCGCAGATCACAGACAGCCACCCAATGACGGTGTGAAGGCAGAACAATGGAAACAACTCATGATACGTGAAGCCAATCAGCTGAATGCTACAGAGCAAAGAGTTTATCAAACATATGCCCGTCGCTTATCAAAGCCTGTCGGGGACGACAGAGTCCAGGAGGGGGGCAGTGTTGAGGGAGAATCGAGTAAGAAGAAGAAAAGAAGAAGACAACGAAAGAAGCAGCTTCATTAGAAAGCAATATCCGAAGATATATCTCTGCAGGAAGCCCCGCAGGGGCGCATTACCCATCTCTGCACAGAGCCCCGCAGGGGCACGCATCAGGCAAAAGAAGTAAACAGCCTCAAAGTAATACAACAGGGTCAGATGTGTGCAACCAGGACAAATCAGAGGACCAAAAGTTATAAAGGGGTAGAGGCTGAAAAGTTTAAGAGGGTGACTAAGAACAGCACATTCCTAGTCACTGGTGGCGTGCGTGGCAACCCAAGTCAACAGGCAAGACAAGTGCAACAGGCTCTCGAGTAGTAGAGCTTGAATCAAGAAGGCCATCGAATCTGCATGTCTGTTTAACTGCAGACAATACTGACCAAGGGGAGCGTGCGAAGAAAAGCAGAGCGCCTCTAAAACGTAATGCAAGATCAAGAACCAGGCAACACTGACCATGGGACGCGTTCGCGAAGCAAAGTCTGTCAAGGGACGACAGAGACGAAGAGGGGGAGAGTGTTGCAGAGCTAAAGAGCGCACAAAGCAGAGAAAAAGACGGGCCCCAAAATTTTTCCGATTTGGACATCACATTTTTGTATCATAATCATTCTTGTAATATATTTTCCGTTGTAAAGGCACTAGAGGAGTCCTCTAGATGCATCCCCACAGAAGATTAGAAACTTACCCATGTAAAATAGTAGAAAATTAGTCTTTTAGTGAATAAAGTGCCGGTCTCTTGTGTGAAAGGACCAAACTTAGGGCACTAGTATAGAAGTCAAAAGTGACTCTTTGTAAAGGACTTTTTGCCATTGTGAGAATAGAGAGGATAGAAATTCGAATTTGTGTCTTCTTCCCTCCTTATCTTCTTCTTCGTGAGCTTGTATGCATGTGTATTGCTTGGAAAGAGTGCATGTGAGTGTTGTCTATCCATGAAAGTGTTTCTTTGCTGTAGGAAAGGTGTGTGCGAAGTATAGGAAGTGCTGAAGTGTAGGAAAGTATTCCCGCGACTCAGTATTTCGCTCATAACTTGAAGTAGGAGCGTCGGAATTGAGTGAAACCACTGCCATTGGATGCGTCTTCTCGAGAGCTTCGAAACGCATATGCTATTTGCTATATTTAGAGTTCGGAGCTGGGAGAAAAGTCCAAAATACTGACGGCTGCTGCACCAAGTATCGTTTCGCCTTGACCAACAGTTGGAGCTTGTTTGGATAAGTCTTTGCCTCATTTACATTCTTTGAGTAGTTCATTTGCATTGATCATTACATGATTGCATGTCCTCATACACTCGGCTAGGTTTGTATACTCTTTGGATTGATAATTAAAGGTGTGTATCCCCACTATATGCACTTGTGAGGGGATTGAGGTATAGTCTCTTTCTCCGCAAGTCCCTAAGTTGATACTTAGGTCAACACAATACATTGTAGATGAAGTGTACATGGAACAACCAGAAGGCTTCATGGATTCAATTGGATCAGATTATGTTTGTAAGCTCAAGAAACCTTTGTATGGGTTGAAGCAGGTTCCAAGAGCATGGAATTACAGGCTTGTTAAGTTACAGGTATAGATGCTCAAGGAATCAATGAGCTTAAGAAACAAATAGAGAAGGAGTTTAAGATAAGTGATTTGGGAAACTTATCTTATTTCTTAGGAATGCAGATTGTGTATACTCAACATGGAGTATATGTTACACAAGAGAGATACTTGAAGAATCTTCTGGTTAAGTTCAACATGGAGGATTGCAAGCCTTGAACCACACCATTGGGGGTAAATCATAAATTGAGCAGGTATGGAGGTGAAGAGTTTAATGACATGAAGAAATATCAGAGTTTGGTAGGTAGTTTAATCTATGCTACCTTGACAAGGCCAGATCTATCATATACAGTAGGTGTGTTATCACAATTTATGCATTGTCCAAAGAAGAATCATTGGATTGAAGCTCAAAGGGTACTCACATATATCAAAGGAACCCTAAGTGAAGGTTTGTATTATGGATTTACTTCTGATACAAGAATCAAAGTGTTTAGTGATGCAGATTGGGCAGGTGATTGTTAGGCCGCCGGATTGGTACAATGTAACTTTTATATTTTCATATACCGCATGCACCGAAAGGGCGTAGCGAAGTGATGTAACCCTTTTATTCATTAATGAAGAGACATTACGTTGTTCTCCGGTGGTAGAGGAGCGGGATCGCCAGACTGTCGGTCTGGGCGATTTGTGACCTTGTGGAGATGTCGTAGTGCAGATTACAAATATTCTGAGTACTATCACTCTATCCTTGTTGATTCACAGTAATTCTTTATTAATACAGTAATGTTATGTTCACGTTAATAAGTCGGTGCGACTGTGATCATTAATTCGTGCGTGAAATACGGTGTAAGGAATAACCGAAATACGAACAGTAATACGGTGTAGAAGAAGTTATGCTAGACAGTAAAGTACTGCTAAATTGATAATTAAGTTGGGAAAATCAGATAAAGGGCCTCTGCATTGTGAGACCCGTACCATCCCCAAGAACCCGAAAAGAGATTAAAAGCGGATCTATTGACAGTCCTCTTTAACACTTGCGCCGTCTGTGGGAAGATGACAATAGATTGAGAATACTCAGTAAAGATAGAGCAGTGCGTAAGGCAAGTGGTGGAGAAGTGATATATACTGGTTACTCAGTCCGGCGAGTCTTATCCGAAGTATAGAAGAGACCATTATCCCTAGGCAGTTCCAAATCTATTAGGGACACCCCCAGGTGGTAGAAGTGCAGGCCTTTTAAGCCTAGTTGTTGAAGGATCGGAGCCAATTAGCAGTGATTCCGATGCTAGTTCGATGACACATGATGAGATTCTGGTAGATTCCGGTGTGATTCCGATACGTTCTGAAGAAGGTGCAATGATTTCTGGGTGTACAGAGACACAATGTGCAGTTCATCCAACGTTATCTGGTCAGGATTCGACTATTTTCGGTGATAAAGTTGTGTTGCCAAGTGAGACCCTTTCCGGTGAAAAGACAACCTGGTGCGGTGAAAGTTCGATAATTTTCGGTGGGAGTTCGGTACCATTTAGTGGATTCTGAAGTTTTCCGGTGATACTGCAGTACTAGCTGGTGGATCCTTGTTACGTTCACCACTGTTCGGGGCAAGCTTGCCTACTCTTGATACTAAAGCTGAGGACATACTATTTTATTTGGAGATAAGTAAGAGATTCAACGCCATTTTTGAGCTGGAAGGTGAGCAGTCTGATAATACAGATTTCGAAGGACAAGAGATACCCCCTCAAAACTCAGGGAACAACAACAATACCAATAATAGCACCATGAGTGGTCAACAGCAGCAACAGCAGCAACAACAACAGCAACAGCCACATCCAATCATCCCACCTCGACCGGTTCCAACAAGGGTGACTTACACAAAGTTCGGTGGATTTTCGGGTGACGACCCTGATGCACATGTGCGCACCTTTGAGATAAGCTATGCAGTGCTGAACCATCCACCCGATTCGGCGTACAAGGCTATCATATTTCAGGCCACCTTAGTTAATGAAGCGGCTAGATGGTTGACTAAGTATGATATTAATCATTTTGTTAACTATGATGTTGTGTGGGATGCATTTTTACAGAGGTTCTGATTGAAGAAGAATCCTGCCGAAATCTTCGACTATTTGTAGAACAATCGGCAGAAGCCGCACCAGACTGTTCAGGAATACGCAACATTGTCTAGAACTCACTTAAGACAACTACCTCCGGCACATGCTAATCTACCGGATGATGTTATAACCTAGTGATTCATTAACGGTTTGACCCCACAGTTAAGACAAATTATGATCATCCGCGGTGTGGGTGCTATGACAGTGGATGCTGTTATTGCGATGGCCCTGCAACTAGAGCATAAAGTTGGGGGATTCATCCAAGACTTGGAGTGGTTGAAAGCTAGTAAGAACGTAACAGATGATTCGGCTAAACAGATGTATTGCACCAAGTGCAAAAATCCAGGGCACACTAGTACTACATGTGCCCTTAACCAGATGTATTGTGCCATCTGCAACACAACAGGACACTCAACGGAAAATTGCACGTATAATGCCAAGGTGCAGGGGCGAGCAGCTGTAAATGCCATCATACAGGAACCAAGTCAGCGAGCAGCCCATTACGTGCCACCACAGATGCGAACCAACCAGTCGCAAGGATATAGGAATTACTGGGATCAGCGGAATACCAATTTCAATTCAAATCGAGGGCAGGCGGGTACATCAGTGGAAGGTACTTCTCTTCCACCACCTCGATGTCATTTTTGCGGCAAGATTGGCCACATTCGTAGGTTTTGCAAGGATGCAGCAGAGTACGACAAAAGGAAGAAGGAGCGACAAAATCCAATGCCCAACATGGTCTATATTTCACGAGTTGAATCACAAGTAGTAGTGGTTCAGACCAGATCGGGTAAGCAGTTGCAACCCACCGCTGAGGTGTTCGAGCCTGGTATCCGTGAGCAGCACCGAATGTATACAAAGGCTAGTCAATGAATAGCTAAAGAGCCAACTGTGTTTCCTGATCCAATTCCGGTAACATAGGTTCCCCTGCCTAAGGCAAGATCGAATGAACAAAATTCTACCCCAGCAACAGTAGAATCATCATCAATATCGGTGAGAAGTACGATCCAAACAAATCAGGTATGGGACATCCTATCTAGGGCGTCAATTACACTCCCTTTGGGGTAGTTGCTCGCTTTGGTGCCAGGAGTCAAGCAGCAATTCCAACAGCAGGTTAGTCCCGGATCTTCTTGTACTCCGACGACTGCAACAATACAACCGGAAGCTGATTCTACAGTGGATCATTCAATGCCATTGATCATTGTCTAGCATAAAAACCAAAAGATTACTCAAGTGCTAATTGATGGCGGTTCAGGTGTGAATATAGCAATGACAGCACTCTGCAAGCAATTGGGTTGGACCCAAATCGAGCCCGTACAATTTTTTGTACGCATGGCAGACCAATCCCGAGTCCATCCGGTAGGACTAGTACGGAATATTCCGATTACCTTGCAGGGTACCACGTTCAAAATGACTTTTGTTGTTCTCGAACTACCAGAATCCAGCCTCGACTACAATCTACTTTTCGGTCGGCCATGGTTGAAACAAGCCAAAGTTGTATAGGATTGGTCTACGCAGGAGTTAACTTTCAAAGATAATCATCGTAAATATGTAGTTAAATTGGATGCCATGCAACCCTGCGAGCTTCATGCAAGACCATATGTATCAGAGCCGGTCCACATGTTGGATGGCTTATCTGATGCCGAGGAAGAGGCGTTCCTGAAGACCAATAAGGATCTGATCTCATTAGGTACTGTAGATCTCCAGTCGGTCGCAGACAAGTGGAGTCCGGCCGCTTGCACGGTGGTTCCAGTGACCGGAGATGCAGATGCAGATGATAGTGTTGCTATGGATGGAGCCACCTTACGCCAACTTTTGCAGTCAGCTGATGATCTCGTAAAACCTCGACAATTTTATGTACCGGAAGATCAGTTAGTAACATATAATTTGGGTGATGCGGTTAACCCGCGACTAGTTAAGATTAAGGCAGGATTGTTAGAGACATCTCAAGATGATTTGATACGACTCTTGCGTGAGTTCTCCGATGTTTTTGCTTGGGACTATCGAGATATGAAAGGTCTGGACCCGCGGATCTATCAACATCGGGCAGTGCTCAAACCAGAGGCGAAGCCAATCAAACAGTCTAGTTACCGCATGAACCCCAATTATGCAACACAGGTCAAAGAAGAAATTGATCGGTTATTGAAGGTGGGATTCATTGTACCAATCGAGCATGCTGAATGGATATCTTTGATAGTGATTGTTCCAAAGAAAAATAAACAGCTGCACATCTATGTTGATTACCGGAAACTAAATGCGGCTACTGTACCAGATCCATTTCCTCTCCCCTTTCTGGACACAATGCTCGACAGGGTGGCCGGGCACGAGTGTATTTATTTCTGGATGGCTACAGTGGCTATAACCAGGTGAGGATGGCAGAATAGGACATACCTAAAACAACTTTTATCACGAATTGGGGTGTTTATGCTTGTACGGTAATGTGGTTTTGGTTAAGGAATGCTCCAAGTACATTTCAACGATGTATGCAAGAAGTTTTTTCACCCTACTTGACTACTTTTATGCAAGTATATTTGGATGACTTTTCCTTATTTGGTAAGACTGCGACGTACCTGTATCATTTACGGTGCTGCTTTGAGAAATGTCGCGAATACCGATTATGCTTGAATCCGACAAAATCTGTTTTCGCGGTCTCTTGTGGCAAACTACTCGGACATATTATCTATGCACAAGGGATACAAGTTGATCCAGATAAAGTCGCAGCTGTGTTGGAGGCACCAGTCCCCACAACACCAAGAGAAGTTATGCGGTTCTTGGGCCAAATCTGATGGCATGGCAGACATTTAGCTCATTTAGCAACACCTCTCAATCGGCTTATGACTAAGGCTCCACGACAGTATGATTGGACACCAGAGTGCCAAAATGCATTTGATCGTTTAAAGGTGTTATTGACGCAGGCCCCAATTTTGCAACCACCTGATTGGGAACGTCTGTTCCATGTCTTTGTGGATGCATCAGACATAGCTATTGGTAGCATACTCATGCAACAAACTGACAAATGGTTTCGGCCTGTATATTATGTAAGTCACCGATTAGCCCCTGCTGAAAGAAACTATTCAGTGAATGAAAGAGAATGTCTCAGGTTGGTGTACTCTGTGAAGAAGTTCCGCCATTATTTGTTGGGCCGAAAGTTCACCTTCCACGTGGATCATGCCGCACTTGTGTATTAGGTCCGACAGCAACATTTAGGTGGTCGCTTGGCTCGATGGGTTCTATTATTACAGGAGTTCGACTATGAAGTTATTCATCCACCCAGCACAACACATGCCTTGGTGGATTTTCTATCTCGATTGGATTCCGATGAAGCTCCAGTGGGGGTTGATGACACTACACTAGCAATTTACGCTACGGATCCAACTATTGAAGAATCCACAGAACCTCTTGTTCCCCCTACATACTACGATACGTTACTAACTTTTCTAACTGATGGGTATCTTCCTTCTCATACTTCCCCTGCTCTGCGGCAGAAATTTGCAGTTTACAACTGAAGATTCCGGTTGATTATGGGTCAACTGTACTACCTGGATCATACTGGTGTTTTACTTCGATGTATCCCACCACATGAAGCAGAATCAGTTATTGCTATGGCTTGTTCATTACCCTCGGGCGGACATTTCGCAGTTGATCTTACGCACCGTAAAATTCTGCAAAGTGGGCTTTGGTGGCCTTCAATGTATAAAGATGTGACTCAGTTTGTGCAGTAGTGCGATATCTGTCGACGGTCTGGATAGCCATTACAGCGGCACTTCTTTCCCCTTCAACCTGTATTACCTCTGGAACCCTTTCAGAAGTGGGGTCTAGATTTTATTGGTCCAATAACACCCCCAGCTACTTTCACCAACAGCCGTTATATCTTGACTTATACTGATTATGCCACTTGGTGGATGGAGGCTTGGGCATTACGGTCGGCGACAGCAGTTTCAGTGGCCAAATGCCTGATGAAGGATGTTTTTCCTCGTTATGGGTTGCCTCTGGAAATCATTACGGATCAAGGTACACACTTTGCTAACCACTTAATGCAAGTGTTGACCGAGATATTTCAGATTGTCCACAAATTCAGCTCGCCTTATTATCTCCGTGCCAATGGTTTGGTGGATGTTGGAGCAAGTCTATGACAAGCCTAAGTATTGGCTTGAGTCTCACAAAGTCTTAGAAGAAGCCTTAAAAATAAGACTATGTAAAGTTCACTTGTGAACTACCTCTTGTAGCTTTTGAAGAGTTTACTTAATGTAAAAGTGAAAGAATCTTAAGTGGTTGAGTCCATTTGATCAAGAATGGAAAGAAGAGCCACGAATTCGTGATTTGTGGTAGGTAGAGAATCAAATCAATCATTGATTGATTGGAGAGTGATTGAGGGAAGTTAGCCCCCCAAACTCAACTATAAATAGATGGCAGTTTTAGTTGTGGTTAGAGAGACCTATGTGAAGACCTCCAAGAGCTGAGCTTTATGCCATATCAAGGTGTGATTACAAGGCACACATATGTATCAGTAAGTCATTGTATTGTACAAGCAATATACTTTCATTTTCATGATTATTTCTGTTCATCTTTCCATGTTCTTGTGAAGTGTACTACTCACTGCCATTACTCTCAGTTTTCTCAGTCAGCTTGCAGAGATTTTTTCTCTGAGCTTGGTGCATCATTTTCAGTGATTTAACTTGGTAAAGTTAGCTCTATAAGTCTACTATATGCTCAAAAATTTTCATGTCATTTGGATGTTGCAATCTTCAGTTATGTTCATTTGAAGTCAACAGGGTCTGTTCATCTTCACTTCTCTATCAGGTACCCGACTTTTTCACTCATCTTGTCAGAGGTGTTTCTCAGTGGTTACTTATCCAAATTCAGTGATTTAAAGCTTGTTAGATTCCAATTACTGTCTAGTATAAGCGTACAAAGTTTCATAATCATTGGATGCTTACATTTTGAGTTATGTTGATTTTTCTGCTCACTAGTCTCAAACTGTAGCAGCCCGTGAAAATCGGGATGATGTCATCAGTTGTTAAAACTCATTCTCAGTGTGTGGTTCATTATTTTTGATGAGATTACTCTTGAAAGTTAGCTATTTAAGTTACCTAGACTTCCCCAAGAGGAATTGAGCTAATTGCTACTGTGCTCAGAGAATTATGTAAAACACTAGACAGGTGTATGAACCAAGAATAGCAAGTTTTCACCTCTGAGCTAACTCCAACTTATCTGTTTTGATCTATCTTTTTGAGAGTGAAGTTCCAAGGTACATAGGGTGTCTAATACATCCATTGGCAAGCTAAAAGGGCCCACCATATACTCCTGGAGTTCCAAGGTACATAGGTTGCCTTCAAAATCCCTTGATGGGATGACTCCATATGAGGCTTGGAATGGAAGAAGACCAAGCTTAGATCATTGTAAAATTTTTGGATGTATTGCTTTTGCCAATGTTCCTTCACAGGTTAGAGGCAAGATGGATCCAAAGGCAGAAAGGTGTGTATTTATTGGATATGACAACAATCAAAAGGGCTACAGGTTATACAACCCTACCAACAAAGGATTCTTGGTAAGCAGAGATGTAGTTTTTGATGACAACAATTCATGGTATGAAGATTCATGCAGGAAGATCAATTTACCATATGATCTTGAAGAAGATTTTCCAAAGCTTGGTAGAGAACAATCAAAGATTGAAGAACAAGACACCTCAGAGGATGATGAAGAATCTCAAATGGAAAAGATCAAAGCATGGAAGTCTAAAGGTAAAGCAAAATTGCAGGAACTTGGACATGAGGCAGAATCATCACATCATGGCCTAAGAAGATCTATGAGGGAAAAGAAAAAACCAGAAAGGTATGGGTTTGCCACCTCATTAGTAACTAAACATTCTATCTACATAGCACAGGATATAAACCAAGAGGAGCCATCATCATTTGAAGAGGCCAAAGCAAAATCAGAATGGAAGCATGCAATGAAGGAAGAGATTAAAGCACTTGAGGAAAACAACACTTGGGATTTGGTGCCCAAGACTTCATCCATGAAGGTAATAGGCTCAAGATGGGTCTATAAACTCAAGAAGAATTCTGATGGTTCCATTAACAGGTATAAGGCAAGGCTTGTAGCAAAAGGCTTTGCACAAACTCAAGGAATTGATTATGAGGAGACTTTCTCTCGTGTGGCAAAGATGCCTACTATTAGGGTTTTGCTTAGTATTGCCTCTTCCAAGAATTGGAAGATACTTCAACTAGATGTAAAGAATGCATTTTTGAATGGTTGGATAACAGAAGAGGTATATATGGCACAACCACCTGGTTTTGAGAACCAAGTTTATCCTGATTATGTGTGTAAACTTAACAAAGCATTGTATGGTCTCAAGCAAGCTCCAAGATCTTGGAATTTTAGGCAGGACAAAGGCTTTCAACCAAGCAAGGCAGATCCTTCACTCTTTATTAAAAAGAGTAATTTCGAGGTCATCTACCTATGTGTATATGTAGATGATATTATATTGACAGGAAATGATGCAGATGGTATGAAGAAGATCAAAGATCAGATGAGAGAAGAGTTCAAGATAAGTGATTTGGGTTCACTTACCTACTTCCTAGGCTTGGAAGTTGTCTACAAAGATCATGGTTTGTTTCTCACTCAAAGGAAGTACATTAAGGACATGTTGGCAAAATTCAAGATGCAAGATTGTAAGATTGCAGGTACTCCAATGGAGGTCAATCACAAATTGAGCTCACATGAAGGTGAACTCATAGAGGACATTACATCATATCAAAGTCTTGTGGGTAGTCTCAACTATGCCACATTGACAAGAGTAGGAAAGTCAACCACATCAAGGAATACACTTCTAAAGAGAAGGTCAAAATCATGGAGTGAAGAATGCATCGATGGACAACATGAAAAGGGCATCAACAACAAGGGGAGAAGGAAAGCTACTATTTGAAGATCAAAGACAATGATAAATCAAGAAGTCAATCAACAAGGAATAAGGAAGCTCTCTACATCAAATGATCAAGACGGAAAAGCCATCAGGGTGAAGAAGGAAATCATCATGAACATAGAAAAGTTGAAAATAATCACACCAATGGAAAGGAAGTTACTTTGACAATCAATGAATACACCAAAGAATCTACCTATCCTAGAAGAGCATAAGGAAGAACCACACAAGAAGACAAGAAGAGAAGAAGGAAGCATAAACCAAAAATAGAAGAGAAGATTCAAAGGCAAATTAGATAAAAAGGGGAGATAGCAAAGGAAAAGCAAGCCAAGAAGGAGAGTAGACAACATCAATCATAATGAGTAGAATTTGAGGATTGAAGGGGAGTTGTTGGAGCAAGCAATCTTCAAATCCTTTGTTTTTTAGAACTTCTTATTTTTCATAGAGAAAGAAAACATATATCATATGACCCTACATTTAGTTTTCGTATTTTACACCCATATGACCCAAAGTTTAAGGAGAAAAGAAATATGTGATAAACTCTTCACTTGCACGTCGATCACAAAGTTCATTCCTTAAATCAAGGAAATCAAATCTATATTCCTTTTACAAAGCAATACACATGCGGTGACTTTGCCGCTTGTGATCACTTGTATATAAGCATGTAGAAAATTAATGAAACATTGGGGCGAAAATTTATTTCTTATGATGCATTTGGTGCAACCATCTACCTCGCCGCTTCTCCTTCTTCCTCTTTATCACACATGCTTCATTCCCCTGTACTGCACTTACCTATAGTGTTGTGTAGCTAGAGACGACAGTACATTGATAATTCACATTTAGCAACTTGAGTCTTATGAATCTTCGCACAGGATCGTGTAATCAATGCTTCACATGTGTTTCAATTGTCTTGTGCCAAGTGAGCATGGCTATATGTTGTTCACTCCATTACATAGAAGGCTGTGAAAATAGAGTACTCATAGTACTATGTCCGCTCCTATTGTCATATGAATCATTATTTATATATTCTAAGCATCATATTCTATATACACTCAATATACTTGTGGAACGATGCTTGTATGAACCTGCGCACAAGAAGTTTGTATTGGTTGATATCTTTTTATATGTACACTTCACTACATATACACAGTACTACACTGATTACCCATATAATGCAGTTCAACATTTATGTCTAACTTATACAATCATGCAATGAGAGAGCATACTATATACATTCATTTGTCTTGCCATAAGGAAGCATGACTATATACAGTTCATATCGTAGAGCATAAATATCTATAAGAACATAGATGGTGTATGTAGAAGCCTTGCAACCTTAATTCTTCACATGTTCCTTGTGACTTTAAGCTCATTATAACTCCACTTGGTCATAGATAGTATGGATTATACACATAGCTTTTGATTCTAAGCATTATACATTTATGCGCTCAACATAATCGTGTATGTCAGGATTCTACCATATGCATACCATGTCATATACATATTATGAGAATATTATGATCATATATTGAAGATTACCACATAAAAAAGATAGAGCTCATTTAGTATATATGCACAATGGAATCTTGTTGATATACATGTACAATCAGTGGGCATCATTGTTCTCAAGATTTCAAGTTGTGGACAAGACTTATACATGCATACAACAGTGAATCGATCAAATATGTGTGGCGGAAGTTCACAGCTACAGACATCATTGATGATCATAGTTACACTTCAAAGTGACAGATATTCGTAATTTAATGTGAGATCCAAAGGATGCTACTCAAATTTTTTGTAAGACATATATTCATGAGTAGCCATTTATGTTCTATATATACAATGTCAGATTCTTGTCAACAAATTTCTATGGTGAAACTTTGATGGCATATTGGCATATCAACAATGTTTTATCAGGAAACTTATGGCCCTCATGTGCCAATGATATATTGTTGGATACATATTCTTTTTCGTAAAGGAGAACTTCACACACTTAGAAAAGATTCACATGTAGGATCCCTTTTGGTACAGTGTATATGAAGGTCATGGTTTCTAATGGAAGATACTTATGTGAGAGAATGATCATGCTTATGATCATCTTCTAAAGTCAAGCCTCTTGATTTATTCATACTTATGCATCATTTGATTTCATGATTACTCAATGTAATCTTTTTATGTTATGGCTATATGATTTGTAACTTGGAGGGTACTTTAGGCCTCAACCAAGCACTTCATTGCATACTATACTTGCTATACTTGAGGCATCTAAAAGCATATGTTCATGAAGCTTGTAGTAAACACATTGGACTACACAACTCACTCATATTGGCAATCAAGGGGAGTGTGAAGCAGTTGGTTTTGTTTCATGATATTAGAAGAAATATAGTTTTAGGATGGAAGAGAATACATGATGCAGGTTTACTTTCTTGCAACTTCAACCATGCAAGAGGATGAAAAAGTTTCAAGCCCTGGAGCTATACTTCTAGTTCAAATTGCTATATGGAAGCATCAAGGAGAATGAAGACTATTCTTCCACCAAGTGACCTTCGAGCATGTGCCCAAACTTATTTATGTTGGAATGTTTATGAAACCTTACTCTTGGAAAGTATTTCTGATGTATCTCTTGCAGCAAGCAATTGGGATATCATATGTATGATATACTCAATTCAACAATTCAATGACGAGCAATGATTAAGCTATCTTTCATTAGAATGTATTTCTATGATTACTATGTTAGGTGATGATTGAAGCCTGGAAGATGATTCAAGCAAAGTCAAAGGCCATGAAGCAATGCATTGAAGAATCTGCATCAATGAAGATAGTGTCATCAAACTATGAAGAAAGCATAGAATGAAGATGAAAGCTCAAAGGACTCAACACTAGAAGATCATTTTCAAAAGCAAATAAGGGTTGAAAATCAAGGCTCAAGGCAATGCTCGTCATCAACTACAAATGATTTCAAAATGAAGATATCAAGAAGGTCTACACAACCAAAAGCCAAAGGATCAAATTGATGGTAAAATCAAAAGCTCCTATTTACAAGCTCCTAGCGATTGAAGATCAATTGGTTAATTTCAAGAATGCATTTTTGCATTAAAGTACTCATTTGGTATTGTTCATCAATTTGGTACCTCTCTTGATAGAATTTCATTTCTTATGATCCTTGTGCACTTAAAACCATGGTTAGGATCAATGCTCTTATAGTTCTATCTTGAGGAATAGCCATTTTTTAGCATCAAAATCACTCTTAAGCCTTCGCTTATTATATGAAAGATTATCACCATTGTAAAGTGAATCTATATCATTGTATCACAAAGAAGATCTCATAGATCTTATGTCCATTGATAAGTACCTTTCAAGCTCAACTATCTCTATATTGAGATATGTATACAAAGCAAGGAAACTTGTATTTTTAGTCAAGTGCTATTCAAGCACATCTCCATCAAAGAAAGATTGTATTTGCAGCCAAGTGCTTTCTAATCACTCCTCCATTATTGAACAAGAACGATTGAAAAAAGAAGATTCAAGTGATTGAGGCAAAGACAGTGGATGTCACTACTCAAAGAGCTCACTCACTTCCCATATCAATTGGAAGAAGTAAAGTAAGAAGGAAAGTGCATTCAATGCACTCTTGAAGATTTTCTTACCATATGAAGATAAAGCAATTGCATTCAACGCACCTAAAGATGAAGAAGAAGACTTCCTCAAAAGAAGAAAAGGAAGGAGTATTCAACACATTCAAACAAAGGTAAAAAGTTACTCTACTCCAACTTGGAGGGATATAGGCACCTTAGATATGCTATTGTAAGTCAGTTTGACTTGCATTCATATACAAAACTCAAAGCTGTATGGATTCTCATTTATAAAGAGTCACTCAAAGGCTGCATATCATCATACCATTATATCTTCATACAAAAGCAAGAAAAAAGGCATTCAAATCCCCTCATGTCAACCATTGTAAAACAAAATAGTTGAGCACATTACAAGTGGTGTGAGCACTTGTTTCTATACATAAAAGGTGTAATCAAAATTGAGTTTGATCAAGAAGCTTGGAGTTTGATTAACTTCATTTTTTTATATAAAAGAAGTCATCAAATAGGTGAAGGAATAGAATCACTCTAGAACTAGACCAATGCTTGCTCCAAGATGAGTGTGAAAAACCACAACCTCTTAACTTTGCAATAGGACAAAGTTAAGTTGTTATACATAGATGGAAAAAGTCATATATAAAGCCTTTGTTGCTTTGTAACTTGTTTTGAAACTTCATTATGTACTTGATTTGATCATCATCATCATCATGAGCATATCTATCAAGATCGTGTACTTCTTTTTGAAATATTCTATATGTATCAAGAAAAATTTGTACAAAGGAACTATCAGATGAAAGGGGAGTTATTCTTGGAGATCAACCACATGAAGAAAAGACTTGAAGATGAACTACATCAATCAAGGACTACACGTATGAAGAAAAGTTCAACTACATCAATCAAGGTCAACCACTCATTTGAAGAGAAGGTTAAGCACTCATTTGAAGGAAAGGTCAACCCTATCAAGGAATACACTTCTAAAGAGAAGGTCAAACTCATGGAGTGAAGAACCCATCGATGGACAACATCAAAAGTGTTGGTGCAGGACAATCAACAATTGGTTATTATATAAAGCCTAGAAGTGAAGAAATGAAGAAAAGATTGAAGTCCAACTTCATGGAGTAAAGAGGAGATTCAGATAGTAAAGTTCTTTAAAGCATATGTACATTAGCTTTGTAAATACTTCAATATACTTGAAGTAATGACGAATCAATACTCATATGTATATATAGATACGTGTAGAAGGTCGTATATGAAGAATGAGATGAAGCAATGATGAAAAAATGATGTGTATTTGGATGTGTCATCAATCAGATGTATGAAGAGTTGAATAGAAAGAATGTTCAGAGAATTGCGCATCAATCTTTTCTCTAGTTCTCCTTATGTGTTTGATTTTATTAGAAATCCTTTTGTACACATCTAAGTCCACGGTTAATCTATCTATGGTTAAAGTTAGAGAGTTCAATTGCAAACAGACTGAGAGAATTTTGTGTAGGAACATCTATATGTGAGAAAGTGTTGAGTGTCTTCTGAAACAGGTGTAGTTTCGATGATCAAAGAAATGATCAGTTCTCAGTGCACAGTGTCAAGATTTACACAAATGAGGAGTCAAAATCTAAGTTGGAAGGTAAGCCATCTATGGCTAAAAGCATTTGCTTAAACGGGTTCTAGATTGGGAGAACTATGTGTTAGAAGTTCCAGGTGTCAAAATCGACTTTATAGGAAGGCAGTTTCAGACATAGGTAGATTGTTTGAACCATTTCTCATAATCTACTATAGCTTTTGAAGTGTTTTAACTTAGAGGAGGTGCGAAAGCTCTAGACAACACATTCTACAAAGTTTCATCAAAAACTTTACACAAATGATTAATCAATGAGTGATTAATGTGCAGCAGACTTTTCTGTGAAATGACTTTCTTCACAGTTAGCTAATTTCTTGATAGTTTGGTGATTGTCTTCCAAAATTGGTTGGAGTTTAAATTTATTCTTGATAAAGAGGTGGTCTACATGAAAAGCACACTCTTCGGAAAGATGATTTTGCCCCCAATTATCATAAGGTGGATAGTCATTAGGATTTTCCATTGACAAATATGTAGAAGCACGGGTAATAGGTGGAGAAAACTCCTCAAATTCTTGATGATTTTGTGTAATGAACCTTTGGGTGCCAATGATCAAGTCTTCATCTATACAATCCATGACAAAGAATGCTTCCGAAAATTGCATATCATCCACCATAACAGGCAACACAACTTGACCCATGCATTCATAAATGTTCATCATCCATGAGGATAGAAGAATGAGTTGTTGGTTGAATGTTCTCAAAAATAATGGTCAATAGGTCAATATGAATTAAATTCCACTCACAATGAGGATTGATATATGCACTCAACCTTCTATAGTCATATCCTATCCTGATAAGTATTATCATATTCTCTTGTTGCAAATAAGGATCCCACCCCCCTAGACATTTCCTCTGTTTCCTTGACTCTTTGCAATTTTTCTCTAGATGTTTCACACTCATGTGAAATTATCTCATGCACTTCATGTTTATCTCCCTTCTCTTTTCCCATCTTAGCCCCCTTTCTTCTCTCTTTTGCTTTTTTCTTTCCCATGATACAATTTTTCTCCCCCTTGGTATTGCTCAAAAATCCTTTGGAGCCCCCTTGGTTTCCTAGTCCCACATGAGGCCCAACTTCAAATTATCCTATCCCAACTTCAACTTTTGCTATAGAGCTCAAAAAATGGACTTTGGATGAAAAAGTTATGTCAAATCAGGCTCCTGGGAGTCAAAACAGGCAAACAGGACCTTTTGGAAAAAATCACGATTTTGTGAACTTCAAGAGAATTGCGATTTTGTGAACTTCAAGAGAATCGCGATTTTGTGAACTTCAAGAGAATCGCGATTTTGTGAACTTCAAGAGAATCACGATTGTATGAAATCAGAGAATCGCGATTTTGTACCTTGAGAATCGTGTTTTCACAAAATCGTGTGTTCACAAATCGTGTTTTGAAAATCGCGATTTTGAGTAGAGAATCATGTTTTTTGAAAATCGTGATTTTGAGCAAAAATTCGTGTTTTCACAGAATCGCCTTTTTCGCAAAATCGTGCTTTTACTGAAAATCATGGTTGGTGAGAATCGCGATTTTGAGCAGAGAATTGTGTTTTCACAAAATCGTGGTTCATAGAATCGTGTTTCACAGAATCGTGTTTTCACAGAATCGTGTTTTTGCTGAAAATCGTGATTTGTGAGAATCACGATTTTGAGCAGAGAATCGTGTTTTTTGAAAATTGTGATTTTGAACAAAAAATCGTGTTTTCACAGAATCGCCTTTTTCACAAAATCGTGTTTTTACTGAAAATCGTGATTAGTGAGAATCGCGATTTTGAGCAGAAAATCGTGTTTTCACAGAATCGTGTTCTAGAGAATCGCGATTTTGTCTCAAAGAATCGTGATTCACAAATTGTGTTTTTCACAAAATCGTGGTTCTCAGAATCGTGTTTTTTGACATGAAAATCGCGATTTTGTCTCAGAGAATCGGGTTTTCACAAAATCGTGTTTTCACAAAATCGTGTTTTCACAAAATCGTGTTGTCACAAAATCGTGGTTCTCAGAATCGTGTTTTTGGCTGAAAATCGTGATTTGTGAGAATCTCGATTTTAAGCACAATCATAGAATCGCGATTCTGAGAATGACCACAGAATCGTGATTCTTTCAGCAAGCTTTAGGGGGGAAACAAAAAATCGTGATTTTTCAAAAAATTTTGAATTTTCACAGAATCGCGATTTTCATCACAGAATCGTGTTTTTTGACGGGAACTTCAAATTTTTGAGCGCCGAGCAATGGCGACCTCCGTATGTGCAGAAAATCATGAAAAAACACAGCGCTTGCTCTCCCTTGCACCTCCTAACTCCTTCTCACACAATAATGCATGAAAAATGGTATGAAAATGGTGAAAATGCACTAAAAAACAAGAAATTTCTATGGAGAAGAAGATGGAAGAAGATGGAGATGGTGATGATGATGAAGATGAAGAAGAAAAAACAGAAAATGACCAAAAATGGCAGTTTTTTAACCTTCCAACGTCGCAAATCTACGATCTTACCATCAGAACGCTCGTCTTCGAAGCTCTCTCCCCGGCAATGGCGCCAAAATTTGGTGTAGCTCAAGCATAAGCACCACCTCCTTTACTTGTCAATCCGCGGAGACGTGAGGACCGGTATGTGAAGAGATGGATAGGTATGTGTTGAAGATGAAGAGGTGTTGCAAAATCTTTGCTCTACACCAGCCAAATGAACTCCAGGAGTAGATGGTGGGCCCTTTTAGCTTGCCAATGGATGTATTAGACACCCTATGTACCTTGGAAGATCACTCTCAAAAAGATAGATCAAAACAGATAAGTTGGAGTTAGCTCAGAGGTGAAAACTTGCTATTCTTGGTTGATACACCTGTCCAGTGTTTTACATAATTCTCTGAGCACAGCAGCAATTAGATTAATTCCTCTTGGGGCAGGCTAGGTAGCTTAAAGAGCTAACTTTAGAGAGTAATCTCATCAAAAATAACAAACCACACACTGAGAATGACTTTTAACAAGTGATGACATCATCCCGATTTTCACGGGCTGCTATAGAAATAGACCAGTGAGCAGAAAAATCACCATAACTCAAAATATAGAAAGCTGAATCCAGTATGCTTATACTAGACAGTAAGCTGAATCCAACAAGCTTAAAATCACTGAATTTGGATGAGTAAACACTGCGAAATGACTCTCACAAGATGACTGAAAAAGTCGGGTACCTGACAGAGAAGTGAAGATGAACATACCCTGTTGACTTCAAATGAACATAACTGAAGATTCCAACATCCAAATGACATGAAAATTTGTGAGCATATAGTAGACTTATAGAGCTAACTTTACCAAGTTAAATCACTGAAAATGATGAACCAAGTGCAGAGAAACAATCTCTGCAAGCTGACTGAGAAAAACTGAAGTAATGGCAGTGAGTAGTACACATCACAAGAACATGGAAAGATGACCTCAAATAATCATAAAAATGAAACTATATTGCTTGTACAATACAATGACTTACTGATACATATGTGTGCTTTGTAATCACACCTTGAAATGGCATAAAGCTCAGCTCTTGGAGGTCTTCACATAGGTCTCTCTAACCACGACTAAAACTGCCATCTATTTATAGTTGAGTTTGGGAGGCTAACTTCCCTCAATCACTCTCCAATCAATCAATGATTGATTTGATTCTCTACCTACCACAAATCACGAATTCGTGGCTCCTCTTTCCATTCTTGATCATGTGGGCTCAACCACTTAAGATTCTCTTACTTTTACATTAAGTAAACTCTTCAAAAGTTACAAGAGGTAGTTCACAAGTGAACTTTACATAGTCTTCATTTTGAAGCTTCTTTAATGACTTTGTGAGACTCAAGCCAATACTTAGGCTTGTCATAGACTTGCTCCAACAGCTCCCCCTCAAGCCAAGTATGCTTGAGGTCTTCAATCTTCCAAGATTACCTGCAAACCAATCATAGCCTTGAATTTGCAAAGCTTTGTACCATCCAATGCTTTGGTTAGAATATCTGCACATTGTTGATGAGTGGACACATATGATATTTGAATCTCTTTGCTTAGAACCTTCTCTCGTACATAGTGATAATGAACTTCAATATGTTTAGTCCTTGCATGAAAAATAGGATTAGCAGCCAAGTGAATAGAACTCATATTGTCACCAAAAATAGTTGGAGTTCCAAACTCCAATCCAAGATCTTTGAATAATGTCTTCATCCACATAGCTTCTTGTGTAGCTATAGCAAGACCTCTATATTCAGCTTCAGTAGAAGAGAGAGCAACTGTGGGTTGCTTCTTGGATGACCATGAAATAAGCTTTGAACCTGCAAAGGTAAGATAACCTGAAGTGCTCCTTCTATCTTCTTTGGAGCCAGCCCAATCTGCATCAGAAAATAGCTTCAAACCTAAATCAGATACATAAGGATAATAAAGTCCTTCATTTATGGTTCCTTTGAGATACTTGAGAATCCTTTTGGCAGCATCCATATGTGGTTTCCTTGGTGTGTGCATAAATTGGCTTAGCACACTCACACTGTAACATATATCTACTCTTGTCAATGTGGCATAGTTGAGACTACCCACTAGACTTTGATATGATGTGATGTCCTCTATGAGTTCACCTTCATGTGAGCTCAATTTGTGATTGACCTCCATTGGAGTACCTGCAATCTTACAATCTTGCATCTTGAATTTTGCCAACATGTCCTTAATGTACTTTCTTTGAGTGAGAAACAAACCATGATCTTTGTAGACAACTTCCAAACCTAGGAAGTAGGTAAGTGAACCCAAATCACTTATCTTGAACTCTTCTCTCATCTAATCTTTGATCTTCTTCATACCATCTGCATCATTTCCTGTCAATATAATATCATCTACATATACACATAGGTAGATGACCTCGGAATTACTCTTTTTAATAAAGAGTGAAGGATCTGCTTTGCTTGGTTGAAAGCCTTTGTCCTGCAAGAATGAAACAAGCCTGAAATTCCAAGCTCTTGGAGCTTGCTTGAGACCATACAATGCTTTGTTAAGTTTACACACATAATCAGGATAAACTTGACTCTCAAAACCAGGTGGTTGTGCCATATATACCTCTTCTGTTATCCAACCATTCAAGAATGCATTCTTTACATCTAGTTGAAGTATCTTCCAATTCTTGGAAGAGGCAATACTAAGCAAAACCCTAATAGTAGGCATCTTTGCCACAGGAGAGAATGTCTCCTCATAATCAATTCCCTGAGTTTGTGCAAAGCCTTTTGCTACAAGCCTTGCCTTATACCTGTTAATGGAACCATCAGAATTCTTCTTGAGTTTATAGACCCATCTTGAGCCTATTACCTTCATGGATGAAGTCTTGGGCACCAAATCCCAAGTGTTGTTTTCCTCGAGTGCTTCAATCTCTTCCTTCATTGCATGCTTCCATTCTGTTTTTGCTTTGGCCTCTTCAAATGATGATGGCTCCTCTTGGTTTATGTCCTGTGCTATGTAGATAGAATGTTTAGTTACTAATGAGGTGTCAAACCCATACCTTTCTGGTTTTTTCTTTTCCCTCATAGATCTTCTTAAGCCATGATTTGATGATTCTGCCTCATGTCCAAGTTCCTGCAATTTTGCTTTACCTTTAGACTTCCATGCTTTGATCTTTTCCATCTGACATTCTTCATCATCCTCTGAGGTGTCTTGTTCTTCAATCTTTGATTGTTCTCTACCAAGCTTTGGAAAATCTTCTTCAAGATCATATGGTAAATTGACCTTCCTGCATGAATCTTCATACCATGAATTGTTCTCATCAAAAACTACATCTCTGCTTACAAAGAATCCTTTGTTGGTAGGGTTGTATAACCTGTAGCCCTTTTGATTGTTGTCATATCCAATAAATACACACCTTTCTGCTTTTGGATCCATCTTGCCTCTAACCTGTGAAGGAATATGAGCAAAAGCAATACATCCAAAAATTTTACAATGATCTAAACTTGGTCTTCTTCCATTCCAAGCTTCATATGGAGTCATCCCATCAAGGGATTTTGAAGGCAACCTGTTAATCAAGTAAGTGGCTGTAGATACAGCCTCAGCCCATAAGTAATTAGGTAAATGCTTTTCATTTAACATAGACCTTGCAGCTTCAACAATTGTCCTATTCCTCCTTTCTGCCACTCCATTTTGCTCAGGAGTGTACCTTGTAGTTACCTCTCTTTTGATTCCTCTTTCTTGAAGAAAAGAATCAAACTCATGGGAGAAGTATTCTCCCCCTCCATCTGACCTTAGCCTTTTTAGTGATTTACCTGTTTGATTCTCCACAAGAGCCAAATATCTTTTGAAACATGAAAAAACTTCATCTTTGTGTTTCATAAAGAATAGGATAGTCCATCTGCTGCAATCATCAATAAAGGAAACATAATACCTTGATCCTGATATTGAAGCTTCCTTGCTAGGTCCCCATACATCTGTATGAACCAACTCCAAGAGATCTCCATGCATATAACCTTTCTTCATGAATGGTAACCTGTGAGACTTTCCAAATTGACATGCACTGCACTTATAAATCATATGTTGTTTTGACAAATTAGGAAGTCCAAGTACACTTTGGTCCCTGCAGATTTGCTTTAATGACCTTTCACCAATATGTGCTAACCTTTTGTGCCATACTTCCAATTCTGTGAGTGTCTGACTACCATAATTAAAGAGAGCAATGTTTCTAGTGTCCTGTAATTCAAATGTGAACAATCTACCTGTCTTTTCACCTTTTGCAATTCTTCTGAATCCTTGACTTGGATCTTCAACAAATGCTCCTGCTTTTGTGAACCTGACTTGCAACCCTTTCTCTACTATCTGCCCAACACTTATCAAATTCTTTGTAATGGTAGGGACATAGAGTACCTTACTGAGTAGGTTGATGTTTCCATCAAGTGCTTTGACATTGCCTATTTTCTCCACAGGATGTTTTGTATCATCTCCTGTTTGTACCTCATGCTTATTCCTTGGATCTTCTAAATCTGATAGGAGTGCCACATTTCCTGCCACATGATTTGAACAACCTGAATCTATGTAGAAAACATGCTCATCAGATTTACCTTGTGGCATAGCCATGTTCATGATCAATAATGAATCCTCTTTGTTTGAGTCTTCTGTGTAGTTATTGTAGTCTCTCCTTCCTTTGTAGCCTCCTTGATAGTTTGAATGATTGTAGTTGTTGTAGTTGCCATGGTAGTTATTGAACCTTCCTCTTGAGTAGCCATAACTTCCTCTATTGTATCCTCTGCCTCTTTGATTCCTGGAATTCCTAAAGCAATTTTCAGTTGTATGATTAGTTAATCCACAAATAGAACATGAGTTGGAGTCTTGGGATCTCCCCCTGCCTTGTCTACCTCCTCTTCCTCTACCTCTGCCATGTCTTCCTCTACCTGCATAGTTAGCTTGATATGTACCTGCTTCATCATCCACTTTCTTTGCCTTTCCTTTGTTATCTTTAGACTTGCTTTTATCCGTGTATAAAGCTGAAGATTGATTAACTTTAGAGCTTTCTCCATTTTTGATAAGCTTTGCCTCTTGAGTAAGTAATTGTCCAATGAGTGTGTTGAAATCAGGTACATGCATGTCCATGTACAAATCCATAGCTGTGGTGAATGCTTCCCACTTATCATGTGCCTTCAAGCCATTGATGACCTGCCTTACAATTTGCTCTTCATCTATTACCTCTCCAATGCTTCCCAATTGATCCGCTATGTCCTTGAGCTTTGTGACAAAATCAATCACATTTTGTTTGGGAGCCTTCTTGAGAGTTGTGAACTCCAGCCATAGTTGATGCTTCCTGGCTTTGGTACTTGAAGAAAAGAAAGCTTCAAGTGCATCCCACACTTCCTGAGATGTCTTACAACTTCTAATGTGAGGCAACAAAAAATCTGAGATAGAGTTGAGGAGATAAGACCTTGCAAGTGCATCCTTGGAGCACCATGTGCTCAATCTTTCTTGCTCTTCTTGTGTTGGTTGACTTTTGTTCCTGAAACTTGGCATAACTTCATCTCCAGCCACATAACCATATAAACTTCTACCTTGGAGATAAGCTTCCATCCTTAATGACCAAGCTGAGTAATTACCTCTATCCAATTTTTCAATTGATGAAGGAAATCCATCTGCCATGTTGTCCAACCAAGCTCTGATACCACTGTGAAGAGATGGATAGGTATGTGTTGAAGATGAAGAGGTGTTGCAAAATCTTTGCTCTACACCAGCCAAATGAACTCCAGGAGTAGATGGTGGGCCCTTTTAGCTTGCCAATGGATGTATTAGACACCCTATGTACCTTGGAAGATCACTCTCAAAAAGATAGATCAAAACAGATAAGTTGGAGTTAGCTCAGAGGTGAAAACTTGCTATTCTTGGTTGATACACCTGTCCAGTGTTTTACATAATTCTCTGAGCACAGCAGCAATTAGATTAATTCCTCTTGGGGCAGGCTAGGTAGCATAAAGAGCTAACTTTAGAGAGTAATCTCATCAAAAATAACAAACCACACACTGAGAATGACTTTTAACAAGTGATGACATCATCCCAATTTTCACGGGCTACTACAGAAATAGACCAGTGAGCAGAAAAATCACCATAACTCAAAATATAGAAATCCAATGATTATGAAACTTTGTATGCTTATACTAGACAGTAAGCTGAATCCAAAAAGCTTCAAATCACTGAATTTGGATGTGTAAACACTGAGAAATGACTCTGACAAGATGACTGAAAAAGTCGGGTACCTGACAGAGAAGTGAAGATGAACATACCCTGTTGACTTCAAATGAACATAACTGAAGATTCCAACATCCAAATGACATGACAATTTTTGAGCATATAGTAGACTTATAGAGCTAACTTTACCAAGTTAAATCACTGAAAATGATGAACCAAGTGCAGAGAAACAATCTCTGCAAGCTGACTGAGAAAAACTGAAGTAATGGCAGTGAGTAGTACACATCACAAGAACATGGAAAGATGACCTCAAATAATCATAAAAATGAAACTATATTGCTTGTACAATACAATGACTTACTGATACATATGTGTGCTTTGTAATCACACCTTGAAATGGCATAAAGCTCAGCTCTTGGAGGTCTTCACATAGGTCTCTCTAACCACGACTAAAACTGCCATCTATTTATAGTTGAGTTTGGGAGGCTAACTTCCCTCAATCACTCTCCAATCAATCAATGATTGATTTGATTCTCTACCTACCACAAATCACGAATTCGTGGCTCCTCTTTCCATTCTTGATCATGTGGGCTCAACCACTTAAGATTCTCTTACTTTTACATTAAGTAAACTCTTCAAAAGTTACAAGAGGTAGTTCACAAGTGAACTTTACATAGTCTTCATTTTGAAGATTCTTTAATGACTTTGTGAGACTCAAGCCAATACTTAGGCTTGTCATAGACTTGCTCCAACACGGTATGAAGACCACGAGCAAGTGAAGGCACAAGTGCGTGAGTGAAAGCACACAAACATGCACACACATACACACACACGCGCGCAAGGTAAGGTCAAAGAGAGGAACAATGGAAGGGCTTTGATTACAAAAGAAATCTATTACAAAACTGAAATCTACAAGAAGCTAACCCCAAAAATGAACTCTCTAGCTCTTTTTATAGTTTTTGGACTAGTTTTGGCCTTGTCCAGACCTAGTGTCCGGCCTCGTTAAAAATTAGGTTCTAGGGCTTATTTGAAGACTCAAACAGAGTCTAAAAATTATGAAAATTGGTAGGATGATATTTCTAATGCTCCTCAAGCTCGAGGACTCCTCGGCTTGCACAAAATGGAGCTACAAAAATAGAAAATGGTATTTACAAAGGTTTTAGTGATGGAAATCACTATTTTTGTAGGGGATTCTTCTGAAAAGTTGACATGCACTTCATGGAGCTCCCTACTTGCTCCTTCTTCTTGTGTGTGTCCACCTTTCTGATGTGCTTCCATGCTTGTGCTTGACCTTGAGTTCCAACAGATGTGTGTTAGCACAAAATGCAAACGAAGGCAATATAGATCTCCCTATAGCTTATGTGAGCAAAGAGTTGATTGCAGTAGAAAGAAATTACACCACTACAAAATGCAAAGGATTAGGAATGATTTATGTGGTAAAGAAATTTAGGCATTACTTGTTGGCGAATAAGTTCAAGTTCTTCACAGATCATCAGACATTGTTGTACTTAGTCAATAAGCCTTGTAACACCAGACGACTGATACGATGGTTTCTATTACTGATGGAGTATGAATTCAAAGTAGTGGTGAAGAAGGGGAAG
This sequence comes from Ceratopteris richardii, assembly GCA_020310875.1. Classification (NCBI taxonomy): domain Eukaryota; kingdom Viridiplantae; phylum Streptophyta; class Polypodiopsida; order Polypodiales; family Pteridaceae; genus Ceratopteris; species Ceratopteris richardii. The sequence continues at coordinate 208,331,390 of CM035409.1, read as the reverse complement.
ATCCACCTTAGAGTTGACCATCTCTCAAGGTTAACTACGGGAGAAGCTCTTCAAGGAATAGTGGATGGACTGCCAGATGCATACCTGTTTAATCTCTAAATAGTACCAGAATGGGCTAAGCCTATCATCCCTATTCTCACATTTGGACCCAAGAATCCTATGACTAGGATGACAGAAGGAGAGATTACCAAGTCATAGAGATACTAGATAATAGCAAGAAGCATATATAAACAGGATAATCAGAAAATTCTTGCTTGTTGTGTAGAGGAATCAGAATATGAAAATTGGTTGCAACTAGCACATGTAGCGAGTAGTTGTTCTGATTGACTAGGGGTACGATAGGAACACTCAAGTTTGAAGAGCTCTTAATTTCTCAAGTGCAAGGGTAGGCTAAATTGTAGTCAAGGGATAACTTAAAGGAAAAGAACTTAAACTAAGCGGACGCAGAACATCAAGTACGACCCACGAAAGTGCTCCTGATGACGCTTAACTAAAAACAAGAAAACACATCCAAAGGAACTTAAAAGGAACAAGTGACTGGTACCAAAGAATCAGCAACGTACAAAGGGCATATGAACCTTAGGTCAGGTAGATACCTAGGGAGAGACAGACAAAGTCTTAGATCTTCAGAGGCTAGTGTCAATCATACTACGAGGTCTCGGGCCCAGCAGTTGAGCCATCATTCGTATTACCCTAGTTCTGAGACTAGCGAGTCTGAGATGTCCCACGGTATGGAGAGACCTACAGGAAGTTCTGGGGTGCCATATTTACATAGGGTGGAAGGCCCTTACAAGATGCAACTCGAGTACCTTAGGACCAACCGATTAGGTGCTAGCATCTATGAGGACGGCCTAGGAAGAGCGGTGGTCCAGATTAAAAACCCTGACCAATCCATTGGACTAGAGCGCCCAGCTGTCAAGTTTGAAAATGGAGCATACTTGGACAAGGAAGGGACAATATATGTGGTCACCAGTCATCCCGATAGGACAGATGAATTTGGGAATGTGGTCCCGGAAACGGACTTAGGTGACCTAGAGCAAGGAAACATGGGCGAAGAACCTAGAACCCCCCGAGGCAAATCTGTTGTCACGAGGATTATCACACCAGAGTGGATTCCCCAAGATAATAAGAGCATAGATCTCCTCTTGAACCGAGAGACGGATGAAGCCTTTTGGAGATATAGACCTAGTCAACCGAGTGAGGTAGGAACAATCATGATATATGAGTTCAAAGATCCTGATATTCCAGGAAGAGTGACATACTTAGATCACTCTTCAGAGAGGATCTTTGGGGTTACAGAAAATGATAGGCATGCTTACACTTGGAAAGGAGAATTTATCTTCCCCCAACCAAGATCGAATGTGTCCTTTGGTCGCCAAGGAGCTGGAACATCTCAAGCTCAGGGGACTCAAAGAGAAAGGAGTCGAGAGAGACCTGAGGTAAGCTTTGCCAACTCTTGGGGAAGAGAAAGAATGAGAATGGACACGAATAGAGGGGAACCTGAGGGACGTAGAGCCCCAGGGAACCGAAGAAATGCCGATGATTTCCCTTTGCCAAGACCAAGAGAGCACACGAGGACCTTGAGACCGACCCAGCTAGTTAAGTCCATGAAAAACTACTTCGATGGCACTGGAGACCCCTACGATCATGTAGCCGAGTTTAAGCAAGTCTTGAGAGCTGAACAAGTTGAAGACCTGTTCACACAGTACAATGCCTTTGGTTTAACCCTTAGGAACACCGCCCTGACATGGTTTCTGCCACTAAACGAGAGGCAGTTTAGAAGCATACATCAACTTTTAGAGGCATTCATTATCGAATTCTCTAAAAGTGGCATAAGGCATAATACTTCCTCATTGATATACAGCTTCAAGCAGACCCCGCAAGAGACTGTGAGACTTGCAGGAAGAAGATTTAGGCAATATCTTGAGCGATGTCCTGGTCTTGAGTTACCCACAGCCGCTAAGCAAGTGGCTTTATTCTTGGATGGATTGCTAAGTACCAAATTGAGATCATATGTGTACTTGAAGGACCCCCGAACTATAGAAGAATGTGTACGCATGTGCATCGATATTGAGGATAACCTAGGGGAGGAGTTAGAGCTATCCAAAATCTACAAAGATTCAGATAGTACCTCTAGCCTCTCTTCCTCACAATCCACATCAATTGAGGAACTTGCGGAAAAAGTAGCTCAAAAACTAGGCGTCTCTAGTAAACAAATTCCTAGATTTGCCCCAGTAAAGAGGTGCTATACTTGCGGTGGTGACCATATGGCAAATGCATGTCCCATCACGGCTCAACCCCAAGTGAACCCTAGCAGCCAATATTGCACCATAGAGCGAAGGTACGCAAATCACTCAGCACAGGACTGCCCATACAATAAGCAAGCGGTTAGGCAAACCTACCCTCAGCTATACCCTCAACAAGGCAGATACCAGAGTCAATATTCACCACAACAGTATATTAGGCCTCAGCAAAATTACCAATCGCAATATCAGGCCCAACTGAGACCCCAGCCAGTGCTAGCACAGCAACCACCTGCTCCTACTAATGTGATTCCGATCAAGTATGCTGCTCCAGAAGAAAACCTGAATAGAGCGATAGTCCCAGTAACACCATTAATCTCAGAAAGTGATCCCAGTGACCATAGCTTTGATTCTACACATGTTGATAGTCCCCAGGCTTACTACATGCAGTCTCCTGAACATGGTGAGTCTTACTACAGTGAGGAACCGAGTGAACCTATTTGGGAGCCTGAATATGCTAATGTCATGTACACAAACCCCAACTCTAGACCTCAACCTAGGCAGATACGACCCCCTTTTCCTAGAGGACCTTGCTTCAGATGCCAGGGTGATCACCTCATACGTGATTGCCCCATGCCTGCACCTACACAACCCCAATCAGTGACGATCCAAGGCTTTTGCGAGGAGTGCGGAAAGGAACATCTCTTACGAGATTGTCCCAAGAATCCCAGCAATATGCCAAAAATCACTCCGATTAATGTTATTGGGTTAGTGGTCAATTCCACAGGAAGTATCACTTCCACTGCACCAGTGCAGGTAATCACTAGAGCTCAAGCATTGCAGCAAAACCAAGGGGTAAGCCAGGAAAAGAGCCCAGACGCTAGCGATACTGAGAGCCAAAATAAGAAGAGAACAAGAGCTTGGAGAGATAGTCGTGAACGTATGAAAAGGCAATGGGCAAAGAAGATGAGTGAACTTGAGGAAAGTCTACGAGAAACCAAGGCCAAAATCATAGAGATCACATCTCAACCGCACTCTCATACATTCCCACCGCTACCATCCCCATCACCCTCCATCCCTCCACCCTCTAATACACCCCACGTAACCCACCCACCACCCCGAGCAGGATCAGTATTAGCTGATCCCACTCCTGAAGACATAGACATGATGCTTAAAGCATATCAGGCTAGAATCCAAGAAGGGCCAAATGTAACGGATCATGACAAGTGCTACCCTAGAGCTGACCTAGAGATAGAAAGAACCAAGCTTTGTGCAAAAATGGTCGCATTGGCTCAGACTATGTTTGAAGCCAGTTACCTTTTCAATTACTCGGGCTCAGCCAAGACGCAATTACACTTGGATGGACTTCTAGAGAAGTTAGAGGGCATAATTGCAAGATCTGCCAAGGAAGAAAAAAATCAAGAAAGAGATAAAGCAAGCAAAAACATGACCCATCCCCCACCGAAAGCTTATGTGCCCAATTCCACTGAACCAGACAACCCCCCCTCGCTAGAAAGAATAGAGAATCTAATTGCACAATCACAAAAGGAACCCGCCCCTCAACACCATGGCAAGGCTAGTGAAAGAACAAGTCTTCCTACCCAGAAAGCCTATGTGCCTGAAGCTTATGTGCCTAACTCCACTGAACCAGACACCTCTTCTTCTATGAATCAAGAAGAGAAATGGGCTAAAGAGAGTGAAGTTCCTCCTCCCATTGAACTTGTGGATGACACACACGATCAATTCTCACAAGACCTTCCTTCCATTTATGGAGAGCAGGAGAGTGCCCAATCTCAAGAAAGATTAGACTTCGAGTCTAATTCTTTACAAGAACTACCCCATTTCACAGGCCCATGGGAAGCAAAGTCCACCTGTATGAGAGCACCTACAGTCATGGTAAGAAACGAAGATTCAGTCATACCTAGGAACACAAAGGTAGTGAAGAACACCAAAGTGCAGTGCAATCTCACTTTGGAAGAGCTGCTTAAGGTTAGACCAGAAGTGTGGAAACATGTAGCCGATCAAGTGCCCGAGATAGCAAAACCTCGTTTCCAGGTAGGATCCCAGAGAACAGTGCCAGAAATACCCTTAGACAAGATAGGAGACATGAGTGAGGGCGAAGAGGGAAACACATATCTCCCCATCACTCATCAGGGATACACAACCAAGGCCATCTTGTACTCAGGTGCAGGAGTTGCAATTGTTACCACTTCCTTATGGAAACGATGGGGCAAGCCAGCTCTCAGGCCAACGAGAATGAAATTGCAGATGGCTGACGGGCACATAGAAAGACCCTTAGGACTACTCGACCCACAGGGATCACAGAAAGAGTCCATGCCAATTCTCATTGGTTCAATGGCATGCCAGGTCCATTAGGAGAGGCCAAGTATATATGGGAGTCTAAGTGCGAGTATGACCGATCATGGGTTCGATTCCAATTTTTCTCCAAGGATTTTGAGACTCTACAGAACACCGAGGATCTCCAGACCATATGGCAACGTGCAGGGCTAGCAGAATACTTTGAAGCACCACTACCTAAACCGGATCTCCTCCGATGCTATTATTTGGTCTCCACATTACAAGCTAATGAAGAAAAGGACAAACCAGGATCATTTGTTCTTCCTTCCTTGCTGGGCAACAACGAGTTAAAGAGGTTTGAACTTACTATGGAGTTGGTGAGCGTTGCTTTGAATATGCACGGCACACATGTACCTTCTGAGAAGGATGCTCTCGTTCCTACTAACATGAAGGATAGGAAACTATTGAAGCTTAAAGACATGGCAGCACTCACACCAAACGTGTCCATCCCTCTCCGTATGTGCATGCAACATTTTGCTTTCCCCGGCCAAGACCGCTTCACACAACCACACAAAAGAATCTGGTTCGCTCTCTACTTAGCAGAGGCAGGTGCGTTACCAATTAAGCTGCCGGTATGGATTATAGATCAATTGTATGAAGAAAATAAAAGGTCTTCTAGGAAATTAGTGGTGAACGGTTGCTGTGCAATCACACGCATTATTTATCGGTGCCTAGCATACGATGTTCCCATTGAACGTGCCTTAACTTGGGCACAATTACAAATGTTTAAGAAGCTCAAGACGTCCACACATCAATCCAAGCGCATGAGGGGTGCGATCCCTTGTGTCCAGACAAGGGAAGTTCTGACTACTCCAGAAGTATCGCCACGAGGGGAGACCACTGCACCTCCCTTTACCATTAGGATACCCAGGTCTGGATCTGAAACTATGACACAAGCTACCCCTTCAGCTCCTCCTGCTCCATCTGAATTTGAATTTGCTACAACTGGAGATGCTGAAGGAATGGATCCCTAGGACTTCAAAGCATTCTTACAAAGTACACAACTCTCTGATTTAGAGTTTTATTCAGATGCAGAAGAACAAGGCACATCTTCACAAAGAAGAAGAAAATCTACAGACGGCCGCCATGTACATTGGAGTGACGCTCAGCAAGGTCAACAACAAGGACACCTAGAAGAAGAAGGAGCATATGAAGAGGAGACCACTGAAGCCCCAGCCTATACAGCAGAACTCCGAAGGCTGTATCAAATTATGGAACGAGTGCGATCGCAACAACTGCTCACCGAACAGAGCAGTAGAGTACTCATGACCCAGCTGTTGGAAGAAGCAGGAGTTGACTCAGAATATAGTGAAGGTCTCTTATTGATGGCAGAAGCATATGGGGTAGTAGAAGCAGTGCGGACCGCCATTAGGAGGTCTCCAGTTCAATATGATCCACGAAGATTCCAGACACGACCACGCTCAGGTAAGAATATCCAGATCCCCATTACAACGGCAGAAGGGCCAATTATTACATCCGAACCCATCAGGACAACCTCCCAAGCAACAGAAACTGCTAGCCAAGAGCACCCAGTCACCCATGAGGAATCCACCGAGCCACTACCACCCACACCCCCACCATCGCCTCCTAGAGTAGAAACCGTGGAAATCACCTCGACCACTCAACCCACCGAACCAACCTTCATCTTCCGTACTCCCATCTCTAGTTCAACCCTATTCTCCACCTCTAATAACCCAATCTATGAAGCAACCTCCATCACTACACAATCCACCGAATCGCTCATAGAGCCTGCCCTAGGACAACCATCCCCCATGCCCTCAGCCATAGGTCATCCTGACCCTAGATCCATATTCATGGGTTTCCCTGCTACCACGCAACCCTTCATGCCCTCCTCAACTCTACAACCTCAACCCCCGACCTCCATCTCTCCACTTCTCCAATCCCTCCATAACTTCCTTGCTAGAACTTTTCAACCCAGGTCTCAACCATTCCCTTTATTTTCAGCTCCCCACCCCACTTCTCATCTATTCACCACTTTCACACACACACCACCTACCATTCCAATGTATATGGTAGACCCCACACTCGCACCCACTCCTGAAAGTATGGACATTTCACCACCCACGGCACCTCCCCCTCCCCCCACGCTTCCACCTCCTCCCATTCCCCCTCCACCAATTTCACCCACACACACGTCTTCAATAGACACATCATTCACTCTTCCCCTTCCCCAATTCCCTTCCCATGCATCTTCCATTGTAAACACCACCCCCTCATCTATAGGAAATGCATTGGACACCATGCTAGCTTGTATATCAAACTTAAGGACACATTACAATCAGCTCCAGCAACAGAATGAACGCCTGCAAGAGCACTCGGAGACACTACAACACCGCCTTGCTGCACTAGAGGAGGAAAATGCTCGCCTCCACACACAATTCCAAACTCTCCAAGAGGCTCATAGCATATTGGAGGTACAGTTATAGAACATAGATCAGGAAGCAATACAAGTGGTAGAAGGTCATCTACGGACACAACTGGAACGCAATTCAAAGCTTCAGCAAAATATGGCCCTACTCAAGCGACATCTTGCTGCCGCTCATGAAGAGAATCGACGCCTGCACTTACAAAATCAGGAAAACCTAGAAGCAGCTATCGAAAGCACACCTGGGGCACCCATCAGCCCATCAAAGTTTCAAGCAGTGACCCCCGACAATATCAAGATCATATTGGAAGACTATGCCATGCTGCTTGAAGCACATGACTTGCTATCAGAGGAACTGGGTCAACTGAAGCAGAACACCAAAAAGAAACAACAGCAGCCTCTCAAACCACCTCCTCCGCGGCTTCACTTCTCACAGACTCAGAGGCCTTAAAAGATCTCCAGAAACAGGTCACCGAATTGCAAGCACGTCTACTACAATATGAGAGACCACCTTCCCCTCCAGAGGCTCCCACCGACGAAGAAGTAGTACAAATTCCTGTGGAACAGACATTTGAAGAAGAATACGACCCACAACCCTTCCCAGGAGGCCAACAAACGGAAGAAGCTCAGGACACATTTGAAGCACCACGGCCTCCATGGCTACGTCAAGTGGAGGAAATCGGGAGTTCTCACGAAGAGCGCACAGTAGTGCAAAATCAGGCCATGAGGGTCATAGAGGAAACTGTGCTACAATCTGCTTACTTCAAGAACCTGTCATCGAGACGCCTTATCCTCTCATCTGAACTCCAATACAGGCCTTATTATATTATCCTGGCTGATTATAATGCAGAAATACAGAGAGTCACGGGTAAGATTCCTACCTTTGCTACCCAATTTCAACCCGAAGACCTTCCTCCAGAGGTGCAAAAAGGCAAAATTCGTCAACCCACTTGGCGGCAGAAACTTCTAGAGACATATCCAGAAATGCTACGCACATGGAACAACGCGCCTTTACATCTCCTATACAATCCATGCTACGGTCCAGTTCCACGTCGCAGGTCTTGGAAGGCATTCAATATCAAAGTGCAGAACAACGCGCAATGCAAGGAATGGCTAAACTACCCGTACATTGCGCCACCACAGGGACCACCGTCGGTAGCATACATGATGGGAACAATTCGACATTGGATGCCACGATTGAAGCCCATGCCAGATGTGGCAGCTCAAATGATGCTTAAGACTTTAGATATGATGCAGGTAGTCCTGAAAACCTTTAGAAATGCAGCCGCACCACAGGTACGTCTACCGGGGTTTACCAATGGAAATTATGATTTGGTGTATGACATGAGCACCACCCCCAGTATTCGTGTGGCTTACACTTGGCATGCACGCATCAAATACCTCCCTGCATGTTACAAACAGACATTTGAAGAAATGTTTAGATCAGGTTTCTGGGAGTATCACTCAGAGATCTTCGCACCGAAGCCAACACACCTGCTCCATCTCTTTGCTTGTGAACAAGCAATGTACTCTGAGTACTACACCACACCGCAACCAGAAGTCCCTGGCGCAATAAATTGGGATGCATTGGAAGCTGATCTAGCAAGAGGCTTAAGGATAGGAGAACATGAACTTGCCACCAATGTCATCCAATACTATATCGACCACCCGATAGAACAGAGGTCTGTCAGGGGCGACAGACGCTAGGAAGGGGGGCGTGTTGGCATACAAGTCAGATGAAGAGCATACTAGCGCAACGGAGGAGTCATGCACAATACGGCAACAAGGCCCAATCATTTTTTCCATGGACCATTTACAACTCAAGTGATTTTAATCACTACACAAACATTGTAAATTCCATTTTTGGTAGAATATACTCCATTTTGTGCAAGCCGAGGAGTCCTCGAGCTTGAGGAGTATTAGAACTAGCTATATATCAATTTTCATAATTTTTAGACTCTGTTTGAGCCCTCAAATAGGCTCTAGAACCTAATTTTTAACTAGGCCGGACACTAGGTCTGGACAAGACCAAAGCTAGTTAGAAAACTATAAAAAGAGCTAGAGAGCTCATTTTTGAGGTTAGATTGTTTGTGAATTGAGCTTATGTAAGAGACTTTTTGACTAATGCAAAGAACTCCATTGTTCCTCTCCTTGTTCTTGCCTTGTGTGCGCGTGTGTGTGTATGTGTGTGTATGCTTGTGTGCTTCTCACTCACACACTTGTGCCTTCCCTTGCTCATAGTCTTCATACTAGTCCTCACGTCTCCACGGATTGACAATTATGAGGTGAATCTTCTCACGTTGGTACTCACCATTGTGCTAGAGTGACACCAAATGAAAAATTGCCCTAATTATTTGTGGGCTGAAGCTGTAAACACAACCACATATTTGGTCAATAGGTTACCATGTAAAGCCTTGCAGGGTACGACACCATATGAAGCTTGGTGGGGTAAGAGACCTACCTTGGATCATTGTAAAATATTTGGATGCTTGGCATATGCATATGTGCCATTACAATTGAGCCATAAATTGGAACCTAGAGCAGAGAAGTATGTATTCATTGGTTATGATGATAAGCAGATGGGTTATAGTGTTGATGTATGAAACACCACAAGAAATGAATTAATGTGACACTAGAACACCTCTATGGTCACCATTAACTCATTGCCACTCCAAACTTTGAGAAATGATAGCCTAAAGTGAGAACTTTGCTTCTGTAGAAATTCCTAGTCACCGAAATGACATACCTTCAGTATTTTGATACTTTCTCCTAGCTCAAGTATTATTTCTCCATGAAACTTTATAGGCTGAAACTAGAAGAGTAGAGATTTCCAACAAGCTATCATATGCATCAAACGGATCTCTAGAACTCAAGTTATGGCCCTCACAAGATGACCCTATATGACCTTCCAAAACTGGAAATTTTTGCCTGTTTTAGTATTTCTGGGTGTCTAAAAATAAAAATTCGATGCCTAGCATCGAATTTCAGTCAAGGTCGATGCCAGGCATCGACTTTGAGCTTTTTTAGGCCCTTTTTCTACACCAGAAATACTCTCTTTTACACACACATGAAGAAGACCACTTGTATGCTAGAAGTCGATGCTGGGCATCCAGTTTATGCTGAAACTCGATGCCAGGCATCGAGTTGCTCCACAAACTTCATGTTTTTAAAAGATTCAACAACAGTTAACACACAGAGAATGGAAATAATGACTTATCAGCCAAGATTCGATGCCAGGCATCGAATTGCTTAGAAAACTTGAACTTTTGAATTCATCACACAGTAGGCAAGCATGGAGATGATGGAGAGAGACTCATACACAGAACTTTACTCAGTTCTTTCTCATAGCTATGAGAACTCAGAAGTTTTACAGATGCTTTCTCACTCAGAGAAGCCCGAATATACTCAGTCGTATAAAACGAACTCCTTCTTCTACTTCTTCTCTCTCTCTCTCTCTCTCCGCATCAGTTGATACAAACTAACTTATATAGATTTTCGTATTCTCGTGATTTTAAAAAACTTCTAGAACTAAAGTGAACTAACTTTACAAATATGATACACTTGTGAATTTGTCCCTTCACATAGGCATGGGGTTTTCTTCCTAAGATTTGACGTTCAAATATATGTCCAATTAGTGAGTGTTTCTCCAACAGCTCCCCCTCAATCACTAATTGACATTCCCTGTTTCTTCATATCATCTTCTTTTCTTTTACTCCTGCCATGCTTTTGAATCTGCTGGTCTTCACACCATCCAAGCTCTTTGTCATTATGTCTGCTATCTGATCTTTAGTAGAAATGTACTCCACTTCAATCTCCTTCTCCATTACCTTTTCTCTGAGAAAATGATAATGTATCTCTATGTGCTTTGTCCTTGCATGAAATACTGGATTTGCTGCAAGATAAAGTGAACTCATATTATCTCCATGTATTGTAGGTGTACCTTGATCAATGCCTAAGCTCTTGAACAATGTCTGCATCCATATGACTTCCTTAGCTGCTTCCACAAGTCCTTTGTACTCTGCTTCAGTTGATGATAATGCTACTGTATGTTGTTTCTTTGAACACCAACTTACAAGCTTATCACCAATGTATATCATGTAACCATGAGTTGATCTTCTGTCATCCTGGTTACCTGCCCAATCTGAATCACTATAGGCTCTCAACTTCAAATCTGATGTAAAAGGATAATATAATCCTTCCTTTATAGTTCCTTTGATATATCTGAGAACTCTTTGACCTGCAATCCAATGTGGGTCCTTTGGACAATGCATGAATTGTGACAAAACTCCCAGTGCATAACTAAGATCAGGTCTTGTTAGTGTAGCATAAATCAAACTACCCACAAGAGATTGATACTTCCTCATATCTTTGTAGTCTGCACCATCATATTTACTGAGCTTGTGATTAACTTCAAGTGGAGTTGAAGCTTATCTGCAATTTTCCATATCAAACTTCTTCAATAGATTTAGAAGATACCTTTCTTGTGACACATATATGCCATGATCTGTATAAGTAACTTCCATTCCAAGAAAGTATGACAACATTCCTAAGTCACTGATCTTGAACTCTTTCTCAAGTAATCTCTTTACCTCCTTGATTCCTTCGTCTGAAGTACCTGTGATTATAATGTCATCTACATAAATACAAATGTAGATTGTACCTTCCTCTGTTCTTTTGATAAGTAGACTTGAATCTGCTTTTGAACTTTGATATCCAAGATCATTGAGATACTTCACCAGTCTATAGTTCCAAGCTCTTGGAGCTTGCTTCAATCCATACAATGCTCTTCTCAACCTGCAAACAAAATTTGGATACCTGGAATCTATAAACCCTTGAGGTTGTTCCATGTATACCTCATCTGATATGTATCCATTCAAGAAGGCATTCTTTATATCCAATTGACTTAGAGTCCATCCTTTTGAAGCTGCAATAGCAATGATTGTCCTTATAGTTGACATCTTAGCTACGGGACTGAATGTCTCATCATAATCTATGCCATAGGTCTGGGCATAGCCTTTCACCACCAATCTAGCTTTGTATCTGGCTATACTTCCATCTGCAAGCTTCTTCACTTTATAAACCCATTTATTTCCAATTACTTTCTTACCATTTGGTTTAGGAACAAGTTCCCATGTCTTGTTCTCCTCCAGTGCATTGAATTCTTCCTTCATTGCTTCTTCCCATTGCTTCTTACCTTTAGCTTCATCATAGTTCTGAGGTTCTTCATCATCTTTGACCATATATGCATAGTTCTTCTGAGTTATGTAAGAAGTATCATAAGAATACCTTTCTGGTTGTCTTCTAGTCCTGCTTGACCTTCTTGGTTCACATTCTTCATATGTGTCTGGATACACCTCTTCATCAAATATAGGAGCTTCTTCATTTCTTCTTGTTAATCCACTTGTGGATGTACTTGCTTGCATATAGTCTTCATCTCTATTTACCTGCACAATTGATTTTCCTTTCTCACATCTTCTTACCTCTTCTTCAAATTCTTCAGCTGTATGACTTTGATCTGCATACCAACTTTTCTGTTCATCAAATGTAACATCTCTAGAACCAATAAATTGTTTTGTTAGAGGATTCCACAACCTGCAACCCATCTGCTTTTCATCATAACCAATGAACACATATTTTTCTGCCTTTGGTTCAAGTTTATGCCTAAGTTGTGATGGCACATAAGCATATGCAATTGATCCAAACACTCTACAATGATCTAGTGTTGGTTTCTTACCCCACCAAGCTTCATATGGAGTCATTCCATTCAAAGCTGCACATGGTAATCTATTCACAAGGTATGTAGCTGTATTTACAGCCTCAGCCCAAAGATAATTTGGACAGTTCTTCTCCTTTAGCATAGCTCTAGCAAACTCAACCAAAATCCTGTTCCTTCTTTCTGCTACACCATTTTGTTGTGGTGTATACCTGCAAGTTATTTCTCTCTTAATACCTGCATTCCAAAGATAATCATTGAACTCTTGGGAGAAATATTCTCCCCCTCCATCAGACCTCAGTCTCTTAAGCTTTTGACGTGTGACTCTTTCTGCATATGCATGAAAATGCTTGAAAGCTCCAAACACTTATGATCTTTCCTTCAAAACATATAATGTTATCCATCTTGTAGCATCATCAATGAAAAGAACATAGTACCTTGAGCCACTGATAGATCCTTCTTTTGTTGGTCCCCATACATCTGTATGAATAAGCTCTAGTAATCCATCATGTTTGAATCCTTTCTTCTGAAATGGTAACATGTGTGCTTTACCCATTTGACATGCTTCACATTTATAAACCATATGTTGACTTTGCACATTTGGTAATCCTAGTACAGACTAATTAGCAACCATAGCTTTAATTCCTCTTTCATTAAAGTGACCTAATCTCTTATGCCAGAGATCAAGTTCTGTAATCACTCCTTCACCATGTGTGAGCAAAGCTTGACCAATGTTCCCTTGCACTCTTAAAGTAAAGAGTCTACCTTCTTTCTTACCAGAGACAATCTGATTATACCCATTCTCTGGATCTTCGACAAATACTCCTTCATTTGTAAACCTGACTTGAAAACCTTTTTCAACTATCTGTCCCACACTAATCAAGTTTTTAGGTATTGTGGGAACATACAAAACATTGGTTAGCAAATCTGCTCCACTCTTGCATTTCACCTTTCCAATTGAATGTACACTATGTCTTGTATTATCACCTGTTTGAACTGTATGACTAGAAATGCCTTTTTCCAATTCTGACATTAATTCTATGTTTGTTGACAAATGATTAGAACATCCAGAGTCAATGTAAAATACCTTTAGATCTTCTTTATCTGATGTGTTGATTGAATTCATCATCAATGATGTATGACTTTCATTCTGTGTGTCATTTGCATAGTTGTAGTAGGTGGTGTTGTAGGATTGATTCTGTCCCCAACTTCTTCCTCCACCTCTACCATAGCCTCCTCTTTGATTTTGTCTACCTCTTTGAAAATTACTTTGATATCTTCCACCTCGACCTCTGCTATTGTTGTTTTGATTCTGGTTTGATCCTTGTTGATTGTGCCAACAATCATGAGCCAAATGATTACTCAATCCACAGATCCAGCAAGCCTTTTTGTTGTTATTTTGATTACCTCTTCCTCTTCCAAAACCTCTTGCTCTTCCTCTGCCAGTGCCTTTACCTCTTGCATAATAAGCTTGAGAACTAGACTCCTCTTCATCCTTTGCTTTACCTTTATCTCCTTTCTTCTTGTTCTTCATGTACATTGCAGAACTTTGTCCTTTATCTCCATCTCCCTTCAAGTCTTGCTCATATGTGAGCATCAAACCAAGCAACTGGTTCAAATCTGGAACATAATGATTTAATGAAAGTTCTGTTGATAAGACAAAAGGTTTCCACCTTTCATCCCCTCTCAAACCTGCAAGTAGCTGAGCAATCAATCTGTGATCTTCAACATCTTCATCTATGGATCCAAGACTATCTGCAAGATCCTTCATCTTAGTGACATAATCATTAATGGTTTGACTTGGCTTCTTCTTGAATGTTGTAAAGTCTGACCATAGACTTGCTTTCCGTGCTTTAGTAGTGCTTTGGAAATGATACTCCAATGCATTCCATATATCTTAAGATGATTCCAATCCTCTGATGTGTGGTAGTAAATGATCAGAGATTGAATTGTAGATGTAGGCTTTTGCACTTGCATCCTTCTTCTGCCAATGCTTTAAAGCATCTAGTTCTTCTTTCTTTGGTCGGCTTTCATCTTCGAATACTGGCTTCTCTTCTTCACCTGTAACATATATCATGAGATCCTTACTCATAAGCAAGGCTTCCATTCTCATTACCCATGCGGGGTAATTATCTCTGTCCAGTTTGTCAATGGAAATTGTGAGCTTAAAGGATAAAGGATAATACCTTTTGAAGTTCTTTGTGTATGAGGATACTTTTGAAGTAACCTTTTGATGCCTTGTGTCTTCAAATGCTTCACCTTTCAAAATTTAATGGAAAACTTTACAAAACTTCTCATACCTTTGTCATCTTCTGCTCTCGAGAATCTTTCTACTCTGATACCACTTGTTGATGTATGAAACACCACAAGAAATGAATTAATGTGACACTAGAACACCTCTATGGTCACCATTAACTCATTGCCACTCCAAACTTTGAGAAATGATAGCCTAAAGTGTCAGGGGAGCACTAGATTGTGCTCTCTGACTACACAAGACAAGATTTCGGAAACACAGTTCTGATTACAAGAATACCCACGAAGGGAAAATGCTACAAGAATATACGATCGATACAAGATGTCCCACAACCCGGGACCAATAGGTATGGAAAACTCGACTAGAGATGATACAGGAGATCCCACAACCCGGGATCGTAGGTAGGAAACAAGATATCTCGATTACAAGAAATCCCCTCAGGGATATGAACTGGATACAAGAAATAACTAGAAAGGATCTCGTACTACGAGATTACAATAGGACAAGAAAGGATGTCCACAATACAAGACTAGACAAGACTAGAGCTAGAAACAAGACTAGAACTTGAACTGGAACTTGAATGTACTTACTTGGAGGTCACGACTCCTTGAGCTCCCAAGACTGGCATTGGCAAGACTGATTATGAATGTGGCCAACCCCTCCTTATATAGGTTTTCAAGGGCGGTTCCCAAGGCGGTTGCGAACTGATGATGTCATCATGATGTCATCGATTTGTAACAAGACCTCCCAATGTCAGAATTCAGCGAATAGACAGTCGATCTTGGGGTTTTGGCACATTCCGGACGCAATGGAAGCATTGGTTTCTCCTAATTCTGAACCAATCATGAGATACAGGGTTCACATGGAATCTTAGGTTCAGGATGGTTTCCTTCGTCCATGACATCACCTCCCCCTCAAGCGACGAGTTCCACGAGGAGCGGTCATGTTATCTGGTCTCGGCTTCGTTGGATTTTTCTTATGGAATTCTCGAACCTTGATTGGTGCTCTCTGAAGGTTTTCTGCAGGTTCCCAAGTACGATCACTGATGTCATACCCTTTCCAATGAATAAGGTATTCCAATCTTCCCCGGGATATTCTGGAATCTAGGACATGCTCGACTTCAAATTCTTCATGATCATCAATCTCGATAGGTGGTGAAGGACTAGGTCTCTCCCCCCTCAATGGTGAAATCTGATATGGTTCCAACATGGATACATGGAAAACTGGATGTATTCTCATGGTACTCGGTAACTGGAGTTTGAAGGTGACTGGATTAATCTTGGCCAAGATGGTAAATGGTCCAAACTTTTGATGATCTAACTTTGCACAAGGCCTTGAAGTTTGTAAATTGTTTCGGAGTAACCATACTTTATCCCCAATTTGATACGATGGATTCTGGACACGATGTTGATCTGCATAGTACTTATATTGTTGTTGAGCTTTATGGATCTCTTCCTTCAGTTCTTTGTGAATGTCCATCAGGTACTGGGCCTTGTCTCTGGCAGCTGGGTTCTTGACATGATTTGAGAGTTGTATATCCATCCTTGGATGTTGTCCATAGTTTGCAAAGAAGGGAGTTTGCTTAGTAGATGAATGAACACTATTGTTATAGGCAAACTCTGCAAAGGGTAACAACTCAAACCAATCATTTTGGTGATAGTTGCTAGTGCAACGGAGATATTGCTCCAGGACTTGATTCACTCGTTCTGTTTGTCCATCAGTCTGTGGATGATTTGCTGTAGATAGTTTAACTTGAACACCAAGGAGCTTGCAAAGACTGTTCCAAAAGCTGGATATGAACTGTGGACCTCGATCACTGACAATGTCATCAGGCAATCCATGAAGCCTAAATATGTACCTAAGAAAAAGTCTGGCAGTGGCTGCACCTGTGATTGCCTTGGTAGTTGGAATGAAGTGTGCCATCTTTGTAAATCTATCCACAATAACAAGAATGGCATCATACTTATCTGACTTTGGTAGATCTGTGATGAAATCCATCGACAATGAAGCCCATGGCCTTTCTGGAATAGGTAGAGGTTGCAAGAGGCCATGAGGTTTATGTCGGGGTACCTTAGATCTATTGCAAGTATCACAGGTTCGAATGTATTCTTTGACTTCCTTCCACATCTGAGGCCACCAAAAGTCCCTTGATATGAGTTCTATTGTTTTATTTACTCCAAAATGTCCTGCTGCAAGGTTGTCATGGCGTTGTTGAAGTACTTGGATCCTGGGCTTTCCTGGAGGGACATACAATAGGTTCTTATAGAGTAGTAAACCATCCTTTTCCTGAAATTCGTTTACTTCTTGGAATTTTCCTTCTTGAGCTTTCTGCTTAATGTTACAAAACAATTCATCCTGTGGTAGATTCTCACGGATCAACTGATTCAAGGCTGAGTCTTCATGATGGCTTGAAGAGATAGCTGCTAACTGGAGATGCTCGGGCTTGAGTAATACACTCTCTTGTTGATCAAAGGCCTCTTCACCCTTCTTTGGTGCAAGGTAAGATCTTCTGGATAGGGCATCTGACTGACATTGATGACGTCCTGGACGGTATGTGATGACAAAGTCGAATCTGGATAAAAAGTTACTCCATCGAGATTGCCTTCTATTGAGGATCCGGGTGGTCATAAAATACTCTAGGTTCTTGTGATCTGAATATACAATGACTTTATGAGCTGCTCCTTCTAGATGGTGACGCCAAGTATCAAACGCGTCTACTATGGCAAGGAGTTCTTTATCATGAATTTCATAATTAATTTCTGGAGGGGAAAACTTCCTTGAATGATATGCAACTGGATGTAGTTGTCCATCATCTCCATATTGGGAAAGAATGGCCCCTAGAGCAAAGTCCGATGCATCTGTCTCAAGGAAGAAGGGCTTACTAGAATCAGGATGAACTAGGATTGGAGCAGTAGTGAATGCTGATTTCAAGGTCTGAAAGGCCTTCTCTGCTTCTTCGGTCCATGAGAATTTGGAGTTCCCGGTAAGCTTGGTAAGAGGTGTCACTATCTTGGAGTAATCTCTGATGAATATCCTATAGAAATTGGCAAACCCCAAAAAACATTGTACATCTCGAACACATGAAGGTGGTTGCCAATCAAGGATTGTCTCAATCTTCTTAGGGTCCATAAAAATTCCTTTATCTGATACTATGTACCCTAAAAATTCCACTTCTGTCTTATGAAAAGAACACTTCTCCAATTTCGCATACAATCCTTTTTCTCTTAGTTTCTCTAGGACTATCTTTACATGATCTTCATGATCCTCTAGATTTTTTGAAAATATCAAGATATCATCAAGGTATATTACAACAAAATCATCTAAATATTCTCGAAAAATATCATTCATCATATGTTGGAAGACAGCTGGAGCATTTGTAAGACCGAAGGGCATAACTACATATTCAAAATGCCCATACCTTGTTCGAAATGCTGTCTTCCATTCGTCTCCTTCTCTGATCCTGACAAGGTTGTAAGCTCCTCGAAGATCAATTTTCGTGAAGAATTTTGCTTTTCCAAGGCGTTCCAAGAGCTCTGATATGAGTGGTAGAGGGTATCTGTTTTTTATAGTGACTTTGTTCAATCCACGATAATCTACACACATCCGGAGAGTCCCATCCTTCTTCTTTACAAATAGAATAGGAGCTCCTGCTGGAGACTTCGAGTGTTTGATAAACCCCTTTGCTAGATTCTCATCAATGTTCTTGCGTAGTTCTGTAAGTTCCTCTGGAGATAGTCTGTAGATTGGTCCAAAGGGTGGTTGTGTTCCCTCTTGAAGATCTATGGGACAATCATAAGGTCTATGCTCTGGAAGGATATCTGCATTCTTCTTTTCAAAAACATCTTCAAAGCCGTTGTACTGATTGGGTAGCTGTACTGGATCATCTTTCTTGGATTCTTGAGCTGGTATGGCATAGATCATATATGTAGGTTCCTTCCTTACTGCATGTATGAAGGCTTTAGCTCCAACATATGTTGGGTTCTTCTGGATATCTCGACGGGTGATTTTATTCTTTTCCCAATTAATTTCTGGATTATGTTTCTTTAACCACGGCATTCCGATGATAACCATATTTGCTGGACTCGATATTACATTGAAACATATGTGTGAATCATGGTCACCAAGGTGTACTCTTAGTGGTATGGTTTCCATGGTTATATTCCCCGATGCTAGAGGTCGTCCATCTACTACTTCGGCTACTACTGGTCTGTTCTTTCGAAGTACTGGAATTCCATGTTTCTTAACGAGTCCTTCATCAATGAAACATGAGGACGCTCCTGAATCTACTAGAGCTATGAGGGAAAGGGTCTTCTTAGACAGGATTAACTTGACAGGGGCAAGACATGTTTCTACGGGTGTGGATGGAATTATGAGACCCTTTCGTATATCATGGTCCGGCTGTATGGTCTCTTTTACAACTGGACTTCCTCGTTTCCCTGCTCTACAAGGGTGGCTGCGACTTTGGAGTTTGTTCTCTTGTTGGGACAATTAACTGCAATGTGGCCAGGGTTTCCACAATATAGACATAATTTGTTATCCCTCCTTCTTTGTTTCTCTTGTGGTGTTAGAGGCTGGAACCTAGTTACATCTATCTGCATAGGTTCGGGCATAGTGTCATCTCTAGGAGTAGGCTGGAAAGGTTTCCATTGGCGAGGTCTTCCTTCTACTTGTTTTTCTTGTTTCCTTTCAAAAAGACGGTTATCACATTGAATGGCTTGGTTGATGTATTCATTCAATGTCTTCACCTCTGGCATCGTGAGTAGAAGGTCCTTCACGTCATCCCTTAAGCCCCATCTAAATTGGCTAATGAAATAATCTTCATGCCAAGTGAGGTCACATATCAACTGCCTAAATTCTGATGCATAGGTAGAGGCAGGGCGGTTACCTTGACGTAGCTTTCGAAGTTTTGTTTCTGCCACTCGACTCGTGTCTGCATCTCCAAATGTGGCGACAAGCTCTCCAAGAAATGCCTCATAATTATGAAGTACGGCCATATCCTTCTCCAAGATTGGGGCGAACCATGATAAAGCTTGACCATAGAGCAAGGTTCCAATAAAACCGACCTTGGATGCATCATCAGGGTATCTATCAGGCTGCATGCGAATGTACAATTTGACTTGTTGCAAGAATCCTCGAAACTTTGTACGATCACCATTGAACTTTTCTGGCATGCAAATCTTGGGTTCCTTCACAAATGATGTACTGGGCCGTTGGTTCACTTGAATACTCCCTTGATTCGCTTGAAGACTCCCGATTCGTTCTTGTAATTCTTGAAGGAGTGTACCTACATGCACTGGATGTCCCATCTCGACTTGTGTCTGTCGACGACTTAGGTCTTCGACTTGTTGTTGGAGACTCTGAAGTGATGCTACGATCTGTTCATAAGCGTTCTCCATGATGTCTGGTCTTGGATAGAAGATAGTCTTGCCAAAATGTCAGGGGAGCACTAGATTGTGCTCTCTGACTACACAAGACAAGATTTCGGAAACACAGTTCTGATTACAAGAATACCCACGAAGGGAAAATGCTACAAGAATATACGATCGATACAAGATGTCCCACAACCCGGGACCAATAGGTATGGAAAACTCGACTAGAGATGATACAGGAGATCCCACAACCCGGGATCGTAGGTAGGAAACAAGATATCTCGATTACAAGAAATCCCCTCAGGGATATGAACTGGATACAAGAAATAACTAGAAAGGATCTCGTACTACGAGATTACAATAGGACAAGAAAGGATGTCCACAATACAAGACTAGACAAGACTAGAGCTAGAAACAAGACTAGAACTTGAACTGGAACTTGAATGTACTTACTTGGAGGTCACGACTCCTTGAGCTCCCAAGACTGGCATTGGCAAGACTGATTATGAATGTGGCCAACCCCTCCTTATATAGGTTTTCAAGGGCGGTTCCCAAGGCGGTTGCGAACTGATGATGTCATCATGATGTCATCGATTTGTAACAAGACCTCCCAATGTCAGAATTCAGCGAATAGACAGTCGATCTTGGGGTTTTGGCACATTCCGGACGCAATGGAAGCATTGGTTTCTCCTAATTCTGAACCAATCATGAGATACAGGGTTCACATGGAATCTTAGGTTCAGGATGGTTTCCTTCGTCCATGACATAAAGTGAGAACTTTGCTTCTGTAGAAATTCCTAGTCATCGAAATGACATACCTTCAGTATTTTGATACTTTCTCCTAGCTCAAGTACTATTTCTCCATGAACCTTGATAGGCTAAAACTAGAAGAGTAGAGCTTTCAAACAAGCTATCATATGCATCAAACGGATCTCTAGAACTCAAGTTATGGCCCTCACAAGATGACCCTGTATGACCTTCCAAAACTGGAAATTTTTTCCTGTTTTAGTATTTCTTGGTGTCTAAAAATAAAAATTCGATGCTTAGCATCGAATTTCAGTCAAGGTCGATGCCGGGCATCAACTTTGAGCTTTTTTAGGCCCTTTTTCTGCACCAGAAATACTCTCTTTTACACACACATGAAGAAGACCACTTGTATGCTAGAAGTCGATGCTCGGCATCCACTTTATGCTGAAACTCGATGCCAGGCATCGAGTTGCTCCACAAACTTCATGTTTTTAAAAGATTCAACAACAGTTAACACACAAAGAATGGAAATAATGACTTATCAGCCAAGATTCGATGCCAAGCATCGAATTGCTCAGAAAACTTGAACTTTTGAATTCATCACACAGTAGGCAAGCATGGAGATGATGGAGAGAGACTCATACACAGAACTTTACTCAGTTCTTTCTCATAGCTATGAAAACTCAGAAGTTTTACAGATGCTTTCTCACTCAAAGAAGCCCGACTATACTCAGTCGTATAAAATGAACTCCTTCTTCTACTTCTTCTCTCTCTCTCTCTCTCCGCGTCAGTTGATACAAACTAACTTATATAGATTTTCGTATTCTCGTGATTTTAAAAAACTTCTAGAACTAAAGTGAACTAACTTTACAAATATGATACACTTGTGAATTTTTCCCTTCACATAGGCATGGGGTTTTCTTCCTAAGATTTGACGTTCAAATATATGTCCAATTAGTGAGTGTTTCTCCAACATATAGGTTGTGGAGTCCATCCACAAAGCAATTCCTTGTGTCTAAGGATGTTACATTTGATGAGCAAGGTACTTGGTATGCATGTACACTTAATGTTCATGCAGATGTTGAAGAAGTTGTGAATCAAAAGAAAGGTAAATCAAAGGTTCAGATATTTGATGAAGAAGAGAACAATGAAGTACAGGTTGAAGTTGAAGAAGTGCCAAGGTTTGATCCAGAATGTGATCAACTAGAAACTTCAAGAAGTGGAGAACTCAGAAGGTCATCTAGGCACAAATGGCAACCTACAAGGTATAGCTATGATACTTCATTCTTGACTACTAAAGATTATGCTTACATGTTAAAAGCAGATGAAGATCCATCCACATATGATGAAGCCAAAGGGAAGAAGAATTGGGAAAAAGCTATGCAAGAGGAATATGATGCATTGATGGAAAATGAGACTTGGGATTTGGTTCCTAAACCAAATAGCCAGAAGAATTGGATGTAAATGGGTCTACAAAACAAAAAGGTTTGCAGATGGAAGTATATCTAGGTACAAAGCCAGGCTTGTTGTAAAGGGTATGCACAGACATATGGTGTGGACTATGATGAAACTTATAGTCATGTTGCAAAGATGACAACCATAAGGACTCTCATAGCAATTGCTGCTTGCAAAGGTTGGAAATTATCTCAATTAGATGTGAAGAATGCATTTTTGAATGGTTTTATTTCAGATGAAGTTTATATGGAACAACCAGATGGTTTCAAGGATCAAGTGTATCCAAATCATGTGTATAAGCTCAAGAGAGCTTTGTATGGGTTGAAGCAGGCCCCAAGGGCATGGAATTATAGGTTTGTAAAGTTCTGAAAGGAACTTGGATTTCAAGCATCAAAGGCAGATAGTAGCTTGCTAGTCAAAGCAAGTGAGGATGGATTTATTTATGTTTGTATTTATGTTGATGACATAATACTTACAAGAACAGATGACAAAGGTATACACATGATTAAGAAGCAGATGGAGAAAGAATTCAAAATTATTGATTTGGGAAATTTTTCATTCTTTTTGGGAATGGAGATTTCATATACTCAACATGGAGTATATGTAACTCAAGAAAGGTATTTGAAAAATTTGCTAACCAAATTTAAAATGGAAGATTGCAGGATAGCACCAACTCCAATGGAAGTGAATCATAGATTGAGTAAATATGGAGGAGAAGAATTCAAAGATATGAAGCTTTATCAGAGTTTGGTGGGTAGCCTGATTTATGCTACACTAACAAGACTTGAATTATCATATGCAGTTGGAGTTCTATCTCAATTCATGCATTGTCCTAGAAAGGAACATTGGATTGCAGGACAAAGAGTACTTAGGTACATCAAGGGCACACTTAAAGAAGGTTTGTATTATGGATTTACTTCAGATACAAGAGTCAAGATCTACAGTGATGCAGATTGGGCAGGTAATTCTGATGATAGAAGATCAACACATGGATACTTGTGTTATGTGGGACATAAGCTAATTTCATGGTGCTCTAAGAAGCAACATATAGTTGCTTTATCATCTACAGAAGCAGAATACAAAGGCATGGTAAAAGCTCCAAAGGAAGTAATATGGTTAAAGACTCTTATGAAGAGTACTCCTATCATTTGTGGAGACAATATGAGTTCTTTATATTTGGCAGCAAATCCTGTGTTCCATGCTAGAACTAAACATATTGAGATCCAGTATCATTTTTGAGAGAGAAGGTTGTTGATAAAGAAATAGAAGTTATGCATACTCCTACAAAAGATCAACTTGCAGATATGATGACAAAGAGTTTAGATGGACCAAAGTTGCAGAGGTTTAAAGATATGGAAGGAATAAAGAAGATGCAGGTGATCACAGTTGATGATTGAGGGGGAGCTCTTGGTGCAGGACAATCAACAATTGTCAGAAAATTGTGCGTCGATCTTTTCTCTACTTCTCCTTTTGTGTTTGATGTTATCAGAAATCCTTTTGTACACATCTAATTCCATAGTTAATCTATCTATGGTTAAAGTTTGAGAGTTCAATTGCAAACAGACTGAGAGAATTTTGTGTAGGAACATCTATATGTGAGAAAGTGTTGAGTGTCTTCAGAAACATGCGTAGTTTCGATGATCAAAGAAATTATCAATTCTCAATGCACAGTGTAAAGATTTACACAAATGAGGAGTCAAAATCTAAGTTGGAAGGTAAGCCAGCTATGGCTAAAAGCATTTGCTTAGACGGGTTCTAGATTGGGAGAACTATGTGTTAGAAGTTGCAGGTGTCAAAATCGACTTTACAGGAAGGCAGTTTCAGACCTAGGTGGATTGTTTGAAGCATTTCTCATAATCTACTGAAGCTTTTGAAGTGTTTTAACTTGGAGGAGGTGCGCAACCTCTAGGCAACACATTCTACAAAGTTTCATTAGAAACTTTACACAAATGATTAATCAATGAGTGATTAATATGCAGCAGGCTTTTTTGTGAAATGACTTTCTTCACAGTTAGCTAATTTCTTGATAGTTTGGTGATTGTCTTCCAAAATTGGTTGGAGTTTAAAGTTATTCTTGATATAGAGGTGGTCTAACATCAAGGATAGCTTGTTCTTTTGGAGATTAACACTCTCCATCAAAAGGGCATGAACAACAAGGGGAGAAGGAAAGCTACTGTTTGAAGATCAAAGACAATGATAAATCAAGAACTCAATCAACAAGGACTAAGGGAGCTCTCTACATCAAACGATCAAGATGCAAAAGCCATCAAGGTCAAGAAGGAGATCATCATCAACATAGAAAAATTGAAGATAATCAATCCAATGGAAAGGAAATTACTTCGACAATGAAATGAATACACCAAAGAATCTACTTATCCTAGAAGAGCATAAGGAAGAACCACACAAGAAGACAAGAAGAGAAGAAGGAAGAAAAAACCAAAAATAGAAGAGAAGATTCAAAGGCAAATTAGATAAAAAGGGGAGATAGCAAAGGAAAAGCAAGCCAAGAAGGAGAGTAGACAACATCAATCATGATCAGTAGAATTTGAAGATTGAAGGGCAATTATTGGAGCAAGTGATGGGGATGTAAGGATCATGCGACCTTACCCCTGTATTCATATATACATCATATATAGATCATTGCCTCAAGAGAGATCATTATGTGGGTTTCAAGGCTCCCACGCATCTATCGCATCTCTCCTCTCTTCTCTCTCCATCCATCTCCTCCTTCCTCCTCTTGTTCTACACACCAAAGCCCTTCATTGGTATCAAAGCCAGGTTGAAGACTTGTGTGCAAGAAGCTTCAATGGAAGCTTAGGTCACAAGAGGTGAAAGTGAAGGTTGGCATCTCTCCACAGTAGTTCAGTATTTTGTCCATAATTCAAACTAGAAATCTTGGATTGATGCATTTTACAGTTCTTCTGTGCGTAGCTAACATAGAGGATTACAACTTTGCAGAAGGGCACAGAACCTGGTTCGAAGTGCTACAGTGCAGAAAATTCGAAAAACACAGGTTCATGTAGAAGACGAATTTACAATCACTTGGACAGCAAGTCAGTGTTTTGGTTATAAGTTGAGTTTTACAAATCGGAATGAGACAATTCAACTTGCTATACGTAGCTTGGAAATACTTGTACAACTTTATAGGAGAACATAGATCCAAATCGTGAGTCCAAGGTCAGTGAAATCATAAAATACGGAGCAGCAGTGTTGCAAGTGAAGGTGAAATTGATTGATGATGCTTATTTTGTGCATATCTTGAGCTACACATGTCCGATTGAGGTGTTCTTTATCTCGTCGTATAGCAAAGAATGAGATCTTGAAGTTTTTTGAAGAGCAAAATTTCAGATTCAGAGATCATCACCTCTAAAACAACAAAACACAGAGCAGCATATTTTCGCCATAAGAACCCTAATTGCTCTTGGAGGTTAAATTTGCTTTGGAACTTCTTCGAGAGAGAATTTTTGGTGTGCAATGTCTTATTCTTAGAGCTTGAGGGAATTATCCATGTATCATCATTGTGGTAGCTCCTCCATATGAGAGTAGAGCATGAAATTATCATGTGTTTGGCATGTGAGATGACATTGTGGTATACTCTTTTTGAGGTCTATGTCATCATGAGTGTCATCATGGCATTGTCACTGGATGTATAGTGGCATTGTGGTCTCTATCTTGTTTATGCCACTTGGTTATGGATTTACGTGTCGGTTGCCCATAGTTTTATGAGAGTTGATTCTAGATTTTGGTTGGTACTTGTATCTTTGTTTTCTTTGCAGGTACATGATCTAGATTGGAGCCTCAATCACACATTCGTTTGTCACCGTTATTAGCATTTGGTCATTGCTTGATATGTATTTGCCAGTGTGATTCTTGGCATATGTTAATGGTGATTCCCACATGGTTTATTTGGTTCAGAGTCCATTTTACAAAGGAGATGCTACCAAAATTTTGATAGCTTTTATGCTAGAAGAGAGCTCTAGTGGATCTTGAAGCTTGTGTGATAGCTTTGGGTCATTGATTATCTCCACTTAGTTGGTCTTGATCACACAATGTCCGTGACAGGTTCGACCATCTTCCAAGATTTATTCTTGAGTGGGAGGTGTATCACCATTGTATTGGCATATATTGCCATTAGTTTGTGTTATGTATTTACCATTATCCTTGATTGGATCAGTGATAGGTGGTGACATATTAGTCATTGTTCTTTTGATATTGGTTATCTTGTTTGATTGCTCAATTTATAGGGGATACTCTATCAAAATTTTTTGAGGATTCTTTCACATCTACTTTGTTGATTTGGAGACTTGGTGAGCACGCTTATGCTCATGGTTTTATGTGCATGCTAGATGCATGCTTATGTGACAAGTGGTTCACATGGTTTTTTCTCTAGTGAGACATATGTAGTGAGTTATTCATATGGATATGCAGGTGTGATCCTATTGAGGATAGAGTATCGTTTCTAGTCTCTTGTTACATTGCTAGTCTTTTGGGTGCCAGCATGGTGTCTTCTTGGTTTGATGGCACTAACTTTCTGAGATGGAAAGCTCAGATGTGGCATACATTGGTTCATGTAGGGTTACACATGTACATGCATAGAGATGCACAGAGGCCTCGTGACATGCCTGACCACGTATGGATGGATATGGATGCATTGGCGAGGTCCATTATCCGATTACAGCTTTTGGATTCTATATATGAGTCTGTTATGTATGAGGAGAGGAGTAGTGCATTATGGTAGAGACTACATGATATGTATGTGAGTCCATTGACTCATGTGAGATGTAGATCACATTGAGGACTTGGATGTTGGCATTGTGATCGTGAGGGCATATTCAACGATGTTGCTT
This sequence comes from Ceratopteris richardii, assembly GCA_020310875.1. Lineage (NCBI taxonomy): Eukaryota > Viridiplantae > Streptophyta > Polypodiopsida > Polypodiales > Pteridaceae > Ceratopteris > Ceratopteris richardii. The sequence continues at coordinate 208,304,018 of CM035409.1, read as the reverse complement.
CAGGCAGATGCGACGAGGATATCAGAGATATGCATGTGATGCAGGTCAGGTAGTGGTTTCAGAAGAGTCTATGGCAGTTGATTATGCCAGTGATGGTGATATCACTTTCTCCTTTGGTTCATCTCATGATTCCTCTTGCTCATTGGATAGCACACATATGGCTTGGTTGCTTGATGCATTAGCCATTTTTCATGTTACTCCACACCAGGAGTGGTTTTGTCGATTCTCAGGTGAGATCCGTGGATGTGTGCACTTGCCTGATGGTATGACATATGACATTGAGGGTGTAGGAGATGTATGCCTTATGCTACCTAGTGAAGCATCATTTATACTTAGACATGTATGCTATGTGCCTTCATTCCCTACGAGCTTGATTTTAGTTAGCCAGTTACAGGAGAGTAGATGTTATGCATTCCTTGGTGAGCATCATTTTCAGTTGCAATTGGGACAGCTTATGCTTGTCAGAGGTGCTAGGATTTGGCACAGGTATCCATTGCAGGTACTTCATGGGTCTCGTCTTAGTGGGAGTTCAACCTTATGTGTAGTGTGACACTCATCATGTCTCATTTTGTCTACCTACACATAGGTCTATTGGCATTCATGATGCACATGTATGGCAGGATTCAGATGCTCAGATGGATGCACATGCAGAGCATACTTTAGATTCTCGTGATGCTTATATAGAGCATGATTTTATTGATCATATAGATGCTCATATAGAGCACAATTTGGATGATCATTTGGACGCTTTAGAGCATGATATGGATGCTCATGTAGAGCATTGTGATGATACTCAGTTAGGGTTAGATCATCAGTTTGACCTTGGTATTGATGTTGTGCAGTTAGCTCATGTGGAGCATGATGATACACTTGGTGTGGTAGAGCAAGATAGCTCTTATGATACACAATGTATGCCAGATCATACAAGCTCTCAAGGTGCACAACTAGACACATCCTTGGTTGAGAGGATGATTGATTTAGATGTTGATGAGTCAGCAATCATGCAGTCATTCTTGGATTTTCTCATGCCAGATATTGACACAGATATCGCAGGACACATTCATCTTGATGATCATGCTTTGGATGCCTTGGATACAGATATGGCTGGCATGCTTAGGTTAGCCTAGATAGCACATGTTTCATCAACATTCGGGAGTCTCATGTACGAGTTGTTATGCTCAAGACCAGATATTGCAGTTGTTATTGGAGCATTTGCACTTGGAGTTTTCAATCATTCCATGATTGACACAGGCATAGAGCGAGTGGGAGCTTTGTAGGAACTTCATCGGTTCTCGCATCAATCATATGTGATCTCGACTCTTATCAATATGAGTCTAGAGCAGTTTGAGGTGCATGGGTACACCTTGTTCGAGTCAGTTGGTGCAGGCTTATCTATATGGGTTGAGATTCAGACTCTTCCTGTACATTATTGTATAGTCAGTCCTACATCATTCTTTGTATATTTTTCCACTTACGATCACATTGACCCTTACATGGGAGATTGTTGGGGATGTAAGGATCATGTGACCTTACCCCCATATTCATATATACATCATATATAGAGCATTGCCTCAAGAGAGATCATTATGTGGGTTTCGAGGCTCCCACACATCTGTGCACTTCTCTCCTCTCTTCTCTCTCCATCCATCTCCTCCTTCCTCCTCTTCTTCTGCACACCAAAGCCCTTCAGCAAGCAATCTTCAAATCCTTTGTTTTTTAGAACTTCTTATTTTTCCTAGAGAAAGAAAACATATATCATATGACCCTACATTTAGTTTTCATATTTTACACCCATATGACCCAAACTTTAAGGAGAAAAGAAATATGTGATAAACTCTTCACTTGCACGTCGATCACAAAGTTCATTCCTTAAATCAAGGAAATCAAATCTATACTCCTTTTAGAAAGCAATACACATGCGGTGACTTTGCTGGTTGTGATCACTTGTATATAACCATGTAGAAAATCAATGAAATGTTGGGGCGACGATTTATTTATTATGATGCATTTGGTGCAACCGTCTAGCTCGCTGCTTCTCCTTCTTCCTCTTTATCACACATGCTTCATTCCCCTGTGCACACTTAACTTACCTATCATGTTGTGTAGCTACAGACGACAGTACATTGATAATTCACATGTCGCAACTTGAGTCTTATGAGTATTCACATAGGATCATGTAATCAATGCTTCACATGTGTTTTGATTGTCTTGTGCCAAGAGAGCATGGCTATATGTTGTTCATTGTAGTACATAGAAAGCTATGAAAATAGAATACTTGTAGTACTACATCCACTCCTACTCTCATATGAATCAGTATTTATATATTCTAAGCATCATATTTTGTATACACTCAATATACTTGTGGAATGATGCTCGTATGAACCTGCATAGAAGAAGTTTGTATTGGTTGATATCTTTGTCTATGTACACTTCACTACATATACACAGTACTATAGTGATTACCCATATAATGAAGTTCAACGTTTATGTGTAACTTATATAGTCATGCAATGAGAGAGCATACTGTATACATTCATTTGTCTTGCCATAAGGAAGCATGACTATATACAATTCATATCGTAGAACATAAATATCTATAAGAACATAGATGGTGTATGCACAAGTCTTGCAACGTTAATTCTTCACATGTTCCTTGTGACCTTAAGCTCATTATAACTCCACCTGATCATAGACAGTATGGATTATACACATAGCTCTTGATTCTAAGCATTATATGCTTATGCGCTCAACATAATTGTGTATGTCAGGATTCTACCATATGCATACCATCTCATATACATATTATCAGAATATTATGATATTCATATATTGAAGATTATTACAAAACAAAGATAGAGCTCATTTAGTATATATGCACAATGGAATCTTTCTAATATACATGTACAATCAGTGGGCATCATTGTTCTCAAGATTTCAGGTTGCGGACAAGACTTATAGATGCACACAATAGCGAATTGTTCAAATATGTGTGGCGGAAGTTCACAGCTACAAACATCATTGATGATCGGAGTTACACTTAGAAGCTACATATATTCATAATTTAATGTCACATCCAAAGGATGCTACTGAGATTTTTTGTAACACACATATTCATGAGAATCCATTTATGTTCTATATATACAACATTGGATTCTTGTCAACAAGTTTCTATGGTGAAAGGTTGATGGCATATTGGCATATCAACAATGTTTTATGCAAGCAACTTATTACCCTCTTGTGCCAATGATATATTTTTGGATACATATTCTCTTTTGTAAAGGAGAACTTCACACACTTAGAAAAGCAAGGATATCTCTTTGCATAGTGGGCCACCATAATCCACTCTGTAAGATCTTTTTGTTGGTGATATCCATAGAGAAATGAACACCGAAGAGAGTGGAGTGCATGATGACAATCACATATGAAACTTCATGTGTAGGAATACACCAAAGATAGACACCTTGAAGTTTGTGCATAATAGAGCTGGCCAACAATGATGCAAAAATGTCTACTGTAGAGAGCTAACTTTTCTTAGGCCATAATCAAGATAGAATCAGGTGGATAGTGAGTGGTGAGGAAGATCATTAATGTATCATAATATGAATCACCAATAGGCAGTGGAACCGATGACACACTAGGAGTTGTAATCATATATATGGTAGGTGAAGAATCATCAATGCCTATCGGAGCTTCACTGGAGTCCAAATGAGATAGGAGATCGGCAATAGCATGTGATGATCTAGGACGGTGAACAACATCATAATAAAATTCTTTTAAAAGTAAGACCCAACAAGCCAATCAGCCTCCCAAATTCTGCTACCGGACTAAATATATTAAAGTAGAATGGTCCACATGAAAAGTGAACTTACAACCCAAGAGATATTGTCGAAACGTTTTAATGGATTATATCAATCCAAAACATTCCTAATGAGTGACTGAGCAATTTTGTTCTATCGGAGTGAGATGTTGACTAGCATAATATATGGGGTGGTACCACTTGTCCTAGTGTTGCATTAGGACACTACCAATGGCAATATCAGAAGCATCGATGAAAACATGAAAGGGCAATTCCCAATTAGGTGCTTGCAGGATTAGAGCCTACATAAGTAGCAATTTTAAGCGCTCAAAACTAGTATGACACTCATTGGTCCATTGGAACTATCAAGGAGACACGGTGGTCAGTCGGATGAGGGGTATGGTCAAATGGGATAGCCACCGAAGATGATGGCCATGCTAGCAAATTTATCCCAAAAATCACATCACCTCTTTAGGATTTTTTGGTGGTGGAGCATTCAAGATAACATGTACTTTGTCAAGGTCCACCTGTTTTGAAATGATATGTCCCAATAATTTACCGCAAGTGATGGCAAAGATAGATTTATGAGGATTCAGACAAAGGTTGTACTCCTCACACTTGAGAAAACAACATCGCAGGTGTTGTAAGTGAGCATTTGTATCACCAAACAAGGAAAAATCGTCAAGGTAGACTCTCATAAAACTCGTCAGCTAAGGGAGAAAAAATTCCTGCATGCATCGGTCTCTTTGTTGTCTCCTGGTCTGACTTCTAGTTCTTCTTGTGTATTCTTGTATACCACTGTCCTTCCATGTTTGCTATAACCACTTTGGTGTATTCCTGAAAAGTGGTGGTATATCTTCTGGTTCTTCAATATCTCTTTCTTCTCGAACTCTAGAACCTTCTCCAACTTCATAAGTCAGAACTTCAAGAGGTACTGATGATGGACTAGGTACTGGTGTAGATAATGAAATTCTCTCTACACCTTTATCTTTTAGGATTTGAGTAGGTTCATCACCCCCCTTGTATGGCTAAATGTGAGTATCCGAATTCCTTCTAAAAAATGCATAGTCATCTGCCTTTATGAATTCTAGAATCCCTTCCTTCTTATCATAAATCTGATTTTCTACAATATATGCATTGCATGACAGTAGGATATCACCTGTATTTGGAACATAGAATGTTTATCCTTTGCTTTCAATTGCATAACCAATAAAGACCGCTTTAATGGCTTTTACATCAAGCTTACCATAATCCTTCTTCTCAATGTGAACATAAGTTGGGGAACCAAAAACTTTGAAGTAACTCACATTGGGTTTCTTCTCATAATAAACTTCATAAGGTGTAATGACCTTCAAAGCTTTTGTGGAAGACCTATTCAGAATGTGATTAGTTGTATGCACTGCATCAAACCAAAACTTGGGAGAAAGCCTTTTGGATGACATCATACTCATCTCAACAAGTATCCTATTCTTTCTCTCTGCAACACCATTCTGTTCTAGCGTGTAAACAATAGTGAGTTGATGAGAGATACCTTTGTCTTTTAAAAAAGACTTAAAGTCTTTAGACATGTACTCTCCTCCTCTATCACTTCTCAAAATTTGGATCTTTGACTCACTTTCATTTTCAACCATAGCTAAGAACTTCTTGAAAGTAGGAAAAACCTCTAACTTCACTTTAAGACCATAAATCCATGAATATCTTGAGAAATCATCAATGAACATAATAAAGTATATGTAACCTTGAATAGAATTTGTTCTCATCGGACCATTCACATGTGAATGTATGATCTGCAACTTCCTTGTGGCCGTGATAAAGCTATGTCTCTTAAAAGGTAGTTTGTGAAGCTTTCCTTCAAAACATCCTTCACATGACTTTGCATCATCTGGTAAAGCAAAAATAGGCAAAATCTCCACCATACCTTGATCTTTGATATGCTTGACAGATGTGTAACTGATATGGCCGAATCTAGCATGTTGTAACTTCATATTCTCCTTAGATGTAGTAGACCTAGCAACATTGGCATGACTAATTTTGGATAATACAAACATGCCACTTTTTTTTTCAGCTTGAAGTAGACAATGTTCCTCATCAGGTGAGAGGATCTCACATGAATCTTTCTCAAAAACAACTTTATAACCATCAAACAAGAAAGTAGAGATAGAGAGCAAATTTTTCTTCATTTCTAGAACATAAAGAACATTGGAAATTGTGAAATTTCCACCTGCTCTTGACTTTCGGTTTACTTCTCCAACACCAACAACATCCAAATCATGACCATCTGCAATGGTCAGTTTTCTACCTGAAGAGTTAGAAAGGGAAGAAAATACCCTTTTGCAACTTGTCATATGCTTAGTAGATCCAGAATAAAAAATCCAAGGATTATCTGAGATTGCATTTGACGCTGCGTGGTCAAAAGCTATCTCTTCAATAGTGGCACATGCATATGAATCTACCTTTGAAGATTTAGGTTTTGGATCATCTTCAACACTATTTCCTGATGCTTTCTTCTTCTCATTGTAAATCCTTGCTCTGCATTGTGCTATGAAATGACCTAGCTTCTTATAGTAATGGCATACTCCTTTCTTTGAATCAGATGTAGTCGAAGATTTTTCTTTGGGTGTAGAGGAAGCATTAGGAAAAGGACTAGAAGACTTTGGATTAAAAGACTTACTTTCCTTCTTGGATTGCTGACTCTTTTGCTCCTTCTTTGTCTCCTTCTTCTTCTTTCCCTTTGACGATGATAACATGGCTTCATCATTCTCTTCCATATCCTTTTGTTGATCTTCATCTTCAAGAAATAGGAATTGTAGCTCCTCAAATGAAATTTCTCTATCTCTTGTAGAGAGAGATAAAGAAGTAACAAAAGCACGATATGTAGATGGAAGTGAGTTTAGAAGTGTGCTTACCATCTCCTCACCTGAAATGTTGACTCCAACATTCAATAGCTGATCTCGTAAATCTTTGAGCTTCAAAATATGTGTTTGAACTGATTCACCAACTTTCATCCTTGTGTTGGCTAACTGTCTTCTTAGATGAGCTTTCCTCCTAGGGTTTCTACTCTGATAGAGATTCTCTAACTCCAACCAAGCTTGACAAGAACTTCTGCAAGACTTGATTTGGGGTATAATATTCCTCTTAACTCCCATAGCAATATATGAAAGTGCTAAAGCATCCCTTGAATTGTTGGTGTAAACCACAAGCCTACACATTTGGCTTGGAAGATATCATGAAGACTCTACATGCATGAAGAACCATAGGAACATATGCTAGTGATTACTTACCACTTTACCTCATTGTAAAAGTCAATTTGACTTAGAAATCTTTTGTAATCACCTACCCAAATGATTCGTGGAAAAGGTAGTTCACTTGATTGAGAGAATATCTCCATGTTTTTAGAAGCTTGATTAGAGGCAGCCAAGAATTTGAATTTGAATTCAAATCCTTACACATTTCACATAAAAGGTGAACATGAAAAGTTGCAAGAGACACATCACTCCCGAGCTTCATTCTACTGTCATTGAGTGTGTGTGAGGACTAATCCATAGCCTACACCTCTCTACACCATTAGGCAATGCTAGTCATGCCAATGGAATTGTACACAAGTGTTAATTTATAGATACATTTATATTTTTCATCTCTGTATTCTCTGCTAGTCTACTCCAAAGTCTGTCAACTTGTCAAGGGCATATCTCAGTCAATACTCCACCAAATTCAGTGATTAAAAGCTTGTTGGATTCAACTCAAAGTCATCTACATGCTGACAAAGTTTGAAGTGATTTCATTCAGCCAATTTAGAGAAATCGTCGTCGAGGTGCTCACTGGTCTATCTCTGCTACAGTCCTAAAAAGTCGGGGGTATACCAAATCTTGCTAAATTAATTTCTCTTAGCATAGTTCATTATTTTACATCGTTCCACTTGCAAATGGTAGCTTACTAAGCTAATTGAATACCCCTAGAAGGAATTTTATCAATTGCTACTGTGCTGGTCACACTGAGCAAAACATTGAGCAGGTGTCAAGACCAAAATAGAAGGTTTTCTTGACTTTGTGACTTCCAAAGTTATCTGTTTTGATTCAATCATTACACACTTTATTTCCAAAAGCCATAGGCCATTTCTTGGTGTCATTGGAAAGCTAAGGGAGTCTACTAATCAAGTCTGAAGCTAAAGAGGGCTGGTACAAAGCAGGTTTTAGCAGTTCCTACTCAATCTCTTGGATCATCCATCCATCTTTCCCAACAGTGGTATCAGAGCAAATAAGGTAAAATGGGAGATGGTTTTCCTTCATTTATTGACAAACTGGACAGGAACAACTATCAAGCTTGGTCTCTAAGGATGAAGACCTACTTACAAGGAAGGAGTCTCTATGGGTACATCTCAAGAGATGAGGAATTTCCCTCATTCAAAGCAAGAGGTTTGCCAACCAAGGAGGAGCAAGAAAAACTCAACACATGGTGTGCAAGGGATGCATTGGCAAGGTCTTATCTACTCAACTCTATATCTGACTTTCTTTTACCTCATATCGGAAATTGTAAGACTTCCCAAGAGACTTGGGAAACCTTGTCATCATATTTTTCCTCCAATACAAGGGCTAGAAAAAATCAGTTGTGGATTGAATTCACAACACTAAGGAAGCAACCTAAGCAAGTTGTTTCAGAATTTGTGACCAAGATCAAAGATGTTGCAGATCAATTAGCAAGCATAGGAGAAGAGATTGAAGAGGAACAAATTGTAAGGCAGGTAATCAATGGGATCAAGGCTGATGACAAGTGGGAAAGCTTCACCACTGCAATGGATCTCTACCTGGACATGCACACTCCAGATCTTACAACTCTCATGGGTCAACTATTCACACATGAAGCAAAGCTTACCAAGAGTGGAGATACTACCAAAGGTAACAACTCTTCTTCCCTATACATTGATAAGAAATCTAAGGATAAAGGCAAGAGTAAGAAGGTGGAAGATGAATGCTCTACCTCCCAAGCCAACTATGCAGGGAGAGGTAGATCTTCAAGAGGTAGGGGCAGAGGAAGTAAGCAACGTAGGGGGAGACCCTATAACACATCACCATGTAACATTTGTGGTTTGTCAAATCACACCACAGATGAGTGCTACAGGAATTACAAAAATCAGAGAGGAAGGGGCTACCAAAGAGGTGGATACTCTCAGTCTAGAGGAAGGTTCAACCATCACCAAGGCCACAACAACAATTACAACAACAACTACAACAACAATCACAATGGCAACTACCAAGGAGGATTCAAAACTAGAAGGGACTACAACAACTACACAGAAGAGCAAGATGACTCTCTTCTGATCATGAACATGACTTCAAAGACAGGTACAAATGATGATCACTTATTTTATATTGATTCAGGGTGTTCAAATCCTGTGGCTGGTAATGTTGCACTACTCTCTGATCCTGAGAAACCAAAAGGTAAACACCAAGTCCAAACAGGTGATGATACAAAGCATTCTATAGTTAAAGTTGGAAATCTGAAGACTTGTGATGGTAATCAGAATTTGTTAAGTAGGGTACTCTATGTACCAACCATTACAAAGAACTTAATGAGTGTTGGTCAGATTGTAGAGAAAGGGTTGCAGGTCAGATTCAATCAATATGGAGCATTTGTGGAGGACCCAAGACATGGATTCAAAAGGATAGCTAAAGGAGAAAAACCAGGTAGACTTTTCACTTTTGAGTTGGAAGATACAAAGAACATTGCATTATACAGTTATAAAGATCAAACACTTTCAGAGCTTGAGATTTGGCACAAGAGATTAGGGCACATAGGAGAAAGGACCTTGAAGCAAATGTGCAGGGACCAATGTGTGCTTGGGATACCTAATGTATCCAAGCAACATATGATTTACAAGTGTGGTGCTTGTCAATTTGGTAAGTCTCACAGGTTACCCTTCTCCAAGAAAGGATATATGCATGAAGACTATCTAGAGCTTGTACACACAGATGTATGGGGACCTAGCAAAGACCCCTTAGTCTCAGGTTCAAAGTACTATGTGTCTTTTATTGATGACTATAGCAGATGGACTGTATTATACTTTATGAAGCACAAGGATGAGGTATTTAATTGTTTTAACAAATATCTTGCATTAGTTGAAAATCAAATAGGAAGGAATTTGAAGAGGCTAAGGTCAGATGGAGGAGGTGAGTACTTCTCCAATGAATTTGAGGACTTCTTGCAGGACAGAGGCATCAAAAGGGAAATAACCACAAGGTACTCTCCTGAACAGAATGGGATAACTGAAAGAAGAAATAGGTTAATTGTTGAAATAGCTAGATCTATGCTTAATGAGAAGAAATTACCTAACTATCTATGGTCAGAGAGTGTTTCTACTGCCACCTATCTCATAAACAGGTTACCATCAAAGTCACTTGATGGTATGACACCATATGAAGCATGGCATGGTAAGAGACCATCATTGGATCACTGCAAAATTTTTGGATGTGTAGCATATGTACACATTCCTTCACAGGTAAGAGGAAAGCTAGATCCAAAGGCTGAAAAATGTATTTTCATTGGATATGATTTAAATAAAAAAGGTTACAGGCTTTATAACCCTACCAATAAAGGATTTATGGTAAGCAGAGATGTGATCTTTGATGAGAATGATTCTTGGTATGAGAATGAATGTAGGAAGGTCAAACTACCCTATGATTTGGAAGAAGAATTTCCAAAACTTACAAAGGAGGAACCTACTCAGGATGGAGAGTCAAGTTCATATGATGAAGATACAGTCAACCTTGAAGAGTTCAAGGCATGGAAGTCCAAAGGCAAAATGAAGATGAAGAAGCTTGAGGACATACCAGAATCTTCAACTCAATCAATCAGAAGGTCTCAAAGAGAAAGCAAAAAACCTATCAGATATGTGTATGATACATCTCTTGTTACTAAACATTCAATTTATCTTGCAAAGGATTTGTCAAATGAAGAACCAGGTTCATATGAAGAAGCAATCACCAAATCAGAATGGAAAGAAGCTATGGATGAGGAGATTGAAGCACTCAAGGAGAGTGATACATGGGAGTTAGTACCCAAGAAGGACTCCATGAAGGTAATAGGATCCAGATGGATCCTATTGAAATATTTCTTAGGACTTGAATTAGTCTACACTAATTCAGGGATATACATTACTCAGAAGAAGTATGTACAAGATATGTTGAAGAAATTTCACTTGCAGGATGTTAAAGCAGCTAGCACTCCAATGGAGGTGAATCTAAAGCTAAGTGCCCATGAAGGAGATGAAGTCCAAGACATTACAGGTTATCAAAGTATGGTGGGTAGCTTGAACTATGCTACCTTAACTAGAATTGATAATGCATATGGAGTTAGTGTGCTAAGTCAATTCATGCACAAACCAAGGATACCTCACTTAGAGGCTGCAAAAAGGATCTTGAAGTATCTCAAGGGTACACAGAACCATGGTTTGTATTTTCCTTACACTTCAGATATTGATATAAAAGTTTATTCAGATGCAGATTGGGCAGGATGCAAGGATGATAGGAGAAGCACTTCAGGATACATTTCTTTTGCAGGTGACAAACCAATTTCATGGTCTGCAAAGAAGCAACCAACTGTTGCATTGTCTTCTACAGAAGCAGAATATAGAGGGCTAGCTAATGCCACTCAAGAAGCAATCTGGATTAAGCTTTTGTACACAGAATTGGGCTTATATACTAGGCCTCCAATTATATTTGGAGATAATACAAGTTCTCTTCACCTTGCAACTAATCCTATCTATCATGCCAGAACAAAACACATAGAAGTTCATTATCATTATGTGAGAGAGAAGTTGCTAAGCAAAGATATTCAGTTGACCTATGTGTCAACCAACATGCAATGTGCAGATTTGCTGACTAAAGCTTTGGATGGGACCAAACTTTGCAGGTTCAAATCTATGATTGGATTGCAAGATATACTTGAAGAATGAGGATGAAGACTTAAGCCAAAATGTTTGGCTTGAGGGGGAGCTGTTGGTGTAAACCACAAGCCTACACATTTGGCTTGGAAGATATCATGAAGACTCTACATGCATGAAGAACCATAGGAACATATGCTAGTGATTACTTACCACTTTACCTCAATGTAAAAGTAAATTTGACTTAGAATCTTTTGTAATCACCTACCCAAATGATTCGTGGAAAAGGTAGTTCACTTGATTGAGAGAATATCTCCAAGTTTTTAGAAGCTTGATTAGAGGGAGCCAAGAATTTGAATTTGAATTCGAATTCTTACACATTTCACATAAAAGGTGAACATGAAAAGTCGCGAGAGACACATCACTCCCGAGCTTCATTCTACTGTCATTGAGTGTGTGTGAGGACTACTCCATAGCCTACACCTCTCTACACCATTAGGCAATGCTAGTCATGCCAATGGAATTGTACACAAGTATTAATTTATAGATACATTTATATTTTTCATCTCTGTATTCTCTGCTAGTCTACTCCAAAGTCTGTCAACTTGTCAAGGGCATATCTCAGTCAATACTCCACCACATTCAGTTCTTAAAAGCTTTTTGGATTCAACTCAAAGTCATCTACATGTTGACAAAGTTTGAAGTGATTTCATTCAGCCAATTCAGAGAAATCGTCGTCGAGGTGCTCACTGGTCTATCTCTGCTACCGTCCTAAAAAGTCGGGGGTATATTAAATCTTGCTAAATTAATTTCTCTTAGCATAGTTCCTTATTTTACATCATTCCACTTGCAAATGGTAGCTTACTAAGCTAATTGAATACCCCTAGAAGGAATTTTATCAATTGCTACTGTGCTGGTCACATTGAGCAAAACATTGAGCAGGTGTCAAGACCAAAATAGAAGGTTTTCTTGACTTTGTGACTTCCAAAGTTATCTGTTTTGATTCAATCATTACACACTTCATTTCCAAAGGACATAGGCCATTTCTTGGTGTCATTGGAAAGCTAAGGAGTCTACTAATCAAGTCTGAAGCTAAAGAGGGCTGGTACAAAGCAGGTTTTAGCAGTACCTACTCAATCTCTTGGATCATCCATCCATCTTTCCCAACATGAATCCTATCTAGCTAAAGGAATTAGTCTGGTAGTAGTACGAACTCATGATGATGAAAGAGTTTCTTCTTCTTCACTAACCTCGTGTTGAGCAGAAATAGGATCAGGGGGTCTTCTAGAAGATGAAGTACCTCTTCTTCAACTTGTCTTGGCCTTGGATAAGTGCCATTGGAAATATTCCATAAGTCCTTTGATACCAACAAATCATCATCATAAAACTCCACATTGCATAATTAGACATGCCTTCAAGCTTGTCTTCATTCTCAAGTCTATAGTCACTCATCTTGTTAAGGGTGTATATCAACTAGGCTTTGATACCAAATGTTGGTATTCTTAGGTCTGAATACCATATGTTGGAAGTGGTAGTGGGCCACAATAACAATAAATCATACGTTTACAAGATCTTCCAACAGATGAACCTTAACATACACACCTTAAGACTCAAAATAGATGATTGTGAGATAGAGAGAGAATAGACGAGATTTCAAGTGTAACGGTAAGCTATGAGGTTGAACTACACTATCTATATTCAAATATCAAATTACAATGTGTGTATATGATACAAACTGACAATATCTATATCTATGCAAAAATAAGAACTAGATACAAGAGATTGTGTGCCTAAGCGGTATGAAGAGTGTGTGCGTGTGTGTGTGTGAGAATATGGAGAATAAGAATAGTTTAGAACTAATTTATAGCAAACCAAAATTTTGATCAACCTAAATCGGAAACGAGTGACCTAGCAAGTAAGAATGGAAATAGACTTACTACTCACAGTAAATCAACAATAGATGTTGATGGTATGCTGGCAGAATCTCCTCCAAATAATAACCAAGATATAGACCACAACTCCTCCAAGTGTATGTGAACACTCCCTCCAAGATGGCCTCCAAGATCTCCTCCTAACTTGAGAAGATTTATCACCTCCTCCAAGTGTGTAAGACTCCTCCTTAATCTCCTTGAGAGGATTGCTTGAGTGATTGACTGATGACTATTACAAGTGAGCAATGTTGAAAAATATGGAACATGTGCAAGCTCCAATTGTGAGTCTTGGCACATACTCGCCTCTTATTAATTACCTCTTCATCATTTATGTATTTGTTGTAAGCCCAAAATGAAACTAGACCCTAAAAATACAAAGGGTACACTCATAACCTTAGAGTAGAGTGTTGAATTAAAAAGAGCAAATGTATTTATGGCTTGGATAAAAGCCAAAATATGTTTAGAGAGATGGAATACTCACAAAGTACGTGACCTTAAACTAGACCCTAAAAATATAAAGGGTACACTCATAACCTTAGAGTAGAGTGTTGAATTAAAAAGGGCAAATGTATTTATGGCTTGGATAAAAGCCAAAATATGTTTAGAGAGATGGAATACTCAAAACGTATGTGACCTTATCCATATGGAGTGATTTGGAGCACCAAAAGTCACCTTAGCAAATGGAAGGACAAAAGGCATGAAGTGAAAGGTCAAGAGGTGAGAGAAGATGCAAGGGTAGGTGAAAAGTCCCTTGCCCATACATCTATATATAGATGTCATTTGAACGTGAACATTTGTTAAGATGACAAGCACATGGTGTAGAAGCATGTGCTGGTCATTCTCTCACCAATGGATATCAGAAGGTACATCATTTGGATGCTAGAAGGCACAAAGGTATTCCAGCCGCATACCTTTTCTATACACAGCTACATTGTGAAGGTCATATCTCTCTATGTACTTATCCAATTAGTGCATATGATATCTTGATGGAAAGCTTATCTCTTCTTCTCTATGTATCTCAAATATCGCTGCCGGATGATTCTCCAGTCATGACAAGGAGGATTTCTTGTGAATCTCCATTTTCTACATAACCTGAGATGATAGGTAGTCTAACTTTGTGTAGTCGGTTACCTGGTCATATGGACTTCAAATGGAGTGTTCTATAGCTTGTTAAACATTTGTAAGAGTCTATTATGTGTGGGCCAATTTTCAAAGCTATTGGATCTCTGAGTTGTGACTGAATCAAGTTTTAGTAAGCATGTGTCTTACAGGGCAGATTCTAGAAGAGGTTCTCTAACTTCCGCTGCGGGTATTGAAGTGTTTTGGAGTGAAATGTCTCCACATTTTGGTATCAGAGCTTTGTTTGCAGATAATTGGGAGTGGAGCCCATGTATGTGCAAAGAGATCATAAAGAAGATCTAGAGATGGCAAAGGAAAGCTTGGAGCTATCATGCTCATTGGAAAGCTATGGAGAAGAAGCTTTTGGTATGTAAGAAATTTTGTTGCTTTATGATATTATAAGTGATACACTCTCTTTTCCTACTCTCTTCTATATATTCTTGATCATTGAGGCATGCCATAAGTACTAATCACTTGGATGAAGCCTAATGAGCAGCCAATAGAAGAAGATAAAGATTCAAGCAAGGAATCTTGGATGCACAACTACGAGTTGTATGTGAGCATTGTATAGATGCTTGAGATATTGCACTCAAGTGAATGAAGTGCAAGTTTTGATTATGTACATGGCTGATAGTTAAGCTTTTATGTAAGCTTAAGGATAACAGTATATGCTTATGCATTGGATATGCTTATGTATGCATGCTTGTGAAAGTTATGCTCAAGATGTATGATGATTTTGGACAGCCATGCGTAGGCTGTATAAAGTGAATTTAGAGTTGATGATTGATGTCTAAAATGCAAGAATGTATGCACATGTGGTCAAGGTAATTATATACACATGTTGAATTTTGTGTGGATGAGTAATAGGCTATTTTATAAAGCCTATACAAGCTGAAAAATTTCAGGTTTGTGTAGCCATATTAATTGGCATAAAGTGGGCTAAAGATATGCCCAAATGACTATTGAGTTGCATACATGCTTATGTTGATTTGTTATCATGATATTTATGCTTTGAAGGTTTGTCATGTTCAGCCATAGATGAGCTGAAAGTAAATGTGTTTGGATGCCATGAACATTGGTAAGATGCAAGGTTGCTATGTATGAAATTTATGGATGTATCTTGTTGTGGACAAAACCCATTGAGGTAAATTAAAAAAAAGCAAATATGTATGCTTATGTTATGATAACTAAAAGCATTTGGTATTTGAGTTTAGATACATCAAGTGAATGTAATGCTCCTATTTATATAAGCCAAAGCTAGGTGAACAAACCTTGGATGAAGGAAGGATGCAAAGCTTAGAGCCAAAGCAAAGGAAGGAGCCCAAGCTAAAAGGTTTCCAAACACTTGAAGATTTGAAGAATAGAACCCAAGCTGAAGGTGGCCAAGGCAAGGATGCCCATTTGAAGACTCTTGAAGATTGAAAGGAGTAGAAGTCTCCAAAGTAGGGCTTCCATGAAGTGTTGAAGGCTCAACAAGGACTTGAAGACACTCTCCAAAGTTCAAGGAGCACAAGCAAGTGCCAAGGTAGAAGGTAGAGTCGCTCATCAAAAGTGTGACAACATGGCTGAAGTTGATTGAGGTAAATGAAGGTAAAGAAGTTCATTTGCAAGTCTCAAGTCTGATGTAAATTATTGAGAGAAAAATCCACATTGTGTGTGGTGCTAAGTTCCAAGCATAAATCAAGTGAATGTATTGTGAAAGTGTGAGGCTAGTAAGACCACCAAAGAGAGTGGCAAGCCTATGGCTAGTAAGACCACCTAAAGAAAGTGGCAAGCCAAAGTAAAGGCAAGTAAGACCATTCCAAGAGGAGTGGAAAGCCTATGTGAAGGCAAATAATACCATCCCAAGAGGAATGGCAAGCATATCTTAGGTGCAAGAAGCACCAAAGACCAAGTAAAGGTCTAGTGAAAGGTTGAGGCAAATAAGACCACCCAAGAGGAGTGGCAAGCCTATGTGAGGGAAAGTAAGACCATCCCAAGAGGAATGGCAACCCTTGTTAGGTGCAAGAGGAACCATTGATCACATTCACATTTCTTGTGTTTTTTTGTAGGTGATCAAGGAAGCTTGGAAGATGTGGAAGCTATGATGCTTCACATAAAAAGGAAGTCATGAAAGAGTTCATGTATGATCAGCTCATTTGATGATTTTTCAGGTCTAAAATCAGCCACGAAGAATGAATCAAAGATTATGAAGCAATGGGGAGTTAGCTTGCAAGGATTGGAAGATCCAAAACAAGTCCAAAGAAGAGAAAGAGGAGCCAAACAAATTTCAGATTTTGAAGACTCAAAGAAAGATTAAGAGCAGCCATCAAAGGTAATTTGAAAGCATGATGAGGAGCCACCTCTATGGAAGGAGTATCTAGAAGGGAATGAGCAACCATGATGCACAAAAGAAGGCATGAAGAAAAAAGAAAGCATGACAACCATGAAGACATCAAAAGGAGAAAGCAAAGAGCAAACATGGACAATGACAAAGATGATCCAAAGACAAAGGAGGATCAAAGCAAAGCATGCAAGCCTAGAAGACATGAAGCCATGAAGGTATACAAAGAAGAGAGAAATTCTCATGGAGAGGACAACAAAGAGGAAGAGAGTGGAGCAACCAAGATAAGTACAAGGTGATCTCATTTCATGAGTTTGTATGAAGCATGTCTCTTGATAGGTGTTGTAGAAGAGCTCTTGTGAAGAGCCAAAGAAACAAAGCTAAAGCTGGAAGGAAGCCAAAGAAGCTTAAAAGCAAAGAAGGAAGATCACCACCAATCAAAGCAAGAGAGACAAGAGCAAAAGAAGCAGCAAAGGCGAAGAGGACAAGCATTGGAGAGTAGCATGGACTCCCAACTGTAGCTTGAGGGGGAGTGTTGAAAAATATGGAACATGTGCAAGCTCCAATTGTGAGGCTTGGCATATACTCATCTCTCATTAATTACCTCTTCATCATTTATGTATTTGTTGTAAGCCCAAAATGAAACTAGACCCTAAAAATATAAAGGGTACACTCATAACCTTAGAGTAGAGTGTTGAATTAAAAAGGGCAAATGTACTTATGGCTTGGATAAAATCCAAAATATATTTAGAGAGATGGAATACTCAAAAAGTATGTGACCTTATCCATATGGAGTGATTTGGAGCACCAAAAGTCACCCAAGCAAATGGAAGGACAAAAGGCATGAAGTGAAAGGTCAAGAGGTGAGAGAAGATGCAAGGGTAGGTGAAAAGTCCCATGCCCATACATCTATATATAGATGTCATTTGAATGTGAAAATTTGTGGAGATGCCAAGGACATGGTGTAGAAGCATATGTGGGTCATTCTCTCACCAATGGATATGAGAAGGTACCTCATTTGAATGCTAGAAGGCACAAAGGTATTCCAACCGCATACCTTTTCTATACACAACCACCTTGTGAAGGTCATATCTCTCTATATACTTATCCAATTGCATATGCTATCTTGTTGGAAAGCTTATCTCTTCTTCTCTCTGTATCTCAAATATCTCTATCAGACAATTCTCCAAACATGACAAGGAGCATTTCTTGTGAATCTTAGTTTTCTGCATAACCTAAGATGAGAGGTAGTCTAACTTTGTGTAGTCGGTTACCTGGTCATATAAACTCCATTTTTGAATCAAGTTTTAGTAAGCATGTGTCTTACAGGGCAGATTCTAGGAGAGGTTCTCTAACTTCCGCTGCGTGTATTGAAGTGTTTTTGGAGTGAAATTTCTCCACAAGCAAAGACCTCTCTTTATATAGTATTTTAGAAGCCTTGAAACGCTAGCTCAATAAAGCATAAAGCTACAATGGAAGACATAGCTAAACATACGATCACGTATCTCAAAAGCTATCTCCGCTGAAATCATTGTATCCGAAAACAAAAGCAATTCCGCGATCTGCGCCTAATGAGATTCGAACCTAGGTTGTTTTGATCATAACAAACTGTTCTAACCACGTCACCTTGCGCCATTTGGTTACAATAATATTCAAAAAATTCAACACATATTCTAGGACGGCTATGTGGGGCTTGGACAGATAACTAATAAAATGCTTCATATAAGTACTGGTTGAGGACTTATTGGACATTGACTCCAACACTTCGACAACTATTTCTCCGAGAAGGCTGAACCAAATGTTTTGAAACTTTGGCAGCCTAAAGTAGAGTTCAAGTTGGTTCCAACAAGCTATAGATCATGTGTTGGAAGAGCCAGAGGCACAGAAGACGCGGAAGCATGTAACGACGGAGCACTGAGCCAGTGGAATCTTTTTTCAAAGAATCATGTTCTAAAAATACTTTTCAAAAACCTCCAACAGTGATTTTTATCACTACTGTAACATATGTAACATAGAAAACCCCATTTTGTAATCCATAGCTCCATTTTGTGCAAGCCGAGGAGTCCTCGAGCTTGAGGAGCTTAGGTAGAATGCGCGTACCAATTTTCGTTATTTTTAGATACCGTTTACCCTTCCAAATAGCATCTAGGACCTAATTTTTAACTAGGCCGGTCACTAGATGTGAAACCGGTCAAAACTAGTCTAGAAACTATAAAAAGAGCTAGAGAGCTCATTTTTGAGGTTAGCTTGTTTGAGGTTAGAGTTCTTTTGAGCTTGTAATAGTGTTCTTGAGTAATAGAGTTGAGTTCTCACCTTCCATTGTGTCTTGCTTGTCTCTTCGTAGTGTGTGTGTATGTGTGTGTGCATTTCTATGCTTCTCACCTTCACTCTCACTTCATCTCACATTCACGATCTTCATATCACTCCTATCTCTTCCGCGGATTGACATTAAGGAGGTGGAGCTTCTTAACGTGGTTCTCACCATTGTGCTAGAGCAACACCAAATTTGGCGCCGTTGCCGGGGATCGAGTCTAAGACGAATGTGTGATGGTAAGAGTATAGCAAGAAGTGGCGTTGGAAGGTAAAAATTTCAGTTTTGTTGTTGTTTTTACTTAGTTTTTAGTGTTTTTCACCTCCCCCACACTCCATCTTCATCACCGCATCATCATCTTCATCTC
The DNA here is from genome assembly GCA_020310875.1 of Ceratopteris richardii. Lineage (NCBI taxonomy): Eukaryota > Viridiplantae > Streptophyta > Polypodiopsida > Polypodiales > Pteridaceae > Ceratopteris > Ceratopteris richardii. Next base: position 208,284,295 of record CM035409.1, on the reverse strand, counting down.
CAAAAAAATCAGAAAATTCACCATATCCACCCATTCTCCTCATTTACCCTCATTTGTGCATGCGAGAGAGTGAGAGAGAGCTTTTGTGCTTGTGTGTACTTTGGTTTTCTTGAGTTTTCTTGCAGGTACAGAGCTCCAGTGCATCAGGAAAGCTTGGAAAAGGTAAAACCTTCAGTTTCTGTCAGAAATTTCCGACTCTGTCAGACCATCGCGATGGTCTGCAAAGTTCGGATTTTGAGGAAGGCGAGTTCACCACCGTGTAGGCGACCCTTGCGTGTGTAGGAATCCATAGCTGCATCTCAAAAAATCACAGTTTGGTGGACCATCGCGACGGTCTCAGACCATCGCGATTGTGTCACACCATCGCGATTGGCTCACGCCATCGCGACGGCTCAGCCGGACCATCGCGACGGTCTCACGCCATCGCGACGGTTCATTTTGGACCATCGCGACGGTTCGCGGACCATCGCGATTGCTCGGTTGACCCCACACCATCGCGATTGGCTCAGGCCATCGCGCCGACGGTGCCACGTGGCAAGCTAGACCATCGCGACGGTTCATTTTTTGGACCATCGCAACGGTTCATTTTTTGGACCATCGCGACAACACCCTCACACCATCGCGACACTTCAAAAATTCGGACCATCGCGATTGGCTCACGCCATCGCGCCCAGACCATCGCGATTGGCTCAAGCCATCGCATCTGTGACCATCGCGACGGTTCACTTTGGACCATCGCGACTGTTCACGTTGACCGTTGACTGACGCCATCGCGATTGTCCGCCTGTTCGAGCCATCACGATTGTCCACTTTCACGCCATCGCGATTGTCCACTTTCACGCCATCGCGACGGTTCACCCTCACGCCATTGCGACGGTCCCAGACCATCACGATCATCTCAGACCATCGCGATTGTGCACCCCCATCGCAAATTTTAGGGTTTCATTTTTTGGCCAATTTTGGGGCTATTTTTGGGAAATTTTTGGGTGATTAGACTCATAGGAGACCCCTTAGCTCATATTTGGAGAAAAACCTGTTTGTCAGTTTTTACCCCCCAGGGCCTGAACGTCATAACTTTTTCATCCGAAGTCCGTTTTTTGAGCTTAATAGCTCGTTAGAAAGCTCTTGACGAGTACTACGTGACCTCAACTGTTTTTTTCTTAAAGGATACGTCTATTTTTAGATAAGCTATTTTGAGGTTGACCTAGTTTGGGACTAGAAAGCCAGGGGGCAAGCATTAAAAAGTTGGGCAAAAGGGAAGGGACTTAAAAGGTGTATATACTCAAGTGCTTGATCATCCAACTGTGAATTGGTCTAATATTGAATTTTTCCAGGTCTAGCAAGGGCAATCGAAGGCAACCAAGGCAAGGCAGTGAAGGGCATAAAGCTTGGGAAGCGCGGCTTCTTGGGCATCAGAGCAACCAGAAAAGCTGACTCGAGGTTGGAAGATTACTCAACCCCCTCAGTCAATTCTTAGCTTAGGATAAACGTTAGCATCGTGGATTAAGACGATAGGAACACCTCAAGCTCAAGAGAATTAAATTTATCAAGTTCAAGACTAAAGATAAAGGTGTGTGACACGAAAACCTAAAGGAAAGAACATAAGTCTGACGGAACGAGAACTCAAAATTATAACAGAAAGTCGAATTCCTGACGCGAACATTCAGACAAGAACTTAAAGACATTTAAAAAGAAACAAGACGTTATTAACAGAGAACCATTGACGATCAGAAGAGTAGCAAAGTAAATTCATGAACCTTAGATCGGGCAAACATATAGGCAAGTCAGACCGACGAAGCCTTAGATCATCAGAGGCAAGTGTAAGGACTACTGCACGATCGTGGGCTCAACAATTGAACACTAGTTATCCCTACGAGAACCCAGACACTAGTGATTCAGAAATGGCATTTAGCACAGAAAGACCAGAAGGAGGGTCTAATGTAGCCTATTTAGAAAAAACAGAAGGACCCTATAGAACACAACTAGAGTTTCTCCGAACCAACCGATTAGGTGCTCGCATCTATGAGGATGGTTTGCGAAGGCAAGTGGTGCAAATGCACAACCCCGATCAACCCATTGGATTGGAACGTCCAGTGGTGAAATTTGAGAGAGACGCGTACATAGACAAGGAAGGAACAATGTACATCTTAAGTACGCAGCCAAACAATACCACTGAGTTTGGCGTGATTCAACCAGAGACGGAAGCAAAATCTCAAGGAAAAGAACCATTAGAAGAGCCTAGAACACCTAGAGGGAAATCTGTACTGACACGAGTACTAATCCCAGACTGGATCCCTCAAGACAACAGAAGCATAGAGTTGTTTGTAAATAAAGAAACGGATGAAGCCTTTTGGAGATACAAGACCGAAATACTTAGTGAGGTAGGAATCATCACTATATACGAGTTCAAAGACCCGGATACACCTGGAAAGGTTGTATACCTGGATGAGACTTCAGAAAGAGTCTTTGTGGTACCTGACCGCGCTAAAAACACATACACATGGAGAGGTGAATTGGTGTTTCCCTCCATCTAGAACGAACATGAATACAAGTCAACAAGGGGCAGGAACATCATCAGCCCATGGAAATCAAAGAGAGAAAAATAAAGAGAGACCGGAAGTAAGCTTTAATCATCCCATAGGGAGAGATAGAACAACCACAGACACTAATAGAGCAGATAGACAAAGAGATCATGGAATACCAGGTTGTAGAGATGACTTTCCTCTACCTAGACCACGCGAACACGCAAGAATATTGAGACCCACTCAATTAGTAAAATCAATGAAAAATTATTTTGATGGGACAGGAGATCCCTATGACCATGTCGCAGAATTCAAGCAAGTACTAAGAGCAGAACAAGTTGAAGACATGTTCACGCAATACAACGCATTTGGACTAACGTTAAAGAATACAGCTTTAACTTGGTTCCAACCTCTGCAACAAAGGCAATTTAGAGACATCCATCACTTTTTAGAGTCATTCATCACTAAATTCTCTAAAAGTGGGATTAGACATGACACGTCTTTGTTGATTCATAGCTTTAAACAGACTCCTCAGGAAACAGTTAGACTGGCAGGACGTAGGTTTAGACAATATGTTGAACGATGTCCAATGCAAGAGCTACCCTCACAAGCCAAGCAAGTGTCATTGTTTTTAGATGGCTTGTTGAGCTCTAAACTGCGCTCCTACGTGTACCTAAAAGAACCCAGAACGCTAGAGCAATGTGTGAGAATATGCATAGACATTGAGGACAACTTAGGAGACGAGTTGGAACTCTCAAAGGTCTATAAGGACTCAGACTGTTCATCTCTAGCATCCACAAAATTGTCTAACTCGATAGAAGACCTAGCAGAAAAAGTGGCCCAGAAACTAGGAGTTTCTAGCAAACCTAGGGTACTAATGAACAAGCGTTGTTACACCTGTGGTGGTGACCATATGGCAAGTGTGTGCCCCAATGCACCACAACCACAAGTCAACCCTAATGGCCAATACTGTACAATTGAGAGAAGATACACGAATCATACGGCTCAGGACTGCCCATACAACAAGCAGACCGTGAGACAGAACTACCCGCAAGCATACCCACAGCCAGGTAGGTATCAAGGCCAATACAATGCTCAGCCTTATTACTATAGGCCTCCTCAGAACTACCCATACCAGGCTCAACAGAGACCTCAACCTGTCTTAGCTCAGCAGCCACCCCCACCAGCGAATGTCATCTCAGTCAAATACGCTGCTATAGAAGAGAACCTAAGTAGGGCTTTAGTACCTTCTTCACCTTTGATCACAGAGGGTGACCCGAATTCGAACAGCTTTGACTCTACGCATGTAGATAGTCCACCCGCATATTACACAGAGTCACCAGAACACGTACAAACATATCATTACGATAGTCCACCAGTGGAACCTAGTTGGGAGACAGACTATGCTAATGTGATGTACACCAACCCAAATCCACGGCCCCAATTGAGACAACAAAGACCACAGGGCCCTAGAGGACCATGCTTTAGGTGCCAAGGAGATCATTTCATAAAGGATTGTCCACATCCCCCGATAGCAGGACAATCACAGTACTATAACATCCAAGGCTTTTGTGCTGATTGTGGCAAAGAGCACATAATCAAAGATTGTCCTAAGAACCTTGTTAATGCTTCGAATGTGACACCGATCAACGTGATAGGTATTGTAAATAACGCAGATGGATCCAACCCTACATACGTGCCGATCCAAGCTATAACAAGAGCCCAGGCGCTCTTACAGAACCAACAGCTTAATCAGGAGAAAGTAGCTAGAAGTAGTGAAGTTGCAGACTCTAGCAGTAAAAAGACAAAATCTTGGAAAGATTCTAGAGAAAGAATTAAGCGAAAATGGAGTAAAAAGATAACTGAGTTGGAAGGAAGTTTGAAGGAATCTAGAGCCAAAATCCAAGAATTGACTTCATAGGACTTGAATCAAGAGAATCCAGCTCAAAAATCAGGATCAGTTTTAGCGGAACCCATACCAGAAAATCTAGACATGATGTTTCGTGCATATCAGGCTAGATTAAAAGAGGGACCTCAGGTAGCTGAAATGAGCAAAAACTACCCTCGAGCTGATCTAGAAATTGAGAGAACTAAACTTTGCATGAAGATGGTAGAACTAGCACAAGCTTTGTTCGAAGCCTCTAGATATCTTAATTGGAATAACATGGCAAAACCGGAATTACACTTTCAGGGACTCATGGAGAGGCTAGAATATTTGATTGAAAGCAAAGAGAAAAAGGATCAGCCTAGGAACCCTATTGTCCCAGAGACACAGGAAAGGAATGCACCATCCCTGTCTCAAGTACCCAACTCAGAAAGTCAAGACAATTTGTCTTCCATACATAGGTACTCACATGAATTTTTGAGAGAAATCCAAGAAGAGAAATGGAGAAAAGAACAAGGAACCCATCCTCCTATTCAAGAAATAGATGACTTGCAGGAACAATTTCCCCAAGACATTCCCTCTATTTACGATGGTGTAGAGGAAGAACAACTGAGTGAAAACACAAGATTTGGATCTAATTCTCTACAAGAATTACCTCAGTTCACAGGACCTTGGGAAGTGAAGTCTATTAGTATGAGAGCACCCACGATAATAGTGAGGAATGAAGAATCAGTAATCCCTAGAAACACGGAAGTGATCAAGAATACCAAAGTACAGTGTAATCTCACTCTAGAGGAGTTTCTGAAGATAAAACCAGAATTGTGGAAACATGTAGCAAATCAATTCCCCGAGCTTGCTACTACTCCCTCACAAATAGGATCACATAAGAAGGTACCAGAGATACCAGTAGAAAAGATTGGAGATGTAAGCGAAGGGGAGGAAGGTAACACTTATCTTCCGATAACTTATCAGGGCTACACCACGAAAGCCATCTTAGATTCAGGAGCCGGAGTAGCCATAGCTACCACCGCCTTATGGAAACGTTGGGGTAAGCCAGCATTGAGACCCACCAGGATGAAGCTGCAAATGGCTGACGGACACATAGAAAAACCATTAGGCTTACTAGAAGGCATATCTCTCACCACTTGTGGTGTAGAATTTGAGCATACTTTTGCCATTTGTGACTTTGCAAAAAACCATGCTTATGAGATGATATTGGGACGACCATTCATGCGTCAGTTGCAAATTGTACAAGATTGGGGAACTAATTCGTTGTACTTGCAACATTTAGGAGTGACTACCAAAGTCAATCTTAAAGACTATTCACACAGAGATGTACCCCCAATACAATGGAATACCATCCATAAGACACCAGTAGAGACGGAATCCGTGCACTCATTAGAATCAGATCCTTCTTGGTTGCATGAGGATACCCATTTATGGATGTGTAAAGTAGCCAAACAAGAGGAAGAAAGATTAGAAGCAAGGACCTTAGGTGCAGAACAACATCCACGAACCCTTCAAGATCCAGCTTACGCACCTGTAGTATTCCCTGACGAAGAGTTTGAACCCCATGGTTGGGCAGAAATCCTAGCAACCATGGATGTAGCCATCAATGAAGAACAATGGACACCCCACTGTGACGAGGATGGCTATGACATTTCAGTTTTCACGATAGAGCCAATCATGTGCGATGCGATTTTAGAAGAGTGTGAACCTAACACTGATGCAATTGAGGATGCGAGTGATTTCGATTTAGAATCAATTATCATGGACTCACCCTTTGCATCAGAAGAAGAATATTTTTTCGAAGTAGAGACTCACCCTCAAAGACACGAGGAAATTATGAATGACGTGAGAATAGCCACTCAAGTGACTAGCAAAAGTGAAGGCAAGAAAAGAAAGAAGAAAGAAAACATGTCAGAAAAAGAAGAATCTTTATTTGAGGTACCCGAGAATTTCAAGAAATATGAAGTCGAAGATAGAAGAATCATGGTACGAATGCCTAATAGAAAGGCGAATGACGGACAAGTATATGACAACCGAGAGAAAACCAAGAAAATAATCGTAGCCATAGAAGGAGAAGAAGAAAAATGTACATACATAGGGCATGATTTGACAACTGAAGAAGAAGAAGAACTAGTTGCCCTATTGCGCGAATTTAGAGATGTTTTTGCTTGGAGTTACAAAGATTTGAAAGGAGTAGACCCAGATATATGTTCTCATAGGATCCCTATGACTCCAGATGCAAAACCGACAAAACAGAAACCGTACACGTACAATGATAACTACGCTGCGAAGATTAAAGAGGAGATAGATCGCTTGATAGAAGCAGGATTCATTTACGAAATTGAGCACACCGAATGGGTATCCCCCATTGTGGTTGTGCCCAAGAAGAATGGAAAATTGCGTGTGTGTATTAACCTTAAAAAAGTTAATGCCGCCACGATTAGAGACAGTTATCCTCTTCCTATCACGGAACATCTATTGGAAAGAGTTGCGGGCAAGGAAGTTTACAGCTTCCTTGATGGATTCTCAGGCTATAATCAAGTAGCCATTGCTCTAGAAGATCAACACAAGACGGCATTTGCCACTGAATGGGGTATATTTGCATTTCGTGTGATGCCATTTGGCTTAACAAATGCACCCGCCACTTTCCAGCGACTCATGTGTCATGTTTTTAAGGAATTCCTACGCAAGAGTTTGGAAGTTTATGTCGATGACTTATGTGCACATTCAAATGTAAGACAGACACATATCCCAGAGTTAAGACAAATATTTGACAAATGTCGAGAATATCAGGTTTGTTTGAACCCAGAAAAGTGCGTTTTCATGGTCAGACAAGGCAAAATTCTAGGACACATTGTGTCAAAAAATGGAACCTCTACGGATGAAGAAAAGGTGAAGGTGATTGCAGATCTACCTAGGCCGACGAACATCAAAGAGGTACAAGCATTTATGGGCCATTGCGGTTATTATAGGAGATTCATACACATGTATGCAATCATAGCCAAGCCTTTGTACTCTCTTTTAACCAACTTTGAATGGACAGATGAATGTGAAAATTCATTCAATGAACTTAAACGACGCTTATGCTCAGCACCTATATTGACTACCCCATATTGGAGTAAGCCATTCCATGTACATGTGGATGCATCCAATTATGCCATAGGATGTGTGTTAGCACAACCCACGAATGAAGGTAACATAGATCTCCCCATAGCTTACGCGAGCAGACAATTGAACGCAGCAGAAAGAAATTACACCACGACGGAACGAGAAGGATTAGGGATGATCTACGCAGTAAAGAAGTTTAGGCACTACTTGTTGGCCAATAAGTTCAAGTTCTTTACAGATCATCAAGCCCTATTGTACCTAGTCAACAAACCATGTAACACAGGACGACTGATATGTTGGTTTCTATTGCTCATGGAGTATGACTTTGAAGTAGTAGTCAGGAAAGGAAAGACACATCTTAGAGCTGACCACCTTTCAAGATTAACCTCAGGAGAATCTCCTCAAGGAGTAGCGGATGATCTACCAGATGCATACTTATTTAACCTTGAGATAGCACCAGAATGGGCTAAGCCTATAGTCCCCGTTCTCACATATGGACCCAAGAATCCTAGGATAAAGATCAAAGAAGGAGAGATTACCAAGTCTCAGAGATACCAGATAATGGCAGGAAGCATATATAAACAGGATAATCAAAAGATTCTTGCTTGTTGTGTAGATGAATCAGAACATGCGAATTGGTTGCAATTAGCACACATAGGTGCATTAAAGCAACATCATTCGAAACATCGAACATTACAGACTCTGCATAGATTAGGAGTATATTGGCCTTCGATGGAAGCAGATGTCTACAGGTGGTGTAAGGAATGCCATGTTTGTTGTGAAAGACCACCAGTAGAGCATGCTACATTGTATCACGTGTCTCTCACACCAGACTGGAGTGAACAATTAGTGACATACTTGAGGACGAAGACATTCCCTCAAGGCATGACCTTAGCTCGACAACGTAGTCTAGAGCAGGAAGCTCAAGATTATTCACTTATTGGCGATAACCTATACAAAAGAGGACGAGATGGATATCTAAGACAGTGTGTTCATGAGAGCGATTATCTGAGCATACTAGAGACTGCACACCAAGGTGTTGCAGGAGGTCATTTTGGACCCGATAGGATAATCAAAGCCATCCTCTTTGCAGGATTATGGTGGCCCACTCTTCACATGGATGCTCATACCTATGTAAAGAGATGTGATGTGTGCCAAAGAACTCAGTTTCCTACTCGCAGAGACGAAATGCCATTGAAACCCATGATGGGCGGGCGTGCATTTTCTAAGTGGGGTATAGACTTTGTAGGACCCATTAACCCCCCTGCAAAAGGTACACATGCTGAATACATTATTGTTGCCACAGATTATCTTACGAAATGGGTAGAGGCAAAAGCCACGAAAAAGAATGATGCACACACAACTGCGAAATTCTTATTTGAGAATGTCTTTACAAGATATGGATTGCCTATAGAGTTAGTGAGCGATCGAGGCACTCACTTTCTAAACCAAGTCATTGAATATTTGTTACAGGATTTTATGGTGATTCACAAGAAATCCGCACCATATCATCCTCAGGCCAATGGTCAGGCTGAAAGCACTAATAAAATCCTTTGTAACGTACTGACGAAACTCGTGAACAACAAACGTTCAGATTGGGACAAACAGTTACACCACGCTGTTTGGGCATATCGAGTGGCCTACAAGACCGTACTCAATGCAACTCCCTTTCAGATGGTTTTTGGTCAGAATGCTGTGCTTCCTTTGGACTTCTTGATACCAACCCTTAAGGTTGCACAAGAACATCAGTGGACCGGCCATGAACTATCAACAAGAATAATGGACTTGGAACGATTAGGAGAAACCAGGCTAAAGGCGGCAGCAGGAATATATGCAGCGAAGAAGCGACAAAAAGCATATTTTGATGCACATGTGAAAGATAAAGGCCTAAAAGAAGGAGATTTAGTTCTAGTATATACGCTAAAGCAACACGCACGTAAGTTAGAAAAGCGAGGTTATGGACCTATGATCATTAACAGACTCTCAACAAGTGGAGCAGTACAATTAGCCACTTTAGAAGGAGATATAATGCCTAATTATATTAGTGGTTGTAGAGTCAAGCTATATCAGGAACCTCTTACTGAGGATATGCTTAGACGACTCACGTTGGCAAAGAAGCGTAAGGAGGAAGAAAATAGAATACGAGCTGAAGATCAGGCAAAAGCAATAGAACGCATTAAGCGCATGAAGTTAAGAAGACAAGGACTAGGGAGAGAACATTATAACCATCTGGAAACCACACCCAGATATCCCATGGCCATGTGTCAAGTAAAGTCAACCACTCATCCTAGTATAGTGGACAGGAGACCATTCATTACAATCAGGCTAGAGCACGACAACCCTTGCCAAGAGCTCAGGGCTTTAATTGACTCAGGTGCTGCGACTAGTGCGATTAGATGGTCCCACTATAAGGATTCAGGAATAGAAATGCGGCCAATTGAGGCATACCTCATAGGCCTAGGAGGCATGGAAACCCCTTGCATGGGTGAGGTGGACCTTCCTATCCTCATTGAGGATGTGACCATGACAGCGAAGCTACTAGTGTGCCATGATGACAACCTGATAGAACCCCTAATCCTTGGCCAAGATTGGCTATACGATCACTCAGTGAACCTAAATCTTAGACAAGGCTCCATACAAATTGGAACCTTAGAGCAGAAGCGAGTGATACCGCTTGACTTCCCTAATTGCATTCCGATTGAGGTTCGTAACCCTAGACCCTATGAAACGCATGCGACGGAAGACCGGAAGATCTTGGGTCAGACCAGTCACGTTAGGTCTACACCAACCCACTCGGGCTTGGCTATGGACAGTTGTCAATCAAAAGGACGACAGGAGATCTTCCCTGGGGCTTCCTGCAAACTAGAAGGGGCAGCTACCCAACCGCTAGGGCAGATGAACACAATCAGTGGTCAGGTGGGTTGCATCAGCGGCCAAATGAGCACAACACCCTGCGGTGCTCATCCTTCCAAACTTGCTGCGGACTGGCCTAGATTAAAGATAAATAACGAATCACTTCCTAATGGGCAGGTCACGCAAGTGTTGGATCTCCCTTCTTTTCCAAAGCAGAGCGTCCATTGGACCTCTCAAACCCAACCTCGAAGGAGTCAACCACAACAGAGGAACCCAGACCGACGACACCACCAGACAAGGCAAGGAAAGCAGCAGTATCAACATCACAGAACAAGTGGCACGAAACAAATATGGGTGCCAAAAGGACAGCAACCACAGGCTATTGGCAACACTGCAGACGAGAGCAGGACAAAGTTTCAACAGAAGCAGAGTCAGCATCCAAAGTCCCCTCGATCTTCTTTCCCAAGTACAAATACTCGACAGATTTGGATCGCCAAGAAATACCTTATCCATAGACCCACACCCATGCAGATTTGGGTACCCAAACATTGTATTATAGCCCAACCCTCTAGCCATGTAATGTATACCCCTCAGAAATTTGTCCATCCCTCAATACCACCAAACCCGATACCGCTTTTTGTCCCTCAGCAGAAACATACCACCCACTCCAAGACTCTTAGGAAATCGATACCGAAACGTATCCAAACGTCTTTTTGTACCCCATTATCTAACAATTCTCCCCCTCCCGTTTAAACTCCACCCTTGTAATAATTCACCCTCAACCAAACCTTGTATAAATTCATACACCTAAACCCCACATCATGCATAATAAAAGCTCATCAAGAATTGTAGGCATAATCTGACCATGTAGGCGTCTAGAGACTTGCATTAGTTTTGCAAATAATCATTGCATCAATCACTTCACGACACTTGGCTACACGGGTTACACATCGGTTATGGAAAAGGATTGCGGTCTCACCTTAATGGGATCATAATTAATTTCCATGCTAATGTGTTAATCTTTTGTAGCAGATCTTTTCCATTAGCTCATCAGTCATCATGCAAACCGAAGCAGGACCATCAGAAGCTGGCCCTAGTGCACCGATGGCCACTATTGGAGAATTACTAGCGGAATCTTATCCGACGATGCAACCACCAGAGTTTCAAGGTTTTCCAGGACCCATGCCAATCGATGATCCTCCTAGAGTATATACTGAGAAGATTCATCGTAATTCTCATTGGTTTCAAGGCCTAGCAGGACCATTAGCAGACGCTAATTTCATATTTGAGGCCAATTTGGCATTTGATCTTCGCACATGGGCCAAGTACCAGTTCTTTTCAAGAGAATTTGAAGGACTACAGAATACACAAGATCTAACGCACGTTTGGGCACGAGCGGGATTTACAGAGTATTTTAGCGACCCTCTGCCTAAACCCGATTTTTACAGATGTTTTTACTTGGTAACCACCTTAACAGCTTCAGAGAACAAGGATCTACCAGGCACATTCATGTTACCATCCTTGGTAAATGATCCTCCATTCAGAAGGTTTTATTTGTCTAAGGATTTAATTCGCGCAGCTTTGAAAATACATGGAACACACACTCCGACGGAGAGAGAACGGCTAGTCCCATAGCAGATGAAACGTGGTGACGTAACTAAGTGGGAGGATATTTCTGCTATAACACCTGAGCTCTCCAAGCCATTACGGATATGCATGCAGCACTTTGCTTTCCCAGCTCAGGATCGTTTTACCATGCCTCACAAGAGAATCTGGTTTGGATTGTACTTAGCATGTATTGGACCTCAAACTGTTGATCTAGCCAGCTGGATAATTGATCAGCTCTATTTGGCACAACATAGGTGGGAGCGAAAGAAGGTAATCAATGGATGCTGTGCCCTCACCAGGATCATATATATGTGCTTGGCGTATGACTTACCAATTGAGCGTGCCATGACCAGTGAGGAACTGAAAGCATTTAAAGGCACCACTAGGAAGGCCAGAAAGTCTAGCAAAGGCAGAGCCGGGAAGCGGATGAGAGGTACTATCTCGTGCCTACAAGTCCCAGAATCACCCTCGCCACAACCATCTCCAGAGCAGTCACCAACAGCAGCCACTCCCACGGTACCACCAATTCGTATACGGTTATCAAGACCAGTGACGCCGGAGGGCACCACCAGTACTGTTGCACTCCAAGCAGCCACAACCACAGAACCTATCACCACAGCAGTTGAACTTCCCACCACTATTGGTGCGGAAGCTTTCTCTTTTCCAGTACCCCATTTAGAACCAGGACAAGCAGAGCCACTGGACCAAACTTTTGATTTCTAGATGCCTGATGCATTCTCCAATGAGTTCCAGTTTTCAGAAGGACAATTGTTTTCTCAAGAATTTGAAAGGCCTAGCTACCCTACCACACCCAGGGATCAGCCACAAGGACAGATCGTGTCCAGCTCTGATGACGAAAGAACAGCAACCGATGACGACGAAGGAGACGATGAAGCTAGCCAGGGAACTCAGGAATCCCAAGAGCATGAACAGACAGATGGCCAAGGCCAACAAACAGACACACAGGTGATACAAGTACCCATGAAGATGAAACTTACGAAGCAGCGGCTTACACACTAGCTATCAAGAAGCTGTATAGAACTATGGAAAAAGTTTGGGCACGCAAAAAGCTGACAGAGGAAGAGAGTCAATCAATAATAGAACAAGAACTTGTCACAGGCGGATTCGAAGACGCATACATCAAAGGATTCCGCGAGTTAGTCAAATCAGTAGGCTCCAACGAAGCACTCAGGTACTTGCAAAGAAAGCCACTACCACAGTTTGACCCCCGCAGAGTACGACTACTTTCAAAGCCCGGCGAATACATTCGTGTACCAACAGGAGCACAGTCTTCTGAACAAGCCAGGGAGGCACGCCTCGTCCCCGAAAGTTCGTTGGCTGTAGAAACCATCTTTGTAGATTCCCCAACCCGCGCTACAGTTGTACAAACCTCAGTAGTCACTGAAGTACCGACCACCCCAACCGCTCCTCTCTCACCGCCCGTCCATCCAGCCTCCCCTCTTCACCCTCCTTCCCCCAGACCAACATCTTCATTCGCCGGTGGTGTTGCAGAAATTGTCTTTACGAACACTAACCCCACAATTCCCGCACCCATTAGCCCTAGTCTACCCCCTCCCACACCCCCCTTTCTATCCAACCCATTCCTTCATCAATCTTTTCCATCTTTCCCCACAACTCCAAGACCCCTTTTCCCATTCCCACCGCCATTAACCTTCTCCCCCGTCTCACCTCCCCGACCCACTGTAATCCCCCCTGTAAATTACCCCTCAACCTTTGTAAATCCCGTATTTACACCAGCACGAGTACCCACGATCACACCCATATTCACGGTCACCGCACTAGATACGTCCACTGACATGGACATCTCACCACCCACTGCACCATCACTCACTTCACTCACGGCACCAACATTTTTAGGCACATCACAATTTTCAACAATCACTACATCATCCACCTTCCCACCCCCATTCCCCATTCCCGTTGCATCTACACCCACTGCATTTTCATTTAGCACCCCATTAATACTATCACCCACTGTAGATAATGCATTTCGACAGATGTTCATGTGTATGACGCAAGTAAGAGATGAGTTCACATCTCTTGGTGATAATTATCAGCAGCTGCAGAGGACAACCAATGACTTACAGTTGCAGCTTAATTTATTGTCTATTGAGAATGCCTCTCTGAACACCCGATACCAGGAATTACGCGAGGCTTATCACAAATTGGAACTAGAAAGCGAAGAAAAGACCAAGGAAGCAACTGCTGACCTGGATAACTTATTAAGAGCCCAGACAGTCCGCAATGCAACGCTAACACGAAACATGGGCTTACTACGAAGACACCTAGTAGCCGCCAAGGAAGAAAACCAGCGCTTACAGGATCAGAACCGAGAAAACTTAGAAGCAGCACTCGACCACCCAGACCAACCACTCAGTCCTAGCAGGTTCAAAGCCATTCCTTCAGACTCGATGAGGATGCTGCTAGACGATCATGTAAGATTACTAGATGAATACGACCGCATGAACGAGGAGTTATAGAAACTCAAAGAAGATCACAAATTACTCCAGTTACGAGAACCGGCACACCAAGACATACCAGCACCTGTGGACCCCTCTCCTGACATCTTAGAGGAACTCAACTCATTACGGGCCCAGGTATCACACCTTGAATCAAGGATCGCAATATATGAAGCACCACCAAGGCCCGATTCCCCACCTGAGCTACCAGCTGAAGAAGAAACTGTCACCATCCCGGTGGAGGAAACGTTTGAAGAAGCGTACGAGCCACAACCCATCCCAGGCGGACGCGTCACGGCCGAAGGCCAGATGACGTACGAACTTCCGACCCCCGCGTGGATGAAGACTATTGAGGAACTTGGAACAACGCACTCAGCTAGAGTAGAGGCACAATTACATGCCATGGCGATGATAGAAGAAAGGATTTTACAGTCTCCATTCTTTGCTCACTTGGCCCCGCGACGATACATATCTGGGCATGAGCTACAGTATAAACCGTATTTCATGTTAATGGCCGAATACCAGTTAGCCATTGAGAAAGAGACAGGTAAGAAACCATCACATGCAACTCAATTCGAGGCGGATGATTTGCCACTAGATGCACAACAAGGAAGGATCTATCAGCCAGAGTGGCAAAAAGATTTACTACAGCAGTATCCAGAGATGATGAGTACATGGGTAAAGGCACCTTTGCATTTGAAGTATAACCCGTGTTGGGGACCAGTACCACGACGCCGCTCCTGGACTGCCTTTGCTATTAAGGTACAAAACAATAAGCAGTGCCAAGACTGGTTGAATTACCCCTATTTTAAGCCACCCATTGAGTTACCAACTGTTGGCTACATGATGGCTACAATTCGCCACTGGCTCCCTAGATTAAAGAATATGGATGATATAGCGGCGCATATGACTGTCAAAATCTTTGACATGATGCAAATGATTTTTAAAGTCTTCCGACGCGTCAAGGCACCCCATGTCAACACCCCGGGCTTTGAGCATGGCAATTTCGATCTGGGATATGATATGAGTACAACGCCATCGCTACGGGTGTGTTATGCCTGGCACTGCAGAATAAAGTACCTACCGGCGTGCTACAAGAGGAGGTTGAGCCATGTAAACCTCCTCTGAAATCCAGCCATTGAGAAAAGCATCTTTCACATCTAGTTGATACATATTCCAATTTTTGGATGTAGCTACACTTACCAATATTCTAATGGTTGGCATCTTAGCCACAGGTGAGAAAGTTTCTTCATAATCTACTCCTTAGCTTTGTGCAAAACCTTTAGCCACAAGCCTAGCGTTATACATGTTTATGGATCCATCTGAGATCCTTTTGATTTTGTAAATCCACATAGAACCAATTACCTTCATTGATGCTCTCTTGGGTACTAACTCCCAAGTGTCATTCTCTTGGAGTGCTTCTATTTCTTCATCCATAGCCTCCTTCCATTCTGCTTTGGTACTTGCTTCTTCATATAAAGAGGGTTCTTCAAGTGATGAATCCTTAGCAAGATAAATAGAGTGCTTAGTGACTAATGAAGTATCATACCCATATCTGATTCGCTTCTTACTCTCTCTTTGTGATCTCCTTAAAGCTTGGTTGGATGATTCAGGTATGTCCTCCAACCTCTTCATCTTGGCCTTGCCTTTTGATTTCCATGCTTTGAATTCTTCCAAGATGATGGTGTCCTCATCATCTGATTTGATGTCTTCAATTGTGATTGGCTCCTCCTTGGTGAGGCTAGGAAATTCTTCTTCCAAGTCATATGGAAATTTGACCTTCCTGCATTCAGTTTCAAACCAAGAATCATTCTCATCAAACACAACATCTATACTAACCATAAATCCTTTATTGGATGGATTATAAAACCTGTACCCTTTCTTATTTATATAATACCCTATGAAGATGCATTTTTTTGCCTTAGGGTCTAACTTACCTCTGATTTGAGATGGAACATGCACATAAGCAACACAAACAAATATTTTTCAATGTTCAAGTGATGGTCTCCTACCATGCCATGCCTCATAGGGGGTCATCCCATCAAGGGAATTAGAAGGTAACCTATTAATAAGATAACTGGCAGTAGAAACACTCTCTATCCACAAGTAATTAGGAAACTTCTTTTCATTAAACATTGATCTAACTGCTTCCACAATCAAACTGTTCCTCCTCTCTACTACTCCATTTTTCTCAGGAGTATACCTAGTAGTGATTTCCCTTTCAATACCTCTGTCCTGCAAAAATGCATCAAATTCATTGGAGAAGTACTCACCTCCTCCATCTTATCTTATCCTCTTTAGGCTTCTTCCTGTTTGATTTTCCACAAGTGCAAGATATTTTTTGAAACAACTAAACACTTCATCCTTATGTTTCATGAAATACAAGATAGTTGATCTACTAAAATCATCAATGAATGACACATAGTACCTTGAGCCTGAAATTGAAGGATCCTTGCTTGATCCCCACACATTTGTGTGGACAAGTTCCAAATAATCCTCATGCATATAAACTTTCTTTGTAAAGGGTAGCCTGTGTGATTTACCAAACTGACATGCACCACATTTATAGATCATATGCTGCTTGGATACATTAGATATCCCAAGTACACTTTCATCTCTACATATCTGCTTCAATGTTCTCTCACCAATGTGCCCTAATATTTTGTGTCATATCTCTAACTCAGACAAAGTTTGATCCTTATAATTATAAAGTGAAATGTTTCTAGTGTCCTGAAGCTCAAATGTAAACAAGCTACCTGTTTTCTCTCCTTTTGCAATTCTTCTAAATCCATGTTGTGGGTCCTCCACAAAGGCTCCAAATTTATTGAACCTTACCTGCAAACTCTTTTCCATTATCTGTCCAACACTCATCAAATTCTTTGTGATAGTAGGTACATAAAGAACTCTTCTCAACATATTCCTATTCCCATCAGAAGTTTTGACATTTCCTACCTTGACAATTGAATGCTTGGTATCATCACCTATTTTTCTTTGCTTCAATTGATGCTCACTATGAGCTCCACATGTTTAGAAGCCCCCCTGAGGAGAAGCTATGATATTAAGTGTATTGATGGACTTTGGACCCGACCTTAAGTAGAAGTATTCTATAAGGAGAAGTATTTTAGAAAGAGAGGAAGCGTTTTGAATCTTGGATTGGTGCACGACCGTTCAGAGGATCATTCTATAGTAAACTTCGACTTGCCAAAACCTAACCGACGTAGAAAGCAGCTAGATCAACATTGCCACCATTTCGGATCATAGGTCCCATCCTCATGGAGAAGAGACCATATTCGATATCAAAACACCCATGGAGAGGTTGGTGAAGCATTCTCATTGGTTAGCATCTACTTGACTCGAAAATTGAACCTAAATCGACATCGAATTCAAACAAGTGGGCTCAGCACATATGCTTCATAAGTGTGGTTATCCTCGAGATCATGAGGACTCACTCCCACGTTGAGGACATGGAGGAAGCTCAATATCCAACTTAGAGAGACAATCCTCCGTTTTGGCCATCACCATCATGATGCTCACCTGCTCAGCACAACAACTACAGAATGTCGTGCTATCTCAACCTAGTGTGAGAGAGTTTAAAAGGAAAGAACGCTGCTTGTTTTAATAGAAAAAAGTCATAGCCAAACACTTTGGCTAATAGAAAAGCCATGAAACTTCCGTCACATGAAAAGTTGATGCTGATCACCAACTCCCTTTTTTTTTTTGAGAGTACAGTGAATTGGAAACACACTCACACACCCTACCTCGTAAGGTAGAGGCACCCATCTTTAAGGAACTTATAGATCTGTCCAGCCAAGACTTGAACTCGGGACTTCCTCCTAGAGACTCAAGGCATCAAACCACTAGGCTACACGGGCTTGGACGATCACCAACTCTTTTTCCAAGAGAGACACTCTTAAAACGTGAGAAGGTACAAAAGGGAACATCACTTTATGCCTCACATCATCTCTTGATAGGAGACTGAAGATACAAAATATTTTTGGGTTCACAAAATTTCATGATCATTCAGCGACAAGGTTTACATCAAATCAAAAGTTTCCACGTGTACAAAGCCTTTTTCTCTATAAATACTCCCAAAATTTGTGAACGTCGGTTTCTCGCTTTGAACATTCTTCTTCTTCTAAGTTCAAATGGCTTCTTCTTCTCATCGTCCTTCCAATCGTGTAACCTCATGTGAGTTTTACAACAGAAGAGAGGACTCTTTGTGGAAACCTCTTTCTGTGAAAGTAAATGAATGGGTAACTATGCTTCCTAGCTGCAGAGGTGCCCATAAAGTCAAGCGTGCCAAAAGAGACAACACAAGAAACCACTGGACGGGACGTATTCTCAGTTTCAAATTGAAGAAATGCAGTTGGTTTGCACGAGTACAACATGTGTACACTGCTAAGGATCTTGTTCCAGAAAATCATCTGCAATTCCCTTCGTACTATAAGTGAAGTTTGGCAATGCTCTTCTATCATTCCAGTTGTTTTTGTATAATAAAACATATGTTTTTGTACTGCATATATCTTTCCTTCCAATATTGTGGAATGGAAACCTGTTGAATGTTTAACAGGAACATTCAGAGTTCTTCATAAGGAATATGCAGAACTCATGTATGCAGACAAATCTGTTCAATTTTTCAATAGCATAGAGTTATTTGTCCATTATGCAGATTATCGAGTGCCATCAGGGAGGCGTTCTTATGGAAATCTTGTACATGTACCTGGTCCTTGCATCTCTTCATTAGATTGGGATGCTCCTGATCATTCAACAGTTTCAAGTTTTTTATGCAAAATTAAATTTGACATCCAAAAGGCAATGTCAGCAGACCGAATTTTGAGAAGGATAAAGATTCATTGGTTTTCGCCTATTCATGTCTTTGTAGCATGCTTTAAAAACATGTTATTACAGAAAACATAAACAATGTGGTTGAATAGGAGAGTCTCTATTTCAAAGATTGATGATGTGTTAGGTAGGGAATGGGATAGCAAAGAAGTTCAAAAGCTAGGTGACATTATTTTATGTAAAGTTAGTCCCAATTCTCTTTCAATCTCATATCAGATATGTCGACAATCTCTGGTTCTAGGATATGACAATAGAAGGTGGAAAAAAAAGCTTGGACTTTGGATAGCCTTGGACTCAGAGGAGAGCTGTCCAGAATTTGAGTTAGAAGTATTGATTCATCCAGATTTTCAATCAAGGAAAATAATTGTCACTGCAAATTGGAATCTCAGAAATGTAAGGGAGCTCCTAGAATACCTTGATGAGGTATCATCTCAGTG
Organism: Ceratopteris richardii; assembly: GCA_020310875.1. Taxonomy (NCBI): domain Eukaryota; kingdom Viridiplantae; phylum Streptophyta; class Polypodiopsida; order Polypodiales; family Pteridaceae; genus Ceratopteris; species Ceratopteris richardii. The sequence goes on along the minus strand of CM035409.1, from coordinate 208,264,551 downwards.
TAGATTCTCAATTGATGATGCAATAGTTAACATTAGATCAGAGAAATCATTATCTTGCATAAGTTGCCTGCCACCAAGGGTGATTAAGTTCCAACCCTTAAGATTGTAACAAGTTAAACCTAACATTCTTACATAATGTATCTTCCTCTAATAGAAGCTTCTATTGATACTTCCATTGAATTTTCTTTGCAGGATGGTGACAAAGAATGTGTGTTAAATTATGAATGTTAAATGTCTATATTCATATTTTCATTTTTTAATTTACTTCAAGATTTTGATGAGGTTCTTATTGTACAATGATAAGAATATAAACCAAGACATTCTTAGATATTTTTTAGGTCCTTTATTTCATATTTCCATTGATTTTTATTTGCAGGAGTGAATTGATGACTTCAATTATTCCCCTTCATCTAAACTCATATTGGCATTTTTTTGTTTAATCTTATATTCTGATGAGGTTCCAACTAAGAAATAATTATACAAGAACTTGCATAAGTTAATTCTAGATGAACAAGAGATCTAGAATTCCATATCTAATTTCAATTTAATTATTATAGTCTATCAAAGGTACACATTAGTCTCGATTAAATAATTTGACTCTATCCATCTTTTCTGTCCTCAAGTAATGCAAGAGAAAATATCATGGTACACATAACAAGTAATATAAGAGAGGGTGGAGAACCTGGTGCAAATTCCAATCCAAGGTTTGATATTTCAAATTATGAAGAGCATGACTTAAGGCATAAAACAAAGGAGACGAGATAAGAGAAGACGACCGATGCAAGTGACTAGTGCAATCTGAACTTGTCGGATGGCCCTTATCGCTTAGATCGGTCGTGTTAGCAAACTACCGCAAGAGACTTCAGCAAGTGACCTTGCGTAAAGATTTGACTCATGAGTATAAAAACAACTAGCAACAGCTCATCTCATGCAAGGTTGCTAAAAGGGAATCCTATGTTGAAATGGATAATACGACCGATGCAAGCGATAGGGGCAATCCAAAATTCTCCGATTCCCTGTATCGCTTGTATCGGTCGTGTCCTCTTAATTATTTATATTCTTCTGTATCTTCTCCAATTTAAACTTTCCAACAGGAATGAAGTAAGAAACCCACAATGCAATCATATTTGTGACACGAAAAAATTTAATTGGACCATGCAATAAACTTTTGTTTAACTCTCAAGAGGTTCAATACAACTGTATATTTCTCAAGGCATATAAATATTATAAAGGCAAATAAATATCGTTACAGTGACCATCTTCCAAATGAAGATTGGCATAAGTACATACAACTTGTACATAAATAAATCTTCCAACCTATGTTGGTTTTACAATAGATTTCAATCGAAGACTCAAAAATGATTCAACCCTTTCTATCCTTTTGGAGTCCTGTTTTCTCTGTTGCTTCTGCCCCTTTTTGGAGCTTTCATCTTGACTCTTTTTGTTGGTCCCATGCTTTAATGGTGAGTGAAGAGGAAGCCCTTTCTTTTTATCTTCAGACTTTTTTTTATCAGGTGGAGGGGGTGGAGGTGAGTATGGATCATTGGGGCAGATTGCATGTTTCATGATGCCATTTATTGCTCTCTCTCTGATCAAGATGATCCATGCATCTGGGTAGTCTGATAAATTCAATTCAGGACTATAAAACCTTCTTTCCAAGAATCTTACAGCATTTGCAATCACTCTCCAGCCACATGATGTTGAGTCTCTCTATAATGGCACATGAATTTGTATGTCTCCAAATTGCTTTTGTTCATTCATTTTAGCAATTCCAGGAAAATTCTAATCAATATCCATCTTGAGAAGCTTTGCAGCACTGCATTCTAAAGTAAAAATCAAAATGGATGGCATGGCTTTTAAATAGAGAACAACAAAATGTATAGCAACTTACACTTTGCGATTCCCATGTTGTGATTGAAGAGAATTGAGGAAAAGAGCTTGATATGCATTGAAGTCAACAATAATCAAACTCCAATGGCCAGTGTCAATGAGTTGCATGTAAATATACTTTCTTAAATAAAACAAATATCTTTCCAAAATGAAGATGAATACTTACTTTTCAATATATGGGTAGATAACACATTCTACCTCTTCTGTAAAATCTTGTAGAAAGGACTTGGCATCTCCATGTTTATGCAAAAAACAGTATGTCACCAGAGGATCTAAAATAAATACTTTTCTTTGAACCGCTTCCTCACATTGTTGAAGAAGAACCCTACAAATCAAGAAATAAAAATTCAGTTAAAGAACTAGAAAATTAAGCAAAACAAGAGCACTTTAAGGCCTCTAGATATACCTGAGTGAAATGTTGACCACACTATCTGATATTTCAACATGAAGCTCCCTCAACATTTTGTTGTCATCAGGTCTAATGTCAAGAAACCAATCTTTTTGCCATGGCATTGCAACATTAACTATTATCTACCCATCTCCTTTCTTAAGGAGCTCTTTATTTGCTTTCTGTAACTTTTTAATCTAGGTTAAGATGACACTTTCCTCTGTAAATAATCCCTGCTTTTTCGTCTCCTCCTCACTATTTGCTGCAGTTCTAGTTTCATGATCATGAGTGACCTGAGGGTTGATCTCTTCAATGACAACTGTTGTTTTGGGTGCTCGACGTGGAGGTATATTTAAAATATCGAAGAATTTTTTATCATGGTCATCAATAGGAACCAGAGATTTATCAAATTTATATCTTATTCTTGAAACAATAATGTAATCCTTCGCCATTAGTGTTACCCTATGAGAACGAGCAGCACATAAATAGGCATCATTCATAAAATCAATAGCAAAGTCCTCTGCAGCTTCTTGCAGGCATAGCAGTGCTTGAGTTTGCCACCTCACATTGACAAAGGATGAGGTCTTCATCAAAGAACAGAGGTTGGCTGAGATCTGCTTGACAACTCTCATAAATGGAAGTCTAGGGATCAACAATTCCATAGACTTTTGAGCTCTTCTAATTTCCCTCAAGGACTTTACATGGTACGTGACCCTTTTTTTTTGAAGGCTTGTCTGATACATTGGCTTGAACCTTCTGGGGATTTTGCTCCTGGGCATTTTGTTCCTGGGCATTTTGGTCCTGACCCTCAGGGTACAACTTCCTTGTTGTCTTTTTGGTCCTAGCCATACTCTGCACAAAATGAGAGTCTTTAGGCAAGGAATTAGGAAAAGTGGAAACTTACTCTCAATAAGCTATGATCAATGACTATTTCCACTGTTAGAGACACGACCGATCCAAGCGATAAGAGTCATCTGGAAATGCCCGGATGTCCCTTATCGCTTGCATCGGTCGTCCTTGAATTCATCATCAAATATCAATAAATACTAGTTCAAATATGTCTTCGATGCAAAATACTCAAGTATCACTAAGAAAAGCATAATTTGCAAGCAATGATCAATGACTATTTCCACTGTCAGAGACACGACCGATCCAAGCGATAAGAGTCATCTGGAAATTCCCGGATATCCCTTATCGCTTGCATCGGTCGTCCTTGAATTCATTGTCAAATATCAATAAATACAAGTTCAAATATGTCTTACAATGCAAAATACTCAAGTATCACTAAGAAAAGCATAATTTGCAATCTATGATCAATGACTCTTTCCACTGTTAGGGACACGACCGCTCCAAGCGATAAGAGTCATCCGTAAATGCCCGGATGTCCCTAATCGCTTGCATCAGCCGTCCCTGAATTCATCATCAAATTTCAATAAATACAAGTTCAAACATAGGTAACAATGCATAATACTCAAGCATCACTAAGAAAACCATAATTTGCAAGCTATGATCAAGGACTCGATGCCATTTAAGAAACATATCCAAGCGATTAGGGTTATCCAAAAATCTCCAATGTACCGTGATTGCTTGGATCCATCGTGTCCATATTATCTAACGCAGAGAGCGCTCTCTATAGAAATTGTGAAGAAGCAGCTTAAAAACTTGGTGGCGATGGAACCTCGACGCTTGAAAAGTGTTGACAAAAAAAAATGAAAGAAATGAATAGGGAAGCTTAAATAGGTCCCAGAACTGAGTTGACCGTTGGTGCCATGTGGCATGCTATGATTGGTCCATGTCATATAGCCGTTGCAAATTCCAACGTCTTTTGCCATGTGGCATGATTTGATTGGTCCATGTTATCTATCCGTTGGATCGGCCAACGTAAGCTTTGCCATGTGGCACTCAGTGATTGGTCCACATCATTCGATCGTTACTTCCTTCCTCGTCGCCTATAAATAGCTACTTCCTTCACAAACTCAAATTTTGAACGTTCAAAGAATTTGTCTCATTTACATGCGTATTTTTCTTTCGTCCCCGACACGACTGATACAAGCGATTTTCCCCGTTTGACCTATGTTGACTCGCTTTAGTCGCTTGCATCAGTTGTGTTCTCCTCATAGACATACAAGAGAAGCTGCAGCTAAGATGGAGGGAATGAATGAGATCCTTAGTGTCTCTCCATCAGAGAAACTTCTTGATTTCATGGTTCAAGAGGGTTTAACTATAGATTATTTTCCTGACGCAATGAGGATATTCAACCCCAAAATTGATTTTGAAAAACTCCTAGAGAAATAAAAAAGTTTTCTTAAGGATGAGTGGGAGATTTTCTTGGGGTTGATCAATGGAAAGATCCTTTCTATTTCTCAGAAAACCTATGTCCATCCTCACATCATTGGGAAGGATCCAATAGATAGGGCTAAAATCACAAGAAAATGCAAAAGGATATCCCCTTTGCCAAGGAAGCTTGATTTATGCCCAGAGCATGAAAAGGACTGCTGCTTGCTCCCTTTAAATATTGCCTTCTTGATATGGCTTGATCACATCTCATTTGAAAAGGAGGAAAATGTTCATGTTGAAGACGAGCCTTTCTTAGAGCTAACACTTGAGGGAAGCTCAAAAACTATGAAAGGTGTCATGGAGATTGTTGAGGAGATCAATCTCCAAGCAGAAGAAGAGCAGGTCAAAGGTTTTGATGTGGCCACTTTTAAAGCAGAAACTGCAATAAGGGAGCCAATTGAAGAAGTTCAAGTGTCTGAAAAGTCCCTACTTCTCCCAAATGTACCTTTTTACTTTATCTCTGAAAAAGAGTTTATACCTCTATTTTACATTCAGGAACTTTTCAATCTAAGGGAGGACTACTGCCTTGCAGCTATAGCTGAGTCAGAAGAAGTTGCAAGGAGATTCATCAATAAGAAAGGAGAAAAAAAAGAAGAATTTTTGCATCTTGATTTGGATTTGTCTAATGAAGAATTCAAAGATTCATCACAAGCTCTTTCAAAATGCTATGAGAAAGCTATCTTAGAGAAGCCAAGACTTGCTGATGAAGAGTTTGATGAGCATCAAAAGCAACTTAGAATATACTTGTTTGTGGCTATTTATTCTTGGATGTTGATGAGGACAAAGGAACAATTTGTATTGACTCAAAAGAGCTCATCGAGGAGGAAGATGAGGTCAAGGTATGTTGTTTAATATATTCTTATGAATTTAAGGTTTTGTCCGAGATCTCCATTTTTAGTGAGAAATCGACCACGACCGATGCAAGTGATAAGGCCCATCGGATAATTTCCGTTGGGCCTTATCGCTTGCATCGGTCGTGTTCGGACTTGAAGAGGAATATGAGGTCAAGGTATGTAGTAAAATATATTCTCATGATTTTAAGGCTAAGGAGATGAGATGCAACAATCGCTTTTCTCCAAGATCTCCATTTAGACTGTGAGAAGTCGATCACGACCAATGCAAGCGATAAGGCCCATCGGATATTTTCCGTTGGGCCTTATCGCTTGCATCGGTCGTGTTTGGACTTGAGGAAGATGATGTCAAGGTATACAGTCAACTATATTCTGAAGAATGTTAGGCTAAGGATATGAGATGGCACCAATGCAAAATCTCTAGCTTGTATCGGATTTGTCCAAGCTCTCCATTAGAAGTGTCAGAAATCGATCACGACCAATGCAAGCGATAAGGCCATCCGATATTTTCCATTGGGCCTTATCGCTTGTATCGGTCGTGTCTAGGAGTTGCATGCAGCATTGATAATAGATATCTGGCTTGTAAGAATTCCCCTCATTCAGTAAATATAACATGTGTCTAGGTAGTTTGCAAAGAGATATTGATGAAGACCAATGCATGCGGTAACAACCGTCTAAATTTCTCTAAAGACCCTAATCGCTTGCATCAGTCGTGTCTCTTGCTTTTTGTCTAATTGTTTCAAGTTACTTTTCATGACTCCTAAAGTCTGCTTGCACTTCATCTGACCTTGTTTTTTTCATTTTTACCACAGTTAACTTTATTGGATGAAGACAATTACCTTGGCAGGGGCAAGGGAACAAGAAAAGCCATAGAAGAGAAAGGAAAAGCAAAGGTGGATATTCATTCTATTATCCACTATCTTCCAAACTTGAACCCAGACACTTTTTGTGTTATTCACAAGCATTATAGTGAGGAGCCAAACTTTGCATTGTTCTGCTTGAGGACTCTATCAAAATACATGGGTTTTACTCCAATACCCTTTAATTCTTTCAGAGTTTTGCTGCTTGAAAGAGCAGTTGCATTCAAAATTTTTGGATATGCCCCAAGACTCAATGCTTCAAGGGCAGGGTACTTTCTTTGTTATTCAAGCTATGCAATGGCTACAGGGGTCTCAGATTTTAAAAGCATTGCTGGATACAGGAGAAAAGAGTTCCTCAGATATAGAGCTGATTTGCCAGAGCCAAGCTCTTTAAAGAGGCTCAAGGAATGACTTCATTTTTTCAAATTCTATATCTCAACAAATGTACATATACAGAAATTGCCCAATGTGATATAAGACATTGCAATTTTTTTTGGTGTAATTGATCCATGGCTTAATACTAATTGTTATTGATCCATGATCTGTTCTCTGGTCAAATTCATCTGATGGTAATAGACATATTTCTTTTCAAAGCTTAATACATCATGAAATGTACATACATGAAATAAAAGACATTGCAAATATAAAAGCTCTATTTGAAATGTAGTCTTTTTCATTTTGTGATATTGATACATGATGATTTTGTCTGGTGATAGTCATATCCTTCTGATTATATTTGGCACGAGGTCCTTTGTAATTGTCTTCTAAAGAACCAATCAAAAAGCTCTCTGAAGGCATTGCTCTTTGTTACTCCTCCTCCTTTCCTTGTACACCTAAAGAAGCTTGCCCTTGCATGATAATGAGATTTTTCCATGCCTTGGGTGTTCCACATGGCAAGTGGTTCTTTTTCTGCAAAGAATGCACCATGCACAAGAAGAATATGCTAGAAGAGTTGAAAAATCTCATTAGATCTTTATTTCATTAAAAATAAAATAAATTGAATAAAATATATTTGGAACTCACCAAGTAGTATGTTATGTCTTTGGCACCCCATGGCTCTATGATGGTTTCTATAAGCTTTGTGGTCGCCTTTCTGAAATCTGTCACATAACTTTTTGATGTTACCTACTGCCTCATGATCTTAAAAAGATTATCTAGTTTGACCCACACCTCCATTCTCTTTTTTGCTATTTCTAGTTTGCCTTTTACATTAGTCGTGACCTCACAAATTTTTTTCCAACAATTCCACATGGCATTTAGTTGTTTGTCATCATGGTTGCTGAAGAATCTCCTTGCTTTTGCACCTCCCATTGAGACATCCTGTAGTACATCACCAGTATTCTGTGAAAGCTTTGGATCTTTTCTTAGATGAACATAACCACCACGAAATCCCATTTCTGAAAGAAGACATTAATATGCATAATCCAAGTGAAGACGGACCAACTTGTCAATGATTCTTAACTCTACATGTAGTGTACATATGTGTATATTTGTCAATGCTATTGGAAGTATGGGATCCCAAATCATTGAAGAAGATGAGTAGTTATGAAGAATAACATTTTGTCTCGAAGGAGCCTCTTCAGCCTCAGCTTAGCAATCCATCCATTTGTGTCTGGGCTTTGCATGCAGTACAAGCAAGGGTACTTAGAATTTGCTCCCCCACTTATACCAAACATGCATTTGAGCGTCTTTAGGTCTCCACTCAAATGCCACTCAACTTGAAAGTTCCCGTAGTCTTTGACATTCAACAATTCTCCTATATGATTCCTTTGGATAACATTTGGAATGTTTGTCTGTGAGAATAACCATTTAAGTGTTTTATGGCTCTCATATGGAACTTGAGCATAGCCAACCCACCATAACTCCATTTCTGATTGTACTTTGAGAGATGGAGTATCCAATTTCCCAAGGCTATAGTCCAAAGCTTTGTTCATCAATGCAATACTTATTCTCTCCATCTTTTGATGTTTTTTAAGCTCAGCTTCATCAAGTTTGATTACAAATTTCAATAGACGAGAACATTCATGTTCTTTTATAGTATAGAACTGAACCATGTTTGTTTGAAGTTTTATAATATCTATCCATATGTTGTTAAATGCATTGTAAGTGAAATGTAACTTTTGTTTTCCTACTTCGTAAGGCATGTTATCGTGAATATGTTTATATTCACCAAATACTGATGTGATCTTTTTATTCAAGCAGAGCCGAAACTTTCCTACATGATGGGGTCTAGGCAATCCAAAACTTCTAACTTTGTTAAATTTTAAAAATTCACACCAAACTTTTGAAATTGCTCTATAACCTTTCCTACTCACTCTGACACTATCACAAAACTTCTGAATTTGAGATGGTTCTAGTAACAGATTCATTTCTGTCATGAGTTTTTGAAAAACAAAGCGTTTCAAGCATGTATTTTCATTCAGTTTCAATAGTCTTAAAACATCATTTTGACTCAAAATTTCATTACAGAAATGTACGCGCTCAAAACTGCTCGACATATTGAAACCTAGCACATTTGTCACATGATCTCTAACAATTTTCATTCTTTTCTTTTTCTGGCCAGATTTTTCAGTCAAATCTAAAAAAGGTTTTACTCGTTTTGATCGCATTCTCAAACCTATAGGAGTTTCTTTCATTTTTTTAAAAGACTCTAACTAAGAAGATAAAGTGGATAATTTGTTTTCTAGCTCCCTCATATGTAAATCCTTCTGATGTAGTGTGTTTTGTAGACAGTTTGTGTATTGTACATAATTACTTGAAATATCCCAGAGCCTTGAGCAATAGCCTCGTAAACCATCCTCACCATCTCCTACAAATCTAATCAGATCATGAAGATTATGAAAAGGGGGGTACCTTCCAGTTTGTGGATCAATTGGATAAACAGATTCATATGTCCATATGTCGATATGTTTCTTGCCTTCCTTTCGCAATCCATCCACTTCAGGAGGATGAAGAGCCCTTCGGAATACTTTTCTTGTCGTCGCATACTCCTGACTGACTGCAATGTTGATATGGAACTTTTCACAATGATTTCGGTTGTTTGAAAGCTCAGCGAGAGTATTTGGGTTAAGGTTCTCCATGGTCTGCTATGAAAAATGACCGGCAAGTGTTTAAAATGACGTGAAAGAGAGAAATAGGCCTGCTATGAAAAGTAGAGTAAAAAAGCGCAAAATGTCATCAGCACACATTATATAGGTCCATGAACAAGAGGAAAATTCAAATTTTGATCAGTGCCCGGTGAGCACAAACTTCGAGGCGTAAGATATCACACAAACGTTTCATGATTATCATACGCGTTTCTCTCTCTTCAAAATTTGCATAAGATACGTTTTAAATGAACTTACACAGAATTTCTTAAAGGATTTGAAAACTTTAATCCAGATTTAGCACAACTAATTGAAATCCTTACACGACTCTTTTTGGGCCGTTTTTTGCCCTAATGTGTTAGCCAGAAGAATGAAATCTCACTCCCTCTCTCCTTCTCTCTATGTGGTAGAATGAATCTCCTTCTCTCTATGTGCTAGAATGAATTGATATCAGATAAAGAGGTGAGAGTTCTATGTCTCGTAGTAGGGCTCCAAGAAGATGGGATAGATTTAAATTGAATTTACATGGATGTGAGGGCCTAGGTGGCTTCTAGCCCACATGGAGTTCTCTTCAAAGTGGATCTTTCACTGAACTACATTGGCTCATGTAGACCTTCTACTAAGAAGATATAATTCGAAACATGAGGTAACAAGCTCACACATTGGCACAATACCTGAAAGCCAATTGTTTCTTGACCAAAAGCCTTGAATTTGCCCCCTACATGAAAGAGATCTTCAATTTTTCATTTTGGACTCAAGATAGGCCGTCCTTACTCATAAATGAGTCATTTTCCCCCTATGTTTGACTCGTTACAAAGCATGCTTTGCCTGCAAGTTGAAATGGTCCTTCCTTGCATGGAGTGGATCTAACTTGAAGCACTATCTTTACCAATGTTGTCTCCTCATTGAAAGAGTCAATCTTGGCCTGTTTCACATGGAGGAAGAGCATGAAGCGATGCTTGAAGCCCTCCTTCACTTCATGGCAACTCTCCACCTCCCATTTTCTACACACCCATAGAAATTTCTCCCCTAGGTGATCGGATCCATTGTACGAGTGATGGCCCTGGCAAGGTTCCTTTGAGGTCTTTTCCTCCCTCCCCCAAGCATAGTAACAGATGTGATTGGATGAATCCCCCACGAGGAACAGGAACCCAAGGCATCTGAACCCCCATCTACACCTATGAGTGTTGGTCTACAAGCTGGCTCCCATCAACTTATCTCCATTAAACTAGCTTGTATCAAGATCTTTATCATCTCCCAACAAAAATGTGTGTGTGCCTACAAAGATGCATAGTCCTTTGGCTTCAGCCCCATTTCTTTTCCATCACAACTTAGGTGTAACCCCCCTCCATGCGGTGCGGCTCTCACCACAATACCCTCAACTTTGGATCCTCAACATCAGACCATCAACTTCCAATTCTCAGAGTCAACTTTGGGTGCAGCCCTATACCGGTGTGACCCCTCAACATCAAACCCTCAATATCTTTAGCACGACCCTTGTATGCCATGCAATCCCTTTATATGACCTTTAACAAAATTTCAAGCGTATCCCCATTTAACTCTCAACAGGGGATTGGGCATTGGGCCATCAAGCCTTTTGGACCTCCATTGTGCTTCCTAGGCCTCTCAAGCCTCCTTTTAGACCCCTTTCACTTGGCATATCTACGGGCATATCCCCCATGACGAAGGGGATTGGGCTCTCCATGAGGTTGCATGCCTCATGTGTTCCTTTAAACATGAGTTTTGGAGTTGCTATGAAGGGCAGGAGGGAACCGGCCTCAATGCACATTTGCCTTGCTTCATGGAGAAGAGGTCATATTCAATATCGAAACACCCATGGAGAGGTTGGTGAAGCATTCCCATTGGTGAGTATCTACTTGACTCGAGAGCCGACTCTAAGCCAACATCGAATTCAAACAAGTGGGCTCAGCACATATGCTTCGTAACTGTGGTTATCCTTGGGGTCATGAGGACTCACTCCCACGTTGAGGAGATGGAGGAAGCTCAATATCCAACTTAGAGAGACAATCCTCCGTTTTGTCCATCACCCTCGTGGTGCTCACCTGCTGAGCACAACAGCTATAGAGTGCCGTGCTATCTCAATCAACCTAGCGTGAGAGAGTTCAAAAGGAAAGAACGCTGCTCGTGTAACAGAAAAAAAGTCATAGCCAAACACTTTGGCTAAGAGAAAAGCCATGAAGCTTCTGTCACGAGGAAAGTTGATGCTGATCACCAACTGTTTTGCCAAGACAGACACTGTTAAAACCTGAGAAGGTACAAAAGGGAACGCCACTGTGTGCCTCACGTCATCTCCCAATAGGAGACAAAAACATACAGAACCCCCTATTATTATCACGTGAGGCACAAGAATGAAATCCCTCTCCGTCTCTCCTTCTCTCTATGTGCTAGAAAGAATTGATGTCAGAAACATGACGTTTTGTATTTCTTCACAGCATGTCCGCGCTGCATAGTTCCCCACGCCAACCGTTGAGCCAAATGAGTTCCATTACCTTATGCGGAGGATAGCAGCTTTGAAAAGGATATTTAGGAAAGGGATCATCACCCCAGCAAGTACAAGTACATATTCCTGCACATCTGTAGATGATTCTAATGGAAATATTACAGAAACAGATTGAGATTAACAGAGAACATCAGCAAGGAGTACATATTCCTGCAGATCTGCAGACGATTCTAATGGACGTATTACAGAAACGGATTGAGATTAACAGAGAACATCAGCAAGGAGTTTGAATCTACGGTTTATGGCTCGAGTTGAATTATATTTTAGGATCGTCGATTCCTTGGGATGTAAATTTCTTTTACGGTACGCATTCAAACCCTCACCAACTCCGCAGTCCAGTACCTGCTTCTTCAGGTGGCCATTTCTTCTGCAATGCGCACTATGAAGTTCACGTTCACGAGCGTATTCTGACCCTTTTGCGGTTATATTCTCTGGCGTGTTTCTTCCCAACACTGATTCTTGACTTTGGCGACCTAGTTTTAGAGCACTGCAAGGTTCTGTGGTGTGCTCGCAGATCCTTGTTATCCGATTCGCAGATTTTCTAATCTTCTGAGGACACTCGCATGTACCGGATCCCCTTACACGCACTTGAAGGCAGCTGCATTCAACTTCACTATGTGAGCGCTTCGACGAAATAATAACTGGCGTGCTGCTTTTCATCAGTTTCTCCGCTCTCCTTGCAGAAATGCATAAGCTCTCATTATTCTCCCTCTCTTCATTTTGCAGTAACACAGCACAATGACATGCAGCATGTAAAGTGCCGAACTTTCTGTTCTGGCTGTTCGAACTCCGCAATCTATTCACATGATCTTCCGCTGCTGCTGTCTGCTGAATACAGCCATCATCGCCAAGTTCTCCAATGACTTGTAGCAGGTAGTCAAAAGCTCGGCACTTATTATTAGTTTGACATGAGCTCATCATAAGCCTCTCTTTGCAACTCGATATGTTTAGTGATGTATGATCCAAATCATCTTCTGCATCCGATGTCAACCCCAGGTTTAACGGCTGGCACCAATTGCAGATAGATATGTCCAGCTTATAAGGATACAAATTGCTGCAGTATCTGGAATGGTAAAACAAAGCATCTTTAGGACGTTCATCAACAAGACTGCGTTTCAATCCAAGTGGCTTGATAAATTATATCTTTCTCGTATACGTCCACGCATGATGACGATTCCACTTTTAAAAACGTCCTCTTACTTTTAATCTACAACTGACAAATCATATGCGAGAAGACAAAAAGTTAATACAACTTTTCATATCTTAATGTCACATGTTTCGCTCATAACTCTATTTTGAAGACGCGTTGTTCGTCAGCAGCAAGTAGCCATCAATCTCGATCAAGGGGTGGCACAAGACAGGAAAATGTTCTATCGCTGTTTTGGATAAGCATGATATATGACACTTCAATTTCTATTTCTCTCAGGTACTATGCCATTCACTTTCTACAATTGACGTTCTTTCAAAAAAAAAGTTAAAATTCCAGAGAGTAGGCACTTGTCGAATCTCCATTCCAAGAAAAAGAAAACTTCTTTGCTAATGATGTACAATTCATCAGTTCCAATGTCTCTCAGTGCCAACTTTGAGTGACGATCAAGCATCAGCAATCAATGAAAACCTATTATATTTGAACGCCTGTGGATCGATGGCAAGAATAATTTGGCTTTCCAATTTCACCTTTATTCATGTAATATACCAACAGGAAAGCCCATCTCGTCAAGAAAACCTAGGAGCTTTTGCGAGATGAACGCTCTTACCTCTCTCTGGGGCTTGTCATAAATAGAGAGGCACCTAAGGTAACAAACACCACAGGATAACGGGAAGGATACTCAATGCCAATTCTTCTTCCGCACCAAACCTTAAACTTATCCGAATCAGTGGAGGCTGGAGCGAACGTCTTTTGATGTCTCCTCGTCCAGATGTGGAGGACCACACGAGCTTCAGTCCGTAGAAACTCGAGTCCAAACCAAATAAATTGATGAAAATCGTTATTCATGCTATGCCGTGGATCTGGGCCTGATCTCCACTAGCGACATCTCTCCATAACTTTCTGTTGACCGAAAAGGAAATTTCTTGGGAGAGCCTACGAAGGACGATATTTCTGTGCCATTCAATAAAAAAAATTCATTTATCTGGTTGGCATGAACGCGAATAAAGACGTACATCTTCCATCGGCTCTAGTACCTCGACAATCAAAGGAGAAATATACATCTTCAGAGATGAAGAAAAGATGCCAAGCCTTTAGAAATGAGGCCTCTCAAGCAATGGATATGTTCGTAGTATTAAAACTACCGCTATACGAATGAGAGGCAAAAAAGCTTCATTTCGGAAACGAGGGATGCATTAAACTGTGATGAAAATTATACCTTTGAAGGAAGGAGTGGCCAAGAAGGGGAGACCAATCACTAAAGGCGGACTCGAAAACGGATCCATTCATTTTTATGGTTGCCATTACATCGGTAACTGACATAGTCCTCGGTCAATAACGTTAGAAACATGACGGTAGTATACGAGGGAAGTACTATGGAAAGTTCTCAAGCAGAAAAAGGATCAATCAGCAATATCCAAAGCGCTATGAGGGGAGTATGTAAGTGCTCAACAAAAAGAGGTTCTTTCGACAATTTCCGTAATGTCCATACTAGGATACAAGAATGTTGCAATGGTAGATTAAAAAGAAATTCCAGATACTGATAAACGAAATCCTCTTGTTTTACTACCGAAAACAAGAGTCAAATTTTTTTCTAAAAGTTGTTCTCTTCTGAGCGTGATCGATTAATTTGAAGATTAATTGAATGTCGTATATTGAGTCTTCTTCTTGTGTTGTCTCAATTTTGTCAAAAAATTGTACCCAAAGCTTCAGATCGTATAGCACGAATTCATCAAGATTCCACTTGTCAAGCATACTTGTGAGGATCATTAAACAGCAGTAGCTATAATAACGGCAGTAATACGATGAGAAATAACGGCAACGACATTAATGGTCATAAGGATCGACAAGAACGGAGATCGATTGGTACAGTGTTTGATTTCACAGCGGCACGAACGTCATATGCCGTCAAAAGCAAATATGTAAAAGAGATGTAGCATCTGATCATATATTACAACGAAACTAAGCAACTCCATAAAAGGAAGAAAACAAGGTAAGGCATCTGATCATATTCTCTCATGTGACTTTCCACGGACGCGTCAATAATATATGAGGGTGAAGATGATGACAAGGTTTATGTAAGCGCTATGATTCAGCAGGAAAACTGCAGATTACTGACCTGCGCAGACAGCGGTCTTCATAAAATCGTGGTTGCTGTTCTCTGCTCTCATCAGTGATATGCATAGATTTTGAGTGGATAGAAGTACTTCGTGCATGAAGGTTCCCATAGGCTCAAATAATGATATGCTAAGTCAGAAGGAAATGATCAAGAAGGAAATGATCAAAAAGTTCTTCTATGGGGAAATGATCAAGAAGTTCTCGAAGCTTACGGAGACGGCATAGTAAACAGAGACACTAGTATTTCGCTTCAATATTACAACTTCTATTAGCGCAGAGATTTACTGGAGTTGAAATATTACATACTAGTGCTCTTGCAGTATTATAGCTTTAGTTCCACTTGACGTCAAGATCTGGCGCGTCAAATAGATGGTACATCTTAGTAAAAATCGAGTTGATTCGCGCAAACATACAGAACGTAACGCATTTAGAACAAAGGCCTCCTTCTGGACTGCATGATAAAGCCACATGAACTTCTAATCCACAGAATACTTACAACATCAAACCTTATAGACTATTTGATTTCATGTAATCCATCCTTAGAAAAGGTGAATATTAGGCATCTCTTTTCTCGGAACCCATGAACTAAAAGATATCGAACGCAGATAAAACTCAACGTTTATACATGAACTCAACGTTTATACATGACAGAAATCCTTCGTTTAACTTTCGGATTGATCGCCATAGTTAGCAGGAGACAAACTAGTAATTCAACAGTTCAGCTTCGCAGATGATATTTGGCTGTGAAATCAATCAATGCTTCTCATGAACATGTTACCGGATACCACCATTGAAGATAACGTTAACTTTACTTTCGTTCAATCAGCTCGACTCTCCAACCACAAACACAGAAGATGGCAATCTGAATGCTAAATTCAAAGTACAAAAGCTACTGAGTATAATGGTTCCTGCTGAGGCCGCGCGATATTAAGTTCTTCGAACTGTGCATGAAAAGCATCGATATGAAGCGAAGTATTGACACAGACCATCCATTTTAACCCGGTCGTCTAACAAACAAGAAGTCTTCACACCACACGAGATGAGTGCAACAGCGCGCGATCTACTAGGTCTATGAATGCCTAATGCACGCAAGCCAATGACATAGCATAACGTTTTCGACGAGTTAAATGCACACGATACATTCTGCTGTACCGTGCTCATGAGTTAAAGAAACTTTGAAAGGGCAAGAAACACGCTTACGTATGCTGAAATCTTCTGGAGCAGGACAGGCATTTGAACAGATACTTGCGTATACCGCCATGTCCACACAGGCTGCAGACCTGGCCTGTCTTCTCATATTCGTCCTCATGCTGTTCGTTCTCCTCTACAAAACAGTTACTATCACCCTGATGGTTCGATCCACGGCGAACAACATATTCAGGAATCTGCATAGAATCACAGAAGGACGGGAGAGAGTCACAGCCGCTAGATCTGCCTTCCCCTTTCTCGTTGTTGTTGACTGATCTCATATTCATGTGTGAGACGTCCGGAGTCGGGCTGAACCTGTTTGCTGATGCTTGCTAGTCTGTTACGAGCTTCCATTGAAACTGCATAATGTTTTTAATTACACAATAAACTGAGCAGGGTGACTATACGCAACAGCGCACATGAGGAGAATATGAGAGATAGAGAGAGAGGTTTGGGGTCCTAAATTCATATATTGGATGTGTGTGCGAGAACGCTCGATCCTTACGGAGTCAGTGGGAGAAGACAAACTGTCACGGAGATCTTCGTGAGTTAGAAACAGGAACAGCCTTGAAGTCACCTATGCAGAGGATGCGCAGCTCCCAAACACACAGACAAAGCACGGAATGAGAGGAGGTGGGCGCTGGGCGGGGGGCGCACAAACTAATATAGTAATGCGTCTTTCACCTTGGTCAAGATATGTACTTTGTGCGAACCTTCAAGAGGGAGAAAATTTGAATGACACAGAATGCTTTCCGTAACATAACATGGCTTTTTTTTTTTGTCCACTGGACTTGAAATTTCTGGGAGCTGCCACGAATTTGGCTTTCGCTTGATGCCACACCTCTCAAGTGTGCCACATGAGGCTTGTACCTTCAATTTTAAAGCTAATATAAAAGAATAGTCTATAAGCTTTTAACTTTCAAGAAAAAAGAAGCTTCTAACTTTCAAAGAAAAAGAGAGAAATGAAACTTAAGGAGAAGAAGTAAAGTTTGGAATAAAAACAGTGATGCCATACTTCATACATGTAATATGTGGCTGATAGAGTTTGTAGGCTATGTTATGATTTTTTATCACCTTCAATCCTTGAATGGATCAATTGAGGATGGGTTCCTACTCGATGCACCTCTCATTTATTCACATTCTCATTATAAGCCCTCCTCGATTGATATTTCAAGTTTGTAATCCTTGATTCTAGATAGATAATCATCCAACAACTCGTCATATATTCTCTCCTACGAGCGATCTGGAGAAGTAATTTTCTTGTCAAATGCATTCTTATGGAATATCATATTCATAGTAACAAATAACATGATTTCCAAGTATTCTAATATGCATGAGCATTATGTGATGCCCCCACAAGTCATCTTTATCATTAAAGATGGCATGTCATATGCCATGAAACCACATGAGTAGCTTCTCGCTGTTGTGAAACTTTACATTCAAATTCTTCAATTAGTTGCAATAGTTAAAATTAATGAAAAAGATGAGCCTCAAAGCAAATGTTTACTATATTAATCTCTTGAAGCTTCCCTCAAGTACATCTAAAAAAAAAAAACCGAGAATGAAGAAGAAGCTTAGGAACACAACACAAAGTGTATTAATGATGTGTAGAATCTACAAAAATAAGTAGTGCTTTAGGGTTATGGGTGTATATACAAGCTAGAGGGAAAAACCTTCTAAAGAGGGAAGAAAGTGCCATGGTAGTCCTAAATTTGTTCACACACATCACTACTAGAATATGAGAACAAACACCCCTTGGGGTTGATCCAATGAACAAGGGTCTAACATGCATGTATAAGAAGTTTCAACCAATGTGGACTAAGGGTAATCCTTAGAAGAGAGTAATTCCAAAGCTTTGTTGAAATCTCCATACATTTGATAAGCTAGATCCTTTCTAAAAAGGCCGGCAACATTATCTTATGTGAACACATACGCCAAATTAATCCCTCCAACAAGGTGTGTGTGAACACATATGCCAAAATGATCTCTCCAACAGAATGTTCCTCCCTCACATAATGATGGTGCACCTCAATGTGCTAAGTGTGAGCATAGAGCACTAGGTTCCTCAAAATTTTCAATTTGTGATGTTAGGCCATCGGTGTTATTCTTGCAAAAAAACATATAGTTTTGTTCTTTGTAATTTCGGCAAACAGTCATTGAACGAAAATGTAGTGATCATACAACATGTAACTTCTCAAATTAATGAAATACAGGATGAAGGAGGGCCGCTAGAGAGAGATCCCCACGCTCTGTGTTGGATGAGTCTCCTACTAGCAGTGCTTCGAGCAGAAGGATTCATGCAATCTCATGTTGATTGTTCTACTCTCCTTTTCGTGGTTATGCAAGCTACACAGTCTGTAGTTGATTCAGTAATGAAGTCTACTATTGAAGGATTATTGTAGTGTTGTTTGTTATTCCATAAGTAGTTACACAGAAGTCTTGTTTGCATGCACCCGATTGGAATCGTAAAGAATATCCCAATTACACATGACATTTGTTGTCTTGGAACTTCTTGAATCTAGTTTAGATTATAATTTATTATTTGGAAGAACATGGCTAAAACAAGTGAAGGTCTTGCAAGAGTGGTCTGCAAAAGAGCTTAGCTTTAAACAAAATCATCGAGTAGTATACCATTTGTGTTGATGACCTTGCTACTTGTGAAATCCATACAATGCCTCATGTAGCCAAATTTTTCCATATGTTGGATGGTTTATCCGACAATGAGGAAACCAAATTGATTAGCCACTAATTAGGATTCGCTTACAGTTGGAATTGTTTACTTACAAAATGTTCTAGATCAATGGTCCCTAAGCACTTGCACAATGTAGTTGACTACACCCAAAACACCGGCTCATTATTGATTGAATTTTTTGATATTTTTGCCTGGGATGACACGGACATGAAGGGTATCAACCCTCATGTTTACCAACATCAGGTCCTCCTCAAACCGGATGCATGAACAATTCCACAACCTAGTTATCAAATGAATCCCCACTGTGCAAAGCTCATAAAAGCTCAAATAGACTGTGTGTACCTAAGTCACGAGGTCTTAGGGACTTGTGTCAAAGAGACTAAATCTCATTTGCCACACAAGTGCATATAGTGGTGGATTGACACGCGCTTAATTATCAATCCGAAGAACCTCTTGAACCAATTGTATGAGGACATGTGTGCACATGATGGAAAGTGAAGTGGTTCAGCTAAAATGCATGAGAAAAGATTAAACTTCCTCTCCAATTCACTCAATCTCTGAAAGGTCTCTGTCATGATACCAGTTACAGCAATAAATACAAATTCGAATGTTTCTCCTAGCTCCAAACTCCGAGTATGGCCAATAGCAGGTTCCTTTCGAAGCTCTCGACGAGAAGCATCTATTGATGGCACTCGAATCTGACAACGGCTCTTCAATTTATGGCCAAAACAGTGAATGGTGGGATATTGGTGTAATTCACAAGCCTACACATTTGGCTTGATGGATACATTAAATTCCATACACATATGGAAAAGCATAGGAACTATTGCTAGTGGTTAATTACCACTTTACTTCATTGTAAAAGTCAGATTCGACTTGGAATCTTTGTAAACACCTACCAAAAGGATTCGTGGAAAAAAAGTTAGCTTTTGATTGAAGGAATATCTCCTAGGATATAGGAGCTTGATCATAAGGAGCCAAAAGTTTGAATTTGAATTCAAATTTTTACTCAATCACTATAAAAGTGTTCATGGAAAAGTCGCGGTTAAGACTCATCATTCCCGAGCTCATTACTGTCAATTCTGAGTGTGTGTGAGGCCTACACTCTAGCCCACACCTATCTACACCATTAGGCAATGATCTTCATGCCAATGGATTTGTATACAAGTGTTCATTAATACATATATCTTCATTAGTCATTTCTGAGTTCTCTATCATACTACTTGAAAGTCTATCAACTTGTGGAGTGCATATCTCAGTCATTTCTCCACCAAATTCAACGATTCAAAGCTTGTTGGATTCAGTTCAAAGTTTTCTACATACTACCAAAATTTGAAGAGATTCTATTCAGCCATTTCAGTGAAAAGCTTGTCGAGTTGATCACTGGTCAATGTCTACTACAGTCCTAAAAAATCGAGGGTAAAGTTTAATTTGCTAAAGTGATTTCTCTGAGCATAGTTAATCTTTTTATATCATTCCACTTGGAATAGTTAGCTTGCTAAGCTAATTAGAGACCCCTAAAAGGAATGTTTCTAATTCCTACTGTGCTGGTCATACTGACCAAAAGATCCAGCAGGTGTCAAGACATAAATACAAGGTTTTCTTGAGATTTTGAGTTTCAAAGTTATCTGTTTTGGCTCAATCATTACACACATCATTTCCAAAGTACATAGGCCATTTTATGGTGTCATTGGAAAGCTAAGGAAGTCTACTTATCAAGTCTGAAGCATTAGGGGGCTGATACAAAGCAGGTTTTGGTAGTACCTACTCAATCTCTTGGAGTGTCCATCCATCTTTCCCAACAGTGGTATCAGAGCAAACTAAGGTAAAATGGGAGATGGTTTTCCTTCATTTATTGATAAATTAGACAGAAACAACTATCAGGCATGGTCTCTAAGGATGAGGACCTACCTACAAGGAAGGAGGCTTTGTGGATACATCTCAGGGGATGATGAATTTCCCTCATTCAAAACAAGAGGATTGCCAAGAAAGGAAGAACATGAAAAGCTCAACACATGGTGTGCAAAGGATGCATTAGCAAGGTCTTATTTACTCAACTCCATCTCTGATTTTCTTTTGCCACACATTAGGAACTGTAAGACATCACAAGAGACTTGGGAAACCTTATCATCTTATTTCTCCTCCAACACAAGGGCTAGAAAAAATCAGTTGTGGATTGAATTCACCACATTAAGGAAGCAACCTAAGCAAGCTATTTTAGAGTTTGTGAACAAGATTAAAGATGTAGCAGATCAGTTAGCAAGCATAGGAGAAGAGATTGAAGAAGAGAATATTGTAAGGCAAGTGATCAATGGGATCAAAGCTGATGACAAATGGGAAAGCTTCACCACTACCATGGACCTTTACATGGATATGCAGATTCCAGACCTTACCACTCTCATGGGAAAATTGTTCACTCATGAAGCAAAGCTCAAAAAGAATGGAGACACATCCAAAGGTAATGACTCTTCTGCCCTATACACTGATAAGAAGTCTAAAGATAAAGGCAAGAACAAGAAGGTAGAAGATGAAGCCTCTACCTCCCAAGCCAACTATGCAGGGAGAGAAGATCATCAAGAGGAAGGGGCAGAGGAGGTAAGCAAGGTAGGGGGAGATCCTATAACTCCTCACCATGCAACATTTGTGGTTTATCAAATCATACTAAAGATGAGTGTTTTTTCAGGAACTACAAAAATCAGAGAGGAAGAGGATACCAAAGAGGTGGATACTCACAGTCAAGAGGTAGATTCAACCATCATCGAGGCTACAACAACAACTACAACAACAATTACAACAACTACAATGGCAACTACCAAGGATGATTCAAATCCAGAAAGGACTACAACAACTATACAGAAGAGCAAGATGATTCTCTTGTGATCATGAACATGACTTCAAAACCAGGTACTAATGATGACCACCTATTCTACATTGACTCAGGATGCTCAAATCATGTGGTTAGCAATGTAGCACTACTCTCTAATCTTGAGGAACTAAAAGGTAAGCATCAAGTCCAAACAGGTGATGACACCAAGCACTCAGTAGTTAAAGTTGGAAATGTTAAGACTTGTGATGGAAATCAGAACTTGTTGAGTAGGGTACTCTATGTACCATCCATTACCAAAAATCTGATGAGTGTTGGACAGATTGTGGAGAAAGTTTTGTAGGTTAGATTCAACCAATTTGGAGCATTTGTGGAGGATCCTAAGCAGGGGTTCAAAAGGATTGCTAAAAGAGAAAAATCAGGTAGACTTTTCACTTTTGAGCTAGAAGATACAAAGAACATTGCATTATACAGTTATAAAGATCAAACACTTTCAGAGCTTGAGATTTGGCACAAAAGGTTAGGGCATGTAGGAGAAAGAACCTTGAAACAGATATGCAGGGATCAATGTGTTATTGGAATACCCAATGTTTCCAAACAACACATGATATATAAATGTAGTGCTTCTCAATTTGGGAAGTCTCACAGTTTACCCTTCTCAAGGAAAGGCTACATGCATGAAGACTACCTAGAACTTGTACACGGAGATGTATGGGGACCAAGCAAAGACCCCTCAATCTCAGGATCAAGGTACTATGTATCTTTCATTGATGATTATAGCAGGTGGATTGTATTGAACTTCATGAAGCACAAGGATGAGGTGTTTAATTGCTTTAAAAAATATCTTGCACTAGTTGAAAATCAGACAGGAAAGAACTTGAAGAGACTAAGGTGAGATGGAGGAGGTGAGTACTTCTCCAATGAATTTGAAGACTTCTTGCAAGGCATCAAAAGAGAAACCACCACAAGGTACACTCCTGAACAGAATGGGGTAGTTGAGAGAAGAAATAGGTTGATTGTTGAGACAACTAGATCTATGTTGAATGAAAAAAAGTTACCTAACTATCTATGGGTAGAAAGTGTTTCCACTGCCACTTACCTCATAAACAAGTTACCATCTAAATCCCTTGATGGGATGACACCCTATGAAGCATGGCATGGGAAGAGACACTCACTAGACCATTGCAGGATATTTGGATGTGTAGCATATGTACACATTCCTTCTCAGATAAGAGGTAAGCTAGACCCAAAGGCTGAAAAGTGCATCTTTATTGGATATGACCTAAATAAAAAAGGTTAAAGGTTTTATAAACCTTCCAATAAGGGATTCATGGTGAGTAGAGATGTTGTCTTTGATGAAAATGATTCTTGGTATGAGAATGAATGCAGGAAGTTTAAACTACCCTATGACTTGGAAGAGGAGTTTCCAAATCTTTCTAAGGAGGAACCTACTCAGAATGAAGACTCAACTTCACATGATGAAGATTTTATCAACCTTGAAGAGTTCAAAGCATGGAAGTCCAAAGGCAAAGTAAAAATGAAGAAGCTTGAAGACATACCTGAATCTTCAAATCAGTCAATCATAAGATCACAAAGAGAGAGCAAACAACCTATCAGATATGGGTATGATACATCTCTTGTTACTAAACACTGTGTTTATCTTACCAAAGATTTGTCAAATGAAGAACCAAGATCATATGAAGAAGCCATAACCAAGACAGAATGGAAAGAAGCTATGGATGAGGAGATTGAAGCACTCAAGGAAAGTGATACATGGGAGTTAGTACCCAAGAAGGAATCCATGAAGATAATAGGATCCAGATGGATCTATAAACTTAAAAGAGATTCTGATGGCTCAATTAATAGGTACAAAGCTAGATTGGTAGCCAAAGGTTTTGCACAAACCCAAGGCATTGACTATGAAGAGACATTCTCTCCTGTGGCCAAAATGCCAACAATCAGAGTATTGGTAAGTGTGGCTGCATCAAAAAATTGGAACATGTACCAATTGGATGTCAAGAATTCTTTCTTGAATGGATGGATTTCAGACGAGGTATATAGATCACAACCTCCTGGCTATGAGGACCCTAAGAAGGTAACTTATGTTTGCAAATTGAAAAAGGCTTTATATGGATTGAAGCAGACACCTAGGGCATGGAATTATAGGTTAACTACATACCTCCAAGACCAAGGTTTTATCATGAGAAAGGCGGATACTTCTCTATACTTCTCTATTCATCAAGAGAAGTAATTCAAAGGTAATATACCTTTGTGTTTATGTTGATGACATCATACTTACAGTTAATGATGTGAATTGTTAAATGTTAAACGCTTCGTTCTAACTATCAGAAGGGCATTTAACCGTCTCTTGGGGGTTCTTGGGAGTGGTAGGGGTCTGTTAGACAGAGGCCCTGTACTTAGTCCCCAATTTTGACCACTTCAGAGACAGTAATATGCCAATACTCAGAACTCTAGCCAGATTCCGTTATAACTGGACACCTACTATGCACGTCTTAGCTCAATTATTCAAATATCGTATACATTCTGATGCCTTACTGTTCCACATGCACAATCTTACTATACTACAAGAGAACGGGAGGGTACTCAACTTCACCGAATATATACTCCTATTCAACAGTATCAACGACAACAAAATATGACACCACCACACGCTTAACTAGCAGATCCGAGGCAAGAGAATCTCAACAAAGTAACTCGCTCAGATTATCAGCCGGGGGATGTCGCTGAACCTTTACGAAGCTAGCAACCCACACCAGTATTAACAACAGGTCAACAGAACGGAACCGATACTCCACAGTACACAACTCGACACACAGTAATGTCACAATTCGGTCATCCAGCTGAATCGTCACACTGAAGCAACTACGAACATATAGTAAGACACTGGTGCACACAGGATACAAGGGAGTACTCAGAGATTAACTGAACAATACTACAGTAACATTCCGACACGCACCCAGACGAACAGTCTGGTGATTTTTCAAGAATCGTCTCTCTGTCGAGCAGCTCTGTTCATTGCTTTATATTAAAACTTACAATTGTCGCGTAACCGCTTTTCGCGCGTGCGAATACAAGATTTCGTTTTACATGTCCCCATCCGGCGGCCGACTAACACTAGCACGCACGGTGGACTCGAACCCGCATGTTATATAAAACTACTGCTCGTCTACTATTCCTTCTAAGTACATATTCCGGGCTAGTCTAAAAGTTCGGGCGATCTTTTTCTTAAGTGTTTCTAACATTTGTTTAAGGGTATCTGGTTCTACTAGTTGCGCATCTATTCTAACAGAGCTTAGAGCGATGGCTTCGGTGAGCAAAATTTCAGCCTGTGTTTGCAAAAAGGCCTCCTGTAGGTAGAACTCGTTAGATAGAGCTGCATCTCTTGAAAATTTTACTTCTGCAACCTGCTTCTGCATCTCGATTACTCCTTCTTTCTGATTGCTCAGTTGATTTTTTTGCCTTTCAATTTCTTGGTTTTGATACTGTATTGTTGTTGAATAGGCATCTCTTTCTCGTCGGAGCTGTGCGATTTCTTTCTGTGCTTGAGCTTCTTTTGCCAAGTAATGTTTCAGCATTCTGTTGACATCTGTTAGAGCCTCACTTGTTCTATGGAGTTCTTCTTCTGTCAATTTGGCTTCCCTCTGTTGTTCTTGGCTTTTCTTTACTTCCTCGGCTAGAATCGTTCTGGTTTCTTCTAGTAAATTGCCTAGCGCCATCGTTGCATCTTCTTTTTCTTTGAGTAATTGATTCAGTTTGTTTATCTCTGCATCTGCAACGAGCAGTAATTCTTCTTTTTCTTTTGCCTCTGCCAGTGCTTCATCTCGCTGAACTGTTATTTGTTCCTATTCTTGGATTCTGGCCTGTAGCTGTTGTACTTGTTCATGAAGCGCATGATTTTCGGTCTTCACGGCCTGTAGTTCTTCTTGGAGGGGTGTGATATCTGCCTCCATGACTTCCAATTTATGCTGGAAATCTTCGCGAACACTTTCTGTAATTTGCTTCAGTTGTTGCGGTAGTTGTCTTGATAACTCTATTAGCATCTGACCCATTGATTCCAACTGAGCAAATACTGGTGTGGAGGGTGGTGGAAGAGGGGGACGAGGTTGGGAAGACGTTGCAATAAGTAGTTGCTGTGAGGTCGGAGGGGAGTAGTTGGGGGATGAGGCGGAAGAAGCTGCGGGCTCGACTGTTGGTGCAGACCAATCACCAATTGAAGTTTGGAAGACAAAAAGATGGAGATAAGATCAAGTCTTGAAGCAAAGAAGGTGGTTACATTCACAGGATGAATGATATGTACACATATGTACATTAGTGAAGACATAGATCACTTATACTTTTGTCTAGTTATAAGCTTGTAAATATTTGCCTATAAATACCTTGGAAAAATGTCGGGGCAATAGAGGAGACAATAGGAGAGTATGAGAATAGTGCATTTGTAAGTTGTAAGACTCATTAGAGTTCATTAGAGTTATCTTCTTCGGTTACAGTCATTACCGTACAAACTGCAGGGTTCCAATTATCTACAACAGATTGTAGATCGATGGTTCCTAGGGAGATCAAATCAAAATTTTTTTTCAGAAACTCTTCTTCTTCATCATCTGACAATCCATCTAGCATATGGACTGGTTCTGCCAAATACGGTCTAGCATGCAACTCACAAGGTTGTATAGCATCTAATTTTACAATGTATTTACGATTTTTATCTTTAAAAGTGAGCTCTTGTGCAGACTAATCCTGTATCACCTTAGCGTGCTTCAGCCAAGGTCGGCCGAAAAGGAGGTTGTAATCAAGAGTGGATTCCAGTAAATCTAGTATGACAAAAGTCATTTTAAATGTTGTACCTTGTAAAGTGATTGGTACATTTCGTACAAGTCCAATGGGATGGACTCTTGATTGGTCGGCCATTTTGACAAAAAACTGAACTGGTTCGATTTCGGTCTACCCTAACCTTTTACACAGTGCAGCAGTAGCAATGTCTCCAGATCCTCCATCAATTAGTACCTGTGTGATTTTATGATTCTTATGCCATACCGTTATCAAAGGAACTAAATGATCGACCGTGGATCAGGTTCCGGTTGCACGATTGCTGTCGCCGGAATATAAGAAGGCACAGGACTGAGCTGTTGTTGAAATTGCTGTCAAACTCCCGGTACTAGTGCAAGTAATTGGCCCAAAGGAAGAGTGATGGATGCTTTAGATAAAATTTCCCAGGCCTTTTGTGATTGGATTGTTTCCACAGATTTTGAAGATGATGCGCCTGCTGAAGATGATGTGTCTGCCGCTGAGGAGGTGCCTGCTGCTGCTGCTGATGTGCCTGCTGCTGAACTAGAATCCTGTTGTTGTGTTCCTTCTTCGGTTAACGGGGTCAGGGTTACCGGAATAGGATCTGGGAAGACTGGAGATTCTATGGTGGTCCATTGACTAGCCTTGTTGTACATCCTTTGTTGTTCGCGTATACCTGGTTCAAATAATTCTTGTGCAGGCTGCAATTGTTTATCGGAGCGGGTCTGAATTACTGCAGCTTGTGTTTCCACTGGTGTAATTTGTACCATATTAGCCATTGGATTTTGACGTTCCTTCTTCCTTTGATCATATTCAGTTGCATCCTTACAGAATCTTCTAATGTGACCAAATTCACCACAGAAATGACAGCGTGGTGGTGGGAGATTGGGATTTTCCGGTGCTGGTCCAGCCTGCCAGCGGTTTGCATTATAGTTGTTATTTCTCTGTCCTCTGTAATTTCGATATCCTTGTTGCTGGTTGTTTCTCATTTGCGGAAGCACATAGTGATTGGCTGGTTGTCCTGGTTCTTGTACAATAGCATTGACAGTTGCGGTTCCCTGCACTTTGGCATTGTATGCACAGTTTTCGGTGGTGTGTCCGGCAATGTTGCAGATAGCACAGAATAACTGATTAAGTGCGCAAGTGGCACTAGTATGGCCTGAATTCTTGCATGTGATGCAATATACTTGTCTAGTCATATCTTCGGTGACATTTCTGTTTGTTTTTAACCATTCCAGATCCTTTGTAAATCTTCCAACCTTGTTTTCCAGCTGCAGAGCCATTGCGATTACTGCATCTAGCGTCATAGCTCCTACACAGCGTATGATCATAATCTGCTTAAGTTGCGGGGTCAATCCATTGATAAACCACTGAGTAATAACGTCGTCCGGTAGGTTGGCATGTGCTGGTGGTAACTGCCTTAGATGCGTTCTGAATAGAGTAGCATATTCCTGTACTATTTGATTTACCTTCTGTCTGTTGTTTTGCAGATAGTCAAAAATTTCGGCTGGATTCTTCTTTAGCCTAAATCTCTGCAAAAAGGCATCTCGTACTGCTTCATAGGTGCCGAAGTGATTAATATCATATTCTGTAAGCCATCTAGCTGCTTCATTGACCAATGTTGATTGAAAAACAATAGCCTTATATGCCGGATCCGGTGGATGGTTGAGAACTGCGTAGCTTATCTCGAATGTGCGTACATGAGCATCCGGGTCATCTCCTGAGAATTCACCAAATTTACTGTACGTCACTCCTGTTGGAGGTGGCCTTGGTGGGCATACTTGTTGTTGCTGCTGCTGTTGTTGTTGTTGCCCGTTCATGGTGAGTGTATTGTGACTATCTTCTGTATCTCGGGGTTGAATATCTGAACTATCGGAACCTGTATCGTCGGATGGTGCACTTTTCGGTTTAATAATCTTGTTCAGTATGCTTCGAATCTCGGTTTCGAACAAATTTCCTTCCTTCCTGATGTCGAGTGTAGGGGAACTTACTCGAAAAAACGGTGGCTGGGCTGAAGATTCACCAAAAAAGGGTAAACCGTCGTCGAAAAACTGCGATTTTGTTACCGAAATATCACCGGAATGTGCCGACTTTATGCCAGAATAAGGTGTTTTTTCGCCTTTGCCAATTTCTTTGGCTAACGTGTTTCTAGTCGTAAACAAATTTGAATCTTTATCCAAGATTGTTAAACTAACTTCAGACTGCGTCTTGGTAGATTCTGGAGTTACTATATCTTCGACAGACTATGCCGAAATAGTACCGGAATGTACCAGAGGCATAACATGTTCTACCAGAATATGACCGGAATCACTTCTAACGTTCTTGACTTTCTCGACAACTGGTTCAAACCTAGTTGTACTTCTACCTCCCGTGGTTGTCTTTAGTAAATTAAGTACTCCAGACTGACGGTTCTTGGGATACGTTTCACCAGATCGAGTAACCGGCATGTATCATCTTTTGTACTAATCGCGTAGTATCACTATCGATTAAAATTTTATGATCGCGTTTCCACAACAAGTTTGCAACAATCTGGTTCTGTTGCTACTTTCGACAAACAAACGTTAATCTTGATGTTCGATTTCGACAGATGAGTGACGATCTTGATGCCACCTTCCCTCAGATAACACTTTCGTCAGGTAAATGGCAATCTTGATGCCACCTTCCCACAGACGGCGCCAAGTGTTAAATGTTAAACGCTTCGTTCTAACTATCAGAAGGGCGTTTAACCGACTCTTGGGGGTTCTTGGGAGTGGTAGGGGTCTGTTAGACAGAGGCCCTGTACTTAGTCCCCATTTTTGACCACTTCAGAGATACTAATATGCCAATACTCAGAACTCTAGCCAGATTCCGTTATAACTGGACACCTACTGTGCACGTCTTAGCTCAATTATTCAGATATCGTATACATTCCGATGCCTTACTGTTCCACATGCACAATTTTACTGTACTACAAGAGAACGGGAGGGTACTCAACTTCACCGAATATATACTCCTATTCAACAATATCAACGACAACAAAATACGACACCACCACACGCTTAACTAGCAGATCCCAGGCAAGAGAATCTCAACAAAGTAACTGGCTCAGATTATCAGCCGGGGGATGTCGCTGAACCTTTACGGAGCTAGCAACCCACACCAGTATTAACAACAGGTCAACAGAACGGAACCGATACTCCACAGTACACAACTCCACACACAGTAACGTCACAATTCAGTCATCCAGCTGAATCGTCACATTGACGCAACTACGAACATATAGTAAGACACTGGTGCACACAGGATACAAGGGAGTACTCAGAGATTAACTGAACAATACTACAGTAACATTCCGACACACACCCAGACGAACAGTCTGGTGATTTTTCAAGAATTGTCTCTCTATCGAGCAGCTCTGTTCATTGCTTTATATTAAAACTTACAATTGTCGCGTAACCACTTTTCGCGCGTGCGAATACAAGATTTCGTTTTACATGTCCCCATCCGGCAGCCGACTAACAGAATGGAATCAGACAAATCAAGAGCCAGATGATGAAGGAGTTCAAGATCAATGATCTTGGTCTACTAAAGTATTTTCTTGGACTTGAGTTAGTCTATACTAACTCAGGAATATACATTACTCAGAAAAAGTACATACAGGATATGTTGAAGAAGTTTCACTTGCAGGATGCCAAAGTAGCAAGTACTCCAATGGAGGTAAACCTAAAACTAAGTGCCCATGAAGGTGATGAAATTAATGACATTACAGGTTATCAAAGTATGGTGGGTAGCTTGAACTATGCTATCTTAACAAGGATAGATATTGCATATGGAGTTAGTGTGCTAAGTCAGTTTATGCACAAGCCAAGAGTACTTCACTTAGAAGTTGCTAAGAGGATATTAAAGTATCTCAAGGGTATACAAAATCATGGTTTGTATTTTCCTTACACTTCAGACATTGATATTAAGATCTACTCAAATGCAGATTGGGCAGGATGCAAGGATGATAGGAGGAGCACTTCAGGATATATTTCATTTGCAGGTGACAAACCAATTTCATGGTCTTCAAAGAAGCAACCTACTGTTGCTTTGTCTTCTACAGAAGCAGAGTATAGAGGACTGGCTAATGCCACACAAGAAGCCATATGGATCAAACTATTGTATACAAAATTGGGTTTGTATACTAGGGCACCAATAATCTTTGGAGATAATACAAGTTCACTTCACCTTGCAGCTAATCCTATCTATCATGCTAGGACCAAACATATAATGGTCCATTACCATTATGTGAGAGAGAAGTTGCTAAACAAAGACATTCAACTAACCTATGTATCAACCAATATGCAGTGTGCAGATTTGTTGACTAAAGCTTTGGATGGAACCAAACTTTGCAGGTTCAAAGCAATGATTGGATTGCACGATATACATGAAGAATGAAGGATGAAGACCAAGACAAAATGTTTGGATTGAGGGGGAGCTGTTGGTGTAATTCACAAGCCTACACATTTGGCTTGATGGATACATTAAAGTCCATACACATATGGAAAAGCATACGAACTATTGCCAGTGGTTAATTACCACTTTACTTCATTGTAAAAGTCAGATTTGACTTGGAATCTTTGTAAACACCTACCAAAAGGAGTCGTGGAAAAAAGTTAGCTTTTGATTGAAGGAATATCTCCTAGGATATAGGATCTTGATCATAAGGAGCCAAAAGTTTGAATTTGAATTCAAATTTTTACTCAATCACTATAAAAGTGTTCATGGAAAAGTCGCGGTTAAGACTCATCATTCCCGAGCTCATTACTGCCAATTCTGAGTGTGTGTGAGGCCTACACTCTAGCCCACACCTACCTACACCATTAGACAATGAACTTCATGCCAATGGATTTGTATACAAGTGTTCATTAATACATATATCTTCATTAGTCATTTATGAGTTCTCTGTCATACTACTTGAAAGTCTGTCAACTTGTGGAGTGCATATCTCAGTCATTTCTCCACCAAATTCAAAGATTCAAAGCATGTTGGATTCAGTTCAAAGTTTTCTACATACCCTCAAAACTTGAAGAGATTCTATTAAGCCATTTCAGAGAAAAGCGCATCGAGGTGATCACTGGTCAATGTCTGCTATAGTCCTAAAAAATCAGGGGTAAAGTTTAATTTGCTAAAGTGATTTTTCTAAGCATAGTTAATATTTTTATATCATTCCACTTGGAATAGTTATCTTGCTAAGCTAATTAGATACCCCTAAAAGGAATTTTTCCAATTCCTACTGTGCTGGTCATACTGAGCAAAAGATCCAGCAGGTGTCAAGACATAAATAGAAGGTTTTCTTGAGATTTTGAGTTCCAAAGTTATCTGTTTTGGTTCAATCATTACACACATCATTTCCAAAGTACATAGGCCATTTTATGGTGTCATTGGAAAGCTAAAGAAGTCTACTTATCAAGTCTGAAGCATTAGGGGGCTGGTACAAAGCAGGTTTTGGCAGTACCTACTCAATCTCTTGGAGTGTCCATCCATCTTTCCCAACATGGGAAACACCTTCACTCATTCCACAACTTGTACTTGCTCACACACACTACAATAGTTCAAAAGTGATGGGGAGGGGTAGAAAAGAGTCCTACACACACATTGCAAGCCTCACGCACACACATAAGATCATAGAGAAGATGAAAATCTGCATGAAAGAAGCAAATTTGAAATTTTGGCTCTCCTCCTTCACCATGGCAAAAAAAGTCTTTACAAAAGAGTCACAAAGTGACTTATATACATGTGCCCTAAAAAATGGTCCTTTCACACAAGTGACCGGCACTTTATTGGCTAATCTCTAATTTCCTACTATTTTACAAAAAATATATTACAATGAGTTGGGCTTATGCATCTAGAGGACTCTTCTAGTGCATTTACATAGCTTTTGGGGGAATTTCCTAGGATTTGAAGAAGAAACTTATGCCCATTAATTTGAAAATTTTGGGGCTCCTCTTTTCTCTGCAACACTCTCCCCCTCTTTGTCTCTGTCGTCCCTTGACAAGCTTTGCTTCTCATTTGCAGCTTGTCTATGGATCCTGAATATACGCACCTAGTGGTCGAAAAAGCAATAAGGATTGTAAGGAAATGTGTTACTTTATCCGAAGTTAATCCTTTGCTTTTGTTTGCCCCTTGGTATTCCTTATATCACAAGTCTGCGTTGCTGTATTAAGTCGGGCTGCCACGCACGCCACCAATGGCTAAGAATGTGATATTCTTAGTCACCCTCTCCAGCTTCTCATCCTCGACCTCTTTCTAGCTTTTGGTCTTCTGATATGTTTTTGTCTTCACACATCTGACCTTGTTGTATTGCTTGGTGCCTGTTTACCTATTTCCTGTCGCACACCTCACTTTGCTGACCATTACTCTCTTTTAAGTCAGTGTTATGCTTTAAAGGTCCTGTTCTTGAATCTTCTTTGTCATCCTCTAGGACCTGAATCATTTCTTTCCATCGCATGCATCCAATGGACAAGGAGGTAGCTAGGACCTTCAGACAATTGGTTATCTTATCCGATGAAGAATCCTTCATGTGTTGTCTCTCTTCCCTACTTGTTTCGCTCCACCGCCTGCTCCTCGTGGATGAGGAAGCTATTTGCAACCTCCCATGAAATGTCCTGGTTGTTACCTTTCTTTATTTCCAATCCTCAGGACATGGTTCTTTGGCGTTGTCGCTTGATGCATGCCCCTGCGGGGCTTTGGGCAAAGACTTGTTCTTTTTCTTTATAAGCTTTGTTCTTTACTGAGCAGTTTTATTCTTTGATCTTCTTCGTCTTTTCTTTTTGCTCGATTCCCATTTCACATGTCCCTCCTCCTGAACTCTGTCGTCCGCGACAGGCTTTTTGTAGTGACGTGAGTACGTTTGGATGGCTTTACGCTCTCGTTGATTAAGCAAATTGACTTGACATATCATTAATTCTTTCCATTGGTTGGACTTTACCCCATCATCTGGTGCCTGTCTATGATCTACAAAGAAACTTAATTCATAGGCCACCAGTCTTGCATTATGGTTGGAAGATGTTTTTGCAAAAATGTCTGAATCCATTTAAAAAAAAACCGGTGAAAAATGCCTCTTCAAACGTTTGCATGTAAGTACTTGGGAAAAACATTAGTCTTGAGATATGGCCATTAGTGGTAAGCGACTAGGTATGGTTGATAGGTCAAAAACTAGGGCATATGATATTTGGTTAATGTCGATGAAGTTCAAAAATGTGTACTGTGCATGTGAAACACCTTTATGACAGTAAGTAACATACCGAAGATCTTCTTAGTCATCTTTACTGCTAAATCTGGTATAGTTTCATATTGAGCAATCCAAAATTCTATGGTTTTCACCATGTATTCTTCGGTTGGTAAGTAGTTATGAGGTGGACTTGGCAGTAATGGATAGTTGAGCCACTGATTATTTATGCTTCCCTAGCGCTGTCCTTCCCAAAATTGCATCCAGGAGCATCTTTTGGGTACTGGGCAAAAAGATGGATTTACTTGAAGTATATATGGCGATGATTCCCATTGTACTCGTAGCGTAGGATTCTTCTGCAAAAATTTCCTTCTCCAGATAGGATCAACTTTGTCAAATTCCTCTTGTGTGTAGGTAAATGTTTGCATGCTAAACTCAAGGTTGCTATCTGGCTCTTTATTTGTTGTGGTCTTTATGTAATGTCGTGTTTGCTTTTTAAGTAATCCATATGGTACATTGAAAGGTTTCAATACCTGTTCCAGATTTTTGCTTTCAATTTTCGCTTCCTTCATGACTTTGACTACTTGATCTTCAAAATCTTTAGTAAGTTGGGACACCAGTAGTGCCCACTCATGTCGGCTTAGTTCTGAAATATCCCAAGTATGTCTTTCAATGTTGGTCTCGATTTCCTCCCTTACCAGTGAATGATGTAGGGTCCCCTCTTTGACCTGCTGTGCTAATTGACCTTGCAATTGCTTTATTAATTCATCCTTCGCTTTAATTACTTCTATGGCTTTCATAATCGTTAATATTGATTTTCTGCTACCTTCCACTTCTTTCTTAGTTCTGCGGTATCATCCATATACCTTTTCTCCCAATCTTCTATGATGGCTTGCTTCTTCTTTAGCTGATCTTCATACTTTGCTATCCTGTCTTCCAATGCTCGTGTGTCTTTCTCTTGACTAAGTACAATACGGCTTGATGATCTATGAAGAATTTAAACTTGTTGGCTAAAAGATAATGTCTGAATTTCTTTACAGCGTACACCATCCCTAATCCCTCGCGCTCTGTAGTTGTATAGTTTTTCTCGGCTTGATTTAGTTGTCTACTTGCATAGGCAATTGGATGGTCCGATTTTCCTTCATCTGCCAGTTGAGCTAAGATGCATCCTATTGCGTAATTGGAAGCGTCCACATGAATGTGAAAAGGCTTGTTCCAATTAGGTGTTTTCAAAATAGGAGTTGTGCTAAGCCATTTCTTTAGTTCATTAAATGCCTTCTCGCATTCATCTGTCCATGTGAATTGAGTCAACAATCCATACAAAGGTTTGGCAATTATGGCGTACATGTGGATAAATCGTCGATAGTATCCACAATGACCCATAAATGCTTGCACTTGTTTTGCATTCTTTGGTCTAGGAAGTTCTAGAATTACTTTGATCTTATCTTCATCCATAGATATTCCATTCTTAGATACGATGTGTCCTAGGATTTTTCCCTATCTTACCATAAAAATGCACTTCTCAGGATTTAGGCATACTCTATATTGTTGACATTTATCAAATATTTTTCGCAATTCCAAAATATGTTCCTGCCTCCGATGTGAGTATGTACATAGTTTGTCTACATATACTTCCATACTCTTCTTTAGAAATTCTTTGAATACATGACACATCAACCTTTGGAAAGTAGAAAGGGCATTAGTGAGTCCAAAAGATATCACTCTGAAAGCATAGACCCCCCATTCAATCGCGAATGCGGTCTTATGTTGATCCTCAGTAGTTACTTGATTATATCCAGAGAATCCATCCAAGAAGCTATAGACTTCTTTACCTGCAACTCTTTCCAAAAGGTGATCAGTGATAGGTAATGGGTAGCTATCACGAATCGTGGCTGCATTGACTTTCTTTTGATTAATGCACACTCTCAGTTTTTCATTCTTTTTAGGCACAACTACTAATGGTGACACCCATTCGGTATGTTCTATCTCATAAATGAATCCAGCCGCTAATAGCTTGTCTATTTCTTCTTTTATTTTTGCAGCATAAATTGCATTATACGTGTAAGGGCATTGTTTTGATGGCTTTGCTCTGGTGTCATTGGTATTCTATGAGAGCAGATGGAGGGCTTCACGCCCTTGAGATCCTTGTAGGTCCACGCAAACACATCTCGATATTCTCGAATCAGCCTTATCAATTCTTCTTCCTCCTCAGGTGACACATCCTTTCCTATGTATGTACATCTTTCTTCTTTATCTTCTACGAATACTATGATTTTCTCATTTGTTCCTTATTGTCATACGCTTCTCCTTTTGAAGTGTTCCGGTACCTCAAAAAGATCAGGGGTTGGTTCGGTCTCATTCACGCTTTCCTCTTGATTTGGTACTATAGGGGCTGCTTCTATTGCTAACACTTTTGTTGTTCCATACTTGTCTTCCGCTTGAATGGTTTCTAGATAATGTTCCTCCGAATCAAACTCTGGTTCCATTTCTATGCTCTCGTATTCTTCTTTCCATTCTTTTTCTAATATTTCTCCGGCTTGTACCTCTTGAAGGACTACCATGTACAAGTTTACATCGTAGCCTTCTTCGTCCACACATTCATTCATGGTCAAGATTTCTTCATTCACACATTCTTCCAAGGTTGCTAGGATCTCCATCCAATCGTGCGGTTCGAATGCTTCATCAGGGAAAACATGAGGCATGTACATTGGGTCTTCGATGGGCCGATAATTTTGATGTCCTAAGGGCCATGATTGCAGTTTTTTATCCCCTTTCTTTTCTTCCTTACACATCCATAATTGGGAATCCTCATGCATCCATGATTGATCACTTGATCCGGCACTATGGATAGACAAATCATCTTCTTCCTTGTGTATGGGATTCCATTGTAGTGGGGGTACATCTTTGTACGCAAAGGTATTCAAGTTTATCTTGGTAGCGTTTCCTTGATGTTGAAGGTATAATGAGTCTCGCCATCAATCTTGTACTACCCTGAGTTGTCTCATGAAAGGCCTTCCTAATATCATTTCATAGTTATTTCCCTTTCCAAATTGATAGATAGCTAACATATGCTCAAATTCAACTCCACAGGTGGTTAATTTGATCCTTTCCAATATTCCCAATAGTTTCTCGACATGACCATCCGCTAATTGAAGCTTCATACGAGTTGGTCGTAGGGCTGGCTTCCCCCATTTCTCCCAAATCTCTTTGGTGGCAATACCTACTCCTCCTCCTGTGTCTAGGATGGCCTTGGTCATGTATCCATTGTATGTAACAGGTAAACATGTGTTGCCCTCATCTCTCACTAAATTCTCCAACCTTATCCACCGGGATTTGTACTGTAGAAGGGCTCTCAGTTTCCTTGCTTTCCTTTTTTGTTCTTCTCCTGCTCTAACTTTAATTGTCCCGTTAATTGCTTCCATAATTGTGGTTTAATGCGAAGTAATTCCTCCACAGTCAACTGACATTGTACTTTGGTCTTTTTGAGTTTTGTTAGATTGTGTGAGTTCTTATTTGAGGCCCTCTTTTCTTTTCCTCGTACTGTGGGAGCACGAAAGATTATGGATTCCTTCTCATATTCTCCCATGTAATTTGGTAGAGCAAAAATGCTCTGGGCTTCCTCCCTAACTCGTTCTAGCCTATATACTTTGTCAGATATTTCTTCTATGTTTGGTGTCGGTTGATAGTCCTCCACATCCAACTCCTCAAAAGGAGGTTTTGCAACTCCATTCCTTTTCCATTGAACTTCTCGAATCCTAGTCCACAACTCCTTTGGCCAATCAGCTTCTATATCAAGGACTATGGGCATGGACTTGTCGTGGGTATTTGGTAATTCTTTCTCATTATCACTCTCTTTTAGTTTCTAGTCCTTGGCTTTAATACACTCATTGTATTCATCCTCAGATATTTATGTTTCGGGGAGGGGTGGGATGGTCTTCTCTAGGGTGGCTTGAGCTACCTCTATGAGTTTTCTACATATGGCTAGCCTCTCCTTTTCTAACTCCCCTTGTGGTTAAAGCTTTTCATGCTACTCTATGTTCGGTCCATTCTTGATTCTAGCTTGGTACACTTTCAACCACATGTCTAAATCGTCTGGTTTTGGGTCTGCTAGAATTGACCCTGGCTTTTCTAGCTCTAGTGTTTGTAGTGTGATGGGAATTTCTACCTGAACTTCGGATTCTTCAGGTTTCTTTTTGCCTCGTGTTTGCTTCTTGTCTTCCTTGTTCTTATTTTTCATCCATTTTTCCTTGAGCTTTTCTCTCATATCCTTCCACTTTTGGCTTTTCGTTGTTTGGATACTCTCATGTGGATCCTCTGAATCTTCCACTACTTGTATTCTGAGTTCTAGGGTTTTACTCTTTTCTTGTT
Source organism: Ceratopteris richardii (assembly GCA_020310875.1). NCBI lineage: Eukaryota > Viridiplantae > Streptophyta > Polypodiopsida > Polypodiales > Pteridaceae > Ceratopteris > Ceratopteris richardii. The sequence continues at coordinate 208,226,289 of CM035409.1, read as the reverse complement.
CTGAGTCTACTCGTTTTCTTTCTTGTCCTTTCGTTTGAGCTCGTGTGATGGCTTTTAATGGTGCTGTGTATTCCTTGTCACTTTCTGATGATTCTATCACTTTGATCACATTAATAGGTGCAGTATCATGAGCTTTATTGGGATTTTTTGGGCAATCTCTAAAGAGATGTTCCTTTCCACAATCACTGCAATACTGAGTACACTCTTTGCTAAAGTGATCTCCTCCGCATCTATAACACAGGCCTTTTGGCATAGGCGGTCTGATGGGTGGTCTTACGGGTGTTGGTGCTTTGGGTGCGGTGTACATTAGTGTTGCCATTTCTCGTCCATAGACATTGTCATATCCCTCATATCCATAGTACTGCAAGTCATAAGCTTGCTCGTAATCCATCATATTGGTGTCATAGGAATAGTAATCTCCTTGGGTCTACTCATATCCTGGGTTTGTTGATTCTGTGCTGGCTATTGGTGATGCTGGCACTATGGCCCTTTGTTGCTCTAGCACAATGGTGAGAACCACGTTAAGAAGCTCCACCTCCTTAATGTCAATCCCCGGAAGAGATAGGAGTGATATGAAGATCGTGAATATGAGATGAAGTGAGAGTGATGATGAGAAACATAGAGATGCACACACACATACACACACACAATGAAGAGACAAGCAAGACACAATGGAAGGTAGGAAATCAACTCGATTACTCAAGAACACTCTTACAAGCTCAAAAAAGCTCTAAGTTCTTCTCTATTCAAACAAGCTAACCTCAAAAATGAGCTCTCTAACTCTTTTTATAGATTCTAGACTAGTTTTGACTGGTTTCACATCTAGTGTCCGACATAGTTAAAAAATAGGTTCTAGGTGCATTTGAAAGGGTAAACGGTATCCCAAAATTGGTACACTCATTCTACCTAAGCTCCTCAAGCTCGAGGACTCCTCGACTTGCACAAAATGGAGCTATAAATTACAAAAAAGGGTTTCTCTATGTTACATATGGTACAAAAGTGATGAAAATCACTGTTGGAGGTTTTTGAAAAGTATTTTGAAAAGTATTTTGAAATGTATTTGTTTGAAAAAATGATTCGACTGGCTCTCGGCTACGTCGTTGTGCTCTGTCTTCACATGCTTCCGCGTCTTCTTGTGCCTGTCGCTACTGCCAACACCCCCCTCCCTCTCGCTTCTGTCGTCCTCGACAGAACCTTGTTGTGGGGTCTGTTGGATGTAATTCTATAGGAGGTCCTGAGCGAAGGTGTGTTTTGAAATGCGGATACCTCTGGCAAGATCGGCTTCAAGGTTCTCCCAATCGATGGGCTGAGGTTCCTCTGGTGACGGGAGTCTATAATGTGTTGAGTATACAAGTTGTTCACATGCAAATAATTGCAGTAGATGTGTAGGCCAGCTTATGAACACTTCTGAGTGATACTCCCAAAAACCGGTGGTGAACATTTCTTCAAAGGTTTGCTTATAGCACGCCGCTAAGTATTTGATTCGACAATGCCAGGCATAACACACCCGGAGCGATGGTGTCGTACTCATGTCATAACCTAAATGTAGATTGCCATGCTCGAAACCCGGGGTGTTTACATGTGGTGCCTTGACGCGACGGAAGACTTTGAATACCATCTGCATCATGTCAAATATTTTGACAGTCATGTGCGCTGCTACATCGTCCATATGTTTTAAGCGAGGGAGCCAGTGGCGAATTGTTGCCATCATGTATCCAACTATTGGTCGTCCTGTGGGTGGCCTGAAATAAGGGTAATTGAGCCAATCCTGACATTGCTTGTTGTTTTATACTTTAATGGAAAATGCCTTCCAGGAGCGGCGATGTGGCACGGGTCCCCAACATGGGTTGTACTTCAAGTGGAGGGGTGCCTTGGCCCAAGTACTCATCATCTCTGGATATTCTTGTAATAAATCCTTGCGCCAATCTGGTCGATATATTTCTCCTCGCTGCGCATTTAGTGGCAAATCTTCTGGCTCAAATTGAGTTGCATGGGAGGGCTTCTTGCCTGTTTCCATCTGATGGCCAGCTGATATTCTGCCATAATCATAAAATATGGTTTGTATTGTAGCTCATGCCCAGATATGTACCTACAAGGGGCCAAGTGAGCAAAATAAGGAGACTGTAAAATTCTTTCTTCTATCATTGCCATTGCGTGTAACTGCGCCTCTACCCATGTTGAGTGGGTTCGTTCAAGCTCTTCAATTGTCTTCATCCATGCGGGAGTGGGAAGTTCAAAAGTCGTCTGGCCCGTCCGCCTGGGATGGGTTGGGGTTCATATGCTTCTTCAAAAGTTTCCTCCACTGGAATAGTCATTGTTTCTTCCTCTACTAGTAGTTCCGATGGGGAGTCTGGCCTGGGGAGTGCTTCATATACTGTTATCCGTGATTGAAGAGTTGACACCCGGGCCCATAATGCATTGAGTTCCTCGATGATGTCAAGAGATGGATCCGTAGGAGCTGGTAGTCCTTGCGCTATAGGTGCTCTTAACTGCAATATCTTGTGTTCTTCTTTGAGCTTCTGGAACTCCTCGTTCATGTTGTCGTATTCATCTAGCAATCTGACATGATCATCTAGTAACATGTTCATAGATTCTGAAGGAACAACTTTAAAGCGACTGGGGCTCAACGGTTGGTCTGGTTGATCGAGAACAGCTTCCAAATTCTCTCTGTTCTTTTCGTGTAGACGTTGATTTTCTAGGACGAATGTGTGATGGTAAGAGTATAGCAACAGTGGCGTTGAAAGGCAAAAATTTCAGTTTTTGTTGTTGTTTTTACTTAGTTTTTGGTGTTTTTCACCTCCCCCACACTCCATCTTCATCACCACATCATCTTCTTCCACTTCGAAAAAATCAGAAAATTCACCATATCCACCCATTCTCCTCATTTCCTCTCCTTTGTGCATGCGAGAGAGAGAGAGAGCTTTTGTGCTTGCATGTGCTTTTGTGCTTTTGAGTTTTCTTGCAGGTACAGTGCTCTAGAGCATTGGGAAGGCTTCCTACAGGTAAAAAACCACTTTCTGTCAGAAATCTGCCGTGTGTGTCAGACCATCTCGATGGTCTGCCAACTTCGGCTTTTTTTGTAAGTGACCACACCACAAGGTAGGTGACACAAGTGCATACACGGATCCACACTTGCGTTTCAAAAATTTGCATTTTGGTGGACCATCGCGATTGGCTTAGGCCATCGCAATTGTGTCACACCATCACGATTGGCTCATGCCATCGCGACGGCTCGGTCGGACCATCGCGACAGTCTCACGCCATCGTGACGGTGTCACACCATCACGACCGTTCACTTGAACCATCGCGACAATCTAGTCGACCCCACACCATCATGATTGGCTCAAGCCATCGCGCCGACATTGCCACATGTCAAGCCAGACCATCGCGATTGTTCACTACTCACGCCATCGCGACGATACAGGTACGCCATCATGATGCCTCAAAAATTGGACCATCGTGATTGTCTCACGCCATCGTGCCTCATGACCATCGCGACGGGCTCACGCCATCGCGATTGTTGCATTGACCGTTGATCGTTGACCGATGCCATCGCGATTGTTTGCCAATCGAGCCATCGCGACGGTTCATTTTTATACCATCGCGATCATTCACTTTAGACCATCGCGACAATTCGTGCCTTCGGACCATCGCGATTGTGCCACGCCATCACGACGGTTCGCCTGAACCATCGCGACGGTCCCAGACCATCGCTATTGTCCCAGATCATCGTGATTGTGCCATGCCATCACGACGGTTCACCTGAGCCATCGCGACAGTCCCAGACCATCGCAATTGTCCACCCCAAATGAAATTTTTAGGGTTTGATTTTTTGGGCAAATTTGGGGCTATTTTTTGAAAATTTTTGGATCATTAAGCTCATTAGAGACCCCTAAACCCATATTTGAAGAAAAACCTATTTGTCAGTTTTTACCCCTCGAGGGCCTGAACGCTCATATCGTTTTCATCCAAAGTCCGTTTTTTGAGCTTTATAGCTCGTTAGAAAGCTCTTTACGAGTACTACGTGACCTCAACTTTTTTTTTTCAAAAAAGAAGACGTTGATTTTTAGATAAGCTAATTTGAGGTTAACATTGTTGGGACTAGAAAAAACCAGGGCATTAAAATCAGACCAAGAAGGAAGGGACCTTTAAAAGTATATATATTCAAGTGCTTGAATATCCAATTGAGAATTGGTCTAAACATTGGATTTTTACAGGTCTAGCAAGGGCAATCAACGGCAATCAAAGCAAGGCAGTGAAGGACGCAAAGCTTGGGAAGCGAAACTTCTTGGGCATGAGAGCACTCAAAGCAGCTGACTTGAGGTTGGAAGAATACTCAAACCCCTTTGTCAATTATTAGCTTAGGTTAAACGGTAGCATTGCGGATTAGATTAACGACGATATGAATGCATCAAGTTCAAGAGCTTTAATTTTTCAAGTCCAAGACTAAAGTAAATGTGTGTAATACGAAAACCTAAAGGAAAGAACTAAAGCCTGATGGAACGAGAACTCAAAAGTACCACAAAAAGTCGATTCCTGACGCATACAGTGTTGACATATTTAGGTAGTGATGTGTGTGAACACACTAGGACCGCCGGGGCACTTTTTTCCCTCTTTAGGAGGTTTTTTTCCCCCGGCTTGTATATACGCCTATTGCCCTAATGGGCTACTTATCTTTGTACATTCTCTAGTAATACATTCACTATTGTGTGTTTGTGCTCCAAGCTTCTTCTTCTTCCTTGTCCTGTTCGCGTGCTTCCGGAGACATCTATCTCCAACAATTGGTATCAGAGCAGTTCGTCGCTTCATCTAGGGCGCCGTCGACACTCCTCTGTTTGCAGTCTCAAAACGCACTATCGCAGCGCTTGTGCAGGCTATTTCGTCTTTTTGTGCCAAAGGTATATACCAGTTTTTGTTCGCCAATTTAAGCGTCTCGGAGTCTGCTACAGGTCTAGCAGAACTCGTCTGGGCAGTTCTGTTCAACTTTTTGAGATACAGTCAATTTTTTGCATCAAGGTATTTTAGTCACCGGCCATGGCTGAAAGCAGTGATGTATTCCGTATGTTGGCTGTTGAGGATAAGTTGGATGGTACCAACTACCCATTATGGGCTTATATGATGCGACATGTATTGGTTGCAAAAGGATTGTGGAACATTGTGCAGGGTGTTGAAAGACGTCCTGTTACACTTGCAACTACAGGTAGTGCAAATATAGGTGCTGGAGCTGATGAAGATGGTGTCGAAGATGATATTCTGTAGATTCTTGTTTGTGCTACTGTTTCTGTTGCACCTACTGCAGAGCAAATTCGTTGGGATGGCAGAGACGCCCAGGCACATATATTGATAGCCTTGTCTGTCAAACGTGCCATTATTCCTCATATTCGCTCTTGCAGAACAGCTAGGGATGCTTGGGATACACTAACCACATTGTACCAAGCTAGGAATGAGGCTCGTGTTGCTTACCTCCGAAAACAGTTGGAGAGTGAGCACATGAATGAAGGTGATTATATAGACAGTTTCCTAACAAAGATCAAATATTTGAAGGAACAGTTGATTTCTACTGATGAGGTTATACCAGACAGCTCACGTGTGCAGACCGTTCTGAATGGTCTTCCTGATTCATATCAGAGTTTTGCTTCTACTCTTCGGTTGATGATGAAAGGCAATCCGAATGCCTTATCATTTGAGGAGTTAGTCTCTGTTATGTTGCAGGAGGATCAGTACAGGCAGAACAGGTCCATTATGCGTGTTGCAGATCAAGCTTTCCTGGCTAGTCAGAAGGGCAAAGGAAAATGGAGCTCTTCTACTAGTAAGCAGAAATCTGCAAATGCTGCACATTCGAAGAACCAGGATAAAGATGAGAAGAAATCAGAAAAGCAAAAATTGTTTTGCAAGTACTGTAAAGGGAATGATCATATCATAAAGAACTGTCCAAAACTGGCTGCAAAAGAGGCAAAGAAGAAAGAGGCTGAAATGGTTGTTGCAGAGGCCTCTACACCAAAAACAGAGTCTGCAAATCTTGTGCAGGAAGAAGAATGGGCGTTTACTAGTGTTTGCACTTTTGACCCATCTTCTCATGAGCAATGCATGTCTACTGTGGACTCAGATGTTTGGTACTTTGACAATGGGGCAACCAAACATATTACCTCGCAGCGCAGTTTCTTCTCTTCACTCGAGCCTTCCCCTACAACGAATACTGTCACATGCGCCAACAACTCCTCTTATCCTGTTATGGGAGTTGGTAAGATCATTATGACTACTGCTGATGGTAGTTCTTTCACCTTGTCAGATGCTTTATTTGTGCCAGGGATCAAGAAGAATATGTTATCAGTTTCTACATTAGCCAAGATTGGCTTAGTTGTGAAATTTGTTGATGACAGATGTACAGTTCATGATCTGTCAAATGGCGATGTTATTATTGCTTCTGGCATTTTATGTCGTGGGCTGTATAAGCTCATAGACTATGAAAGATCTATGAATGATTCGGCATGTGCAGTTCATGATTCTCAGGCTATCTCAAATGCAAAGCTTTGGCATGCATGCTTTGGTCATCTAAATTTTGCTAGTTTGCTACGCCTGCAAAAATCTGATATGGTGTCTTCTTTGCCCAAGCTTGAGGCACCTGGAAAACATGTATGTGAAGGCTATCTTCTGGGCAAAATGCAGCGTTCCTCCTTTCCAAAAGATGGATCAGTTCGAGCTACGCAGAAATTGCAGCTTGTACATAGTGATGTCTGTGGTCCTATGCAGACACCTTCTTTTGGAAACTATCTTTACTTCGTGACTTTCATTGATGATTTTTCCAGGCATGCATGGGTATATCCATTGAAGGCAAAGTCGGAAGTGTTTTTGTGCTTCAAACAGTTTTTGGTTTTGGCTGAAAATCTGTCAGCATGTAAAATGGGCACCCTCCATTCTGATCGAGGGGGGGAATATATATCTTCTGATTTTTAATGCATTTTTGGCTGAACGTGGGATAAAACACCATTGTATAGTGCTGTATACACCTCAAGAGAATGGAGTTGCTGAACGGAAGAACAGGTCACTCATGGAGATGGCGAGGTGTATGGTCAAGAGTCAGGCTTTACCACATAGTTTTTGGCTTGAGGCTGTCATGTGTGCAACATATGTACTTAACAGGTGTCCCACTAAAGTGCTACAGTCTATCACTCCATATGAGGCTTGGCATGATCGCAAGCCATCTGTTGCTCATCTGTGGGTTTTTGGTTGTTTGGCATATGCACTAGTGCCTGAACAACATCGCAGAAAATTGGATGATAAGGCAGTAAAATGTATTTTTGTTGGGTACAGTTCTGAAAGTAAAGGCTATCGTCTGTATCATCCATAGACTAAACGCATTCTGGTTAGCTGTGATGTTGTCTTTGTGGAAGATGCTATTCAGCCATTGCTTTCATGTACTAAGGAGACATTTGTTAGCTCTAAAGGCATGTATGATACTTTGATGCCTCTTTTTACAGGTGGACAGTCTAGTGCTGGTCCTAATGAGGCAACTTCTCAGCCTTTGCAGGTTTCATATGATGATGCAGATCATTCCATTTCTGATGCAGATTTACATGATTCACTTGTTGATGAGAGAGCTGATATTGAGCAAAAACTATGCCAAAATGGTTGGTGTAGACTTTGCGTGACAACAAATTAGATGCACCTTTGTCATATCATACTCGTTCAGGCTCTCATAGTGCCTTCTTTGCATCAGATTGCTATGCTATGGCTGCGTCTAGCCTCTATGATGAGAATGAGCATGTTTTTTTTTATGAAGCACAGAATTCAGAAAATTGGATGGCTGCTATGCAACCTGAATATGATGCTATAATGAAGAATGGTACATGGTCTTTATGTGACTTGCCTCCTGGCAAGAAGGCCATTGGCACTAAGTGGGTATACAAGCTGAAGCGTAAACCTGATGGTACAGTTGACAGGTATAAGGCTAGGCTTGTTGCAAAGGGTTATGCGCAGGAAAGAAGCATTGATTTTGATGAGACCTTTGCACCTACATGCCGTATGACTACTGTTTGGAGCATTTGTGCACTTGCATCCCATCATGATTGGAATGTACATCAGCTCGACATTAGAACAGCATTTCTGAATGGTGACTTGCATGAATAAGTGTATGTTTTTCAGCCCGGTGGCTTTGTGCAGAAAGGGCATGAAAACCAGGTGTGCAGGTTAAAGAAGACGTTATATGGTTTAAAGCAAGCACCACGTGCTTGGTATGAGAAGATACATGCCTATCTGATTGCACATGGTTTTGAGAGCAGTCCAACTGAAATCACCTTATATGTTAAGCGTGCTAATGATGTGCTTCTGATCATTGTTGTCTATGTTGATGACATGCTGCTCACTGGTCCTATTGAGAAGCATATTGCTGATTTTAAGGCTGATTTGCATGCCTCATTTGAGATGTCTGATTTGGGGCATTTGCATCACTATTTGGGCATTAAGTTTATGCAAGTTGATGGTGGAATGGCTTTGTGTCAAACGAAATATATTGACACATTATTGCAGCGTTTTGGCCTTGAAGACTGTAAGCCTATTGCCACTCCTATGGAGACACGTTTACGATTGAGTCTTCATGATGCTGGAGATGCATTTGATGCTGTTCTCTATCAGCAGGCTGTTGGATGCTTGATTTACAATATGCATTACTCGGCCAGATATTCAGTTTGCTATCTCACAGATGAGCAGGTTTATGCATTGCCCAGGAGTCACACATTGGAAGGCAGTTAAGCGCATCTTTCGCTACTTGAGTGGTACTCGGCTACTTGGGTTGTTTTATCCCAAGGGGGGATCACTACCGCCAAATTTGCATGCTTTTTCTGACTCAGATTGGGCTGGTTGCTATGACACTCGTGTGTCCACCAGTGGTTTTTGCTTCATGCTTGGTAGCTCATGTATATCTTGGTTGAGCAAGAAGCAGCCTACTATGGCCACTTGTAGTTGTGAGGCTGAGTATAGGGCAGCTTTCACAGCGACTGTTGAGTGTTTGTGGCTCAAACGCCTTATGGTTGATTTGGGTGTTGGCTAGTCTTCTGCCACCACCATCTTCATTGACAGTTAGAGCGCATTGGCAGTTGCGAGGAACCCTGTGTTCCATGCTCACACTAAGCACATTGAGGTGCATTATCACTATGTCAAGAGAGGTTCTCTACTGGGGAGATCAGCTTGGCATATGTGCCCACGCAGGAGAACATTGTAGACCTTTTCACGAAGGCTCTGCTTAGGGAGAAGTTTGAAGCTTTCCGCAAAGCTTTGGGCTTACTTCCTTTTGTGGAGTGATTTCCACATAGCTTGGCACTTCCTTATACATGAGTGCCAGCTCCTTGTTCACCGCATCACTCCCAGGGGGGATTTGTTGACATATTTAGGTAGTGATGTGTGTGAACACACTAGGACCACCGGGGCACTTTTTTCCCTCTTTAGGAGGTTTTTTTCCCCCGGCTTGTATATACGCCTATTGCCCTAATGGGCTACTTATCTTTGTACATTCTCTAGTAATACATTCACTATTGTGTGTTTGTGCTCCAAGCTTCTTCTTCTTCCTTGTGCTGTTCGCGTGCTTCCGGAGACATCTATCTCCAACAATTGGTATCAGAGCAGGTCGTCGCTTCATCTAGGGTGCCGTCAACACTCCTCCGTTTGCAGTCTTAGAACGCACTATCGCAGCGCTTGTGTAGGCTATTTCATCTTTTTGTGCCAAAGGTATATACCAGTTTTTGTTCGCCAGTTTAAGTGTCTCGGAGTCTGCTACAGGTCTAGCATACTCGTCTGGGCAATTCTGTTCAACTTTTTGAGATACAGTCAATTTTTTGCATCAAGGTATTTTAGTCACCGGCCATGGCTGAAAGCAGTGATGTATTCCGTATGTTGGCTGTTGAGGATAAGTTGGATGGTACCAACTACCCATTATGGGCTTATATGATGCGACATGTACTGGTTGCAAAGGGACTGTGGAACATTGTGCAGGGTGTTGAAAGACGTCCTGTTACACCTGCAACTACAGGTAGTGCAAATATAGGTGTTGGAGCTGATGAAGATGGTGTCAAAGATGATATTCGGTAGATTCATGTTCGTGCTGCTGTTTCTATTGCACCTACTGCAGAGCAAATTCATTGGGATGGCAGAGATGCCCAGGCACATGCATTGATATCCTTGTCTGTCAAACGTGCCATTATTCCTCATATTCACTCTTGCAAAACAGCTAGGGATGCTTAGGATACACTAACCACATTGTACCAAGCTAGGAATGAGGCTCGTGTTGCTTACCTCCGAAAACAGTTGGAGGGTGAGCACATGAATGAAGGTGATTCTATGGACAGTTTCCTAACAAAGATCAAATATTTGAAGGAATAGTTGATTTCTGTTGATGAGTTTATAACAGATAGCTCACTTGTGCAGACCGTTCTGAATGGTCTTCCTGATTCATATCAGAGTTTTGCTTCTACTCTTCGGTTGATGATGAAAGGCAATCCGAATGCCTTATCATTTGAGGAGTTAGTCTCTGTTATGTTGCAGGAAGATCAGTACAGGCAGAACAGGTCCATTATGCGTGTTGCAGATCAAGCTTTCCTGGCTAGTTAGAAGGGCAAAGGAAAATGGAGCTCTTCTACTAGTAAGCATAAATCTGCAAATGCTGCACATTCGAAGAACCAGGATAAAGATGAGAAGAAATCAAAAAAGCAGAAATTGTTTTGCAAGTACTGTAAAGGGAATGATCATATCATAAAGAACTGTCCAAAACTGGCTGCAAAAGAGGCAAAGAAGAAAGAGGCTGGAATGGTTGTTGCAGAGGCCTCTACACCAAAAACAGAGTCTACAAATCTTGTGCAGGAAGAAGAATGGGCGTTTACTACTGTTTGTAGTTTTGACCCATCTTCTAATGAGCAGTGCATGTCTGCAGTGGACTCAGATGTTTGGTACTTTGACAGTGGGGCGACCAAACATATTACCTCGTAGTGAAGTTTCTTCTCTTCACTCGAGCCTGCCCCTACAACGAATACTGTCACATGCGCCAACAACTCCTCTTATCATGTTATGGGAGTTGGTAAGATCATTATGACTACTGCTGATGGTAGTTCTTTCACCTTGTCAGATGCTTTATTTGTGCCAGGGATCAAGAAGAATCTGTTATCAGTTTCTCCATTAGCCAAGATTGGCTTGGTTGTGAAATTTGTTGATGACAGATGTACAATTCATGATCTGTCAAATGGCGATGTTATTATTGCTTCTGGCATTTTATGTCGTGGGCTGTATAAGCTCATAGACTATGAAAGATCTATGAATGATTCGGCATGTGCAGTTCATGATTCTCAGGCTATCTCAGATGCAAAGCTTTGGCATGCATGCTTTGGTCA